>OZ010584.1:13059855-13067355 GCA_963932145.1 Acanthosepion lycidas
CGCGTTATCTCTCTCTCTCTCTCTTTCTCTCTCTCTCTCTCTCTTTCTCTCTCTCTCTCTCTCTCTCTCTCTCTCTCTGTGTTTGTCATTGCCAATGGCTTTCATTTCAGAAATTTCCTTTTTGCAATATGACATAATTCGAACACTGACCATTTAAAGCTTTCTTTAATTAACTTCAAGAATGCAACTTTGAAACAGCTGGTTCAACGGTATCTCTGATTTGCATTTAAGGGTTAAAAAAATTGATTGGAAAAGAAAATCAGTTTCCAATTGAATGCAGGAACGTAAGAGATGAAGAGAAAATCTAAAAGAACACAAAAACCAAATCGTAATTCTCGTCGAAGAAAAAAAATCACGAAAGACAAATGAAGAATATGGTCGATGTGCTATTCACTTCCACTTCGATGCAAACATCAAAGTGAACCCAGTTCCCGTCTCGGAACACACCTGCATCGTGACAAATCTCTTGATAATGTTATTAAAATGCTTCTGATATCACGTTTGTTCACACACAAAACCAATCATTTTGAGCGCCTCAGCAAACTACAAGGGATAGCAACCTCATCTCACAGATTGAGTTCCTTACTCCGAAAGAGCATTAGAAAAGCGAAGGGTACCTTTTAAAATCTAAAAAAAAAAAGTATTAAGAAACTTTAAGAAATTTTGTTAGAAACAAAGAAAAGAGTGTCGAACTGTTGTGTAATATCAGCCCTCGTCTATGGCATTAAATGCTGGACAATCTCCTCAAAGACTTGAGGCTACAGAAATGTAGTTCTACAGAAGGATACTGAGAAAACTACAGACTGGACATGGGGATAACGACGAAGTTTTAAGGAAAATAGTAACAAAAATGGCGCTTATATTTGAATCAGAAAGCGACAATGAAAATTTATAGAACAGATAAAAACGAAAGCAGGCCTAGAGAATCTGATATTCACAATGCATACTGAGGTCAAAAGAGACAAAGGAAAGCAACAATATTACATAAATATGGCAACAAAGATGAGGACAATAGTCTTAACAATGTAAATAGTGTACATAATACCTCATCTCAGAAATATAAACAGATACGAATCCGAGCTAAATTGCATATTTTTCAATAGAATATCATATTCTATGTTTAAATAGAAATTTAAGAATACTCAATGAATATAATTTCCTTAAAAAGCCGACTACGAAACCCCATCTATCATAATATTAACGGAAAAATTACTCGATCTAATCAGTAAAAATAAATCACCCTCAGAATCATGGACACTATCACGCACACATTCAGACACCTTCACAAATACAAAAATCCGGCACACAACATAGAACTGAAGCCTCTGCCACTTAACAGGGGAGGGGTTGAGAATTCGTATAAAAATGGCCTTAGTTAGGTTAAAATATAATTGAATAACTCATAAATAATACTGTATCATCTACTCAACAGCCCACTGTCCATTAACGGTCATAAGACTTACAACGCATGCGTAACACAACTTTGATTGTTAAAAGCCAAATATGTGGGATGCGTTTTAACAGAGGACAGAAAGTGCGACATTTTTACACGTAAGCGAATTGGAACAGTGAAAGGTGCCTTCCAAAAGCTAAGCAAAGTATTAAGAAACAGAAAAATTTCGTTAGAAACAAAGAAAATAGTATTCAACTATTATATAATATCACTCCCCCTCTATGGCAGTGAATGATGTACAATTTTCTCAAAGAGGAGGAAGAAACTTGAAGCAACAGAAAGCAGTTCTACAGAAGAATGCTGAGCATAGACCGAACATGTGAGCAACGACGAAGTTCTAGAGACAAAGGCAACAAAAAGAACGCTTCTAGCTAACATCAGATAAAATTTATGAAGAGCTAAGGAGCAGGAAATTGTGGCGAGCTATGATCGTCATCGTCCTTAAGGGACACGGCACTCACACGTGGTCTTACTCGATCACGAGTCGACTACCAGCATGTATGCATATATATATATATATATATATATATATATATATAAACTCTTTATTTTTAAAATAAGATAAATGATCGCTTTTATTTTACTTATTAATAATTGCGTGTATGAATGAATGAATTTGTCTGTGTGTGTGTGTGTGTGCGTGTGTGTGTGTGTGTGTGTGTGTGTGTGTGTGTGTGTGTGTGTGTGTGTGTGTGTGTGTGTGTGTGTGTGAGAGAGAGAGAGAGAGAGAAGTTTCCAGTGACCGCATTTCTTTAGACTTGCGACTAAATATATAGCGGAAAAAACCGGTTTTATTTTAATAATTCGTTCTTTATATATATATATATATATATATATATATATATATATATATATATATATAATTATTTACTTAAAAATATGATTCCAACACGCTATATAAGAGTTCTCATGTTTCAAAACAAGAGCCGAAAACTTCAATATAATTATTTGAATTAAATTGAGTTAAAGTAAGCTCTGTTCCATCTTCAAGCGAAATTTTTTTGGGAATAACTTATTTCTGAAATTTACGTGTTTTAATAGCAGATTCATTATTGAAATCAAAATTTCCATGGTAACGGTCAGCGCGATTGTTCATATAAAGAGGGGGCGCAGGGTGTTAATAATTTGTATCAGTATAGAGTTACATTCATAGGTGTCAAGTCAGGGTAAGGTTGGGGTGTCTAAATTTAAAACGGAAGATTATTTACCTAACCAGTTCTTTCCTATTTTCTATATATTTTCACACACACACACACACACACACACACATATATATATATATATATATATATATATATATATATATATATATATATATATATATATATATAATTTTAAATTACAACAAAATACGAACACTGGAATGTTTTGCGAGCATGCACGCGCACTAAATTATTTCAACTACTTTTTTAGGTTAAATTTTATTATGTGTGTGCATGTAAAAGTTTTAAACGTTTTCTTTTTATTTAAAAAAAATGTTTAATGATGTGTACTTGTATTTACGTTTTCTGAAAAAACTTATAATTGTTTCTTATCAAAAAAATATTTTAATAAATTAATGTCTCTGTCTGTTTATATTTCTGAGGTGAAGTATTGTAATTATTTCCACTATTTACATTGTTCGGACTGTTGTCGTTATCTTTGTTGAAATATTCACTACGTTTCGGCCATTGCACACTCCAGCCTTCGTCAGGCAATTGGAATTTCGAACAGAACCCTTTATTTCATCCACCAGGATATATTCGTCTAGTTCCACGAGCCAGAGCTCATTCGAATGTCTCAGTATTAGTTATTTCCTTTTAAGTCGACTCGTCAAGCCGAGTATTGAACTCGTGACCCTTTGGCCCAGTGGATAAAAGCGTTGGTTGAATCCATTGACTTGACCGAAAGATTTGTGAGTTCAATACCTGGCTGCCGCTGAGGTGAGCAAAAACTTGGGAGAGTTGAGTTAAAGGAAGACAGCTAATGCACGTGGAACTCGAACAATCTAACCTGATGGACGAAATAAAGGGTTCTGTTCAAAATTCCTATCACCTGAAAAAGGTCGAGGCGTAAAATGACCGAGACATCATGGATATGGCAACAAAGATGAGGACAACAGGGAGTTAGGTTTTTTAATTACTTTATTAAAAAATATAATTAAAATACAACCTGCAACCCAATGTGCTATTTCGGTTTCAGTCGCTGATATCTTTACACCTAATATATATATATATATATATATATATATATATATATATATATATATATATATGTTTAATTTCCTGATTTTAGTTCAATTAAACAATATTTCTTAGAAAAAGATAGCCATATACATAATATTAGACAGATTTTAGTTGACAAAATAATACTCACACATACAAACAGTAAAAAGAGCCTTCAGATATTGGAGGTCATCTACATTAAAACAAAGCAATCCACACTCAACAAAATTACATTTCAAACTAGTCACAACGCATTATACTGCATCTAGACATTGGTTCTGTTGTAATACTTCGGTCTATAGCGTGATATGACGTCATAAAACTGCATCTTGAACTTACGATCTGCGTGTGCTATTCCGCAACTGTTGTCGTCGCATAGCCATTTTCTATGTCAAAATATCATCTTTGACGGTGGATCTCTTTGTTTCATGTCTGTATAAGCACTCTGAGGATGGCTCATGTGAGCCGAAAGCTTAGGACTAACTTAATAAAAAAATATTCAAATGTTGGACAATTTTTGTCTTTTCACCCGAAAATAGAGCAAACACGCGAACATTAGAACAGCTCCCGATCAGACATATTAGACATTCACTGTCTGTTATATTTAATAATATATATATATATATATATATATATATATATATATATATATATATATATATATATATATATATATATATGTTTCATTAAATAATATAGACAAGTGTAGATAAGCTTAATAACATTATCATTAAACGAAGAAAGAATATCACAATATTGATCCATATTTTTTAATCCAATCTAAGCTTTCGGCTTACATAAGCCATTGTCAAATATGTCAATTACTGTACAACATATTAAGCAATATACGGACAAGACAGTGATGTTAGTCTGTTATTGTTTACATAGATGATTTTCAAGCAACGATAAACACGTGCATATAAGATTATCGTTGCTTGGAAATCATCCAATAATATAGTTTTAAGGTATACTATATTCATGGGTCAAACTGCTCAATATCAGGGATAGAACGTATGTAAATATATAAGCGGACATTGAGCTCAACACTGAGAGTCTGTTTCAAGCTTCAACGCAATCTTCAGGTCATGGTCTGTTAGTGTCCAAATATATATTTATATATAAAAGTCTGAGGGAAAACGTTGAAGATGTAGGGACGCTAAATCTTCAATTTTAAAATTTGTAACATCCGACGGGTCTAGACGTACAGCGCCGCCAATCTTTTTCGGTTTGTCCAACGCTTCTTGGTTTTTGTTTTTATCGCTGTTGTTTTTTTTTTAAATATCTTACATTACGGCAACAGAAGATTTGTTAAGAAAGGTCATATGCGGTAAGAATCTGGACGCAAATTCAATAAAGAGGAAATGTATAGAAAGGAAACTAATTTCTGTATCTTCCGCAATTAATTTGCGTTTAGGGTCTTACAACATTTCACAAAATTATGGAGGATGCTGAATGACATAATTTAAGGGCTAATAAACAAAAGTGAGTAAACAATGTTATTTTTGAACTTCCATAATCTACCTAAAATTTTCAGTTAGCCTGATGAATATTTATGAGCGTTTCTTAAATTAGAAAATTTTGAGAACTAACATTTTTACTTTTGTTTATAAATACTTGTTGCGAAATAAAATAATTAGATTTTCCTTGATAAAGTCCATCAGAGAACGAAACGCGTCGACTATGTTTTCCTATTATATTTATTCATATTGTTTTTTACAGATATATTTTTAGTGATATCTGAAATTTCACACACACACATATATATATATTGATAATATTAGTGGTCAATATATATATATATATATATATATATATATATAGAGAGAGAGAGAGAGAGAGAGAGAGAGAGAGAGAGAGAAAGAGAAAGAGAGAGAGAGAGAGAGAGAAATTCCCAATAGGATAGAATCCAGGTAGATCTCAATGTCAAGGACAGAGTAAGAATATAATTTATACCCGGAGTTATATTTTCCAATTTCTTAAACTGGCTGCCAATTCTGTCCAATTATTTAGCTCATAGTTAGCGGGAGACAAAGAGATGGATTCATGATTTTTTTTTAGGGTGGGGGGCATTTGTGCGTAAATGTATGCAACGAACTCGACCAGAATTCGAACTCGCTTCTCTGATTTCCGATGCCGAGCCGATATCCACCCGCACATTCATTATCTATATGCAGTGGTGTTCAAAAATAAATGAACCCTTAAGATAATATCTTTAAAAATTCTCTCTTTTTAGCAACTGAGCTAAGTATTAAGAAAAAACCTTTATTAAACGAATGAAAACCACTTTCAAATTTTTTCTCAAGCTGGACCAAAAATATTATTTAAAAATTAAAATGTGCAAAAGGAAATGAACCTTTACATTTACACTCTGTGTTGGAGTAATGATTAACGGCTCAAATTGAGAAATCGGAGAGCCGAGTTCGAATTCCAGTCGAATCCATTACATTCACTTAGGTGCTAATACCCTTGGGAAAGGTATGAATCCTCTTCTTCTCCATTCAGCTACGGGTAAATAGCAGGACAGACTGGGTTCTATAGCCTTGGATGGCAACTGGTCTACCGCAGAAAGAAATGGCAACCTATGGCGGGAAAAGAATCTGCCTCGTTAGTCATGTATCAAAAGATTCATGATCGCCTAAGCGTGAATCACGTATGGCACATAACTGACTGATTTTGTTTTACATGGTTGCCGGTTCAAATAATTTTTTGTGCACGTGTAAAGATTAAAATGACACGTGTTCATTTTTTTGTTAAGCTGTGTATAATGCATATAACTCAGTGTGTATGCAAAAGGGTGCAGTTAGAAACTAAATTTAAAAAAAGATATATGCCACAATCAAAAGAATTTACTGAAGCTTTCAAAAATTGAATAGTTGAAGCCTATAATGATGGAAAAGGCTACAAAAAGCTATCAAAACGATTTAGTGTGCACATTTCCGCCGTGTGACAAATTATTTATAAATAAAAGGCCGCGGAATCTAGAAGTGGCCATCCGCGAAAAATAACTGCAAGAGCAAATAGACATCTAGTTCGGCAAGCCCATTTTGCTATGACTTTTGCGGTTCTCCAAGCCTCCAGGGCCAATGTCGGAATCAATTTGCATACAACTTGCTTACGGAAAAGCACAAACAAGCTCTGTCTTACTTACGCCAAAGCTCATATTAATAAACTAGAAATGTTCTGGCAAAAGGTTTTATGGTCAGATGAGACCAAATTAGAGCCATTTTGGGGGGAAGGATAGGTAATATGTCTGGTAGTATAGCTATGGTAGCATTATGATTTAGAGGTGCATTCCTGCGGCTTGAACAGGCAAAACAGAATCTGACTGGAACGCATTGACAGAACTATGGACTCTGCTAGATAACCAGCAATTTTGAACGAAAGTGCTTTGCCAACGGTTCGAAATTTGGGTTTAGGTCGGAGCTGGAATTTTCAACAGGAGAATGATCCGAAGTTTCAAAGCAAATCTACAAAAGAAAAGATTCAAAAAAAAAAAAAAAAAGAAAAGAAATTTCAAGTCTTGGAAAAAAAAAACAATTGAAAATATGTGTTCCACGTTAAAGAAGACACAAGAAATGCAGGTAATATCGAGCAATTGTGGAAATATTGCCAAGAAGAATGGTCAAAAATTGACGCTCACTCCTGACAGAAGTTTCTTAAAAACTATAGAAAAATACTGGTCGACGTTGTAACCTCAAAAGGAGGAGTTCATTTACTTTGGCACACCTTAATTCTAAATTAAAATTTTTGTTCTAACTTGATAAAAAATTTTGAAAGTGTTTGTAATTCGTTTAATAAAGGTTTTTCTAAATTAATATATAATTTAATTAAAATTTGTTCATT
>OZ010584.1:13069855-13132355 GCA_963932145.1 Acanthosepion lycidas
ATGGGTAATCATGGCCCTCCACAACTTCCTATTCTTCGTTAATTTTAGTAACGCTTGCCTTTTTATCGTCTCACTTCCAACCCGTTCTAACATCCATTTACGTCAGGCAGGTTGCTCGCTGCCTCCCCTTTTACCGCAGTATGACTTGAGAGTGTTAAATTTTCTGAGTTCTCCTTTCTCATAGGGTGCCATAAATTTTAGCAGTCTCTTTCTGATTCTGTGTATGTGTCCTTTTTTGTTTCCATTTTCCTTAACACGCCATTGTTGCTTTACACATTCCGCTCATAGTATCCTCAGTATCCTTCTTTTGAACCAACTCTCTATTACCTAAAGTCTCCTCTTTATCTGTGAGGAATTTGTCCAGCATTCTCTACCATGTTGAAGGGTTGATATTACATAGCTGTTCAGCACTCATTTCCTTTCTGTCTAAATTTCTGTGATGAAGAGTTATCGTTCTTCTTTTCTTTTTATGTGCCGTGTCCTTTCAGGACGTAGGCGATCATGGCCCTCCACTTCCCCCTATTGGTCTCAACAAAAAGCGGAAGAACTCTCTCTGAGTCAACGATCAGATAACTAGAGGTAGTGTCTCCATAAATCACCGTGGAGAAGGCAACGCGGAACTACTCCACTATCAATCCCAAGTATAATATGGCCGACAAATCACATACAGGGTGTCCATAAAGTTCGTGTGCACTTTAAAAAATTTATAACTTTATTTGTATTTGCGATAGGAATAATCTGTAAAAAATGTTATAAAGTTCAATGTACCTAGTTTTAAGTATAGCTAAAATAACTAATATGATTTCAGGAATTACTGTAAATCAGTTGGCAAATGTTTTCCGTGAACTGCAAAATCATATTACCCTTTGTATTGCTAATGATCGAGGACATGTGTAAACTTAAATAAAATTTCAATAAAACCTTAAAAAATATAGATTTAGTTCTTTCTAATCCTTTTTACAAATTATTTCTATCGCAAATACAAATAAAGTTATAAATTTTGAAAGTGCACACGCACTTTATGGACACCCTCTATTATGAAACCTTACGGCGTGAAGGGGGTTAAGTCGATGGAGCTATCGTTATGTACATTATTTACGTGTGAACCACTCCCCATAACTGTTGTTGGCACTAAAACGCCTCGGTTGCTACACCCTGCAGCCCCCTTGTCTATCCGGCAAACCCCCAGGGGACCGCGGGATCTTTAATAATTTTGATACACGTGAGTGATTCCCTATTATAGTTTTATGCTAGACTCACTTAAATTTATTAAACAAATACCTATAGCAGCTTGACGAAAGTTTATAGAACATCTTTACCATATGAGCCTCCGTCCTGGGTAAGGCAATAAACTACTTCTGCGTCCTGGGTAAGACGATAAACTACATCCGCGTCCTGGGTATAACGATAAACTACATCCGCGTCCTGGGCAAGGCTATAAACTACGCCCAACAACAAGGTCTCTGATCAGGAGATTTTGAGGATCATGGAACCACCTCTTAATTGCTGGTGTCCCCAGGTCCACCGTGACCTGGGGTGGTAGCAACTGTTAGGGTCCCAGCTATGGGCAAATAGTTAACCCCCAAAATGGGGTAAAAACACTGTGAAAGCGTAAAAATAGGTTTTAGTACCAGAAATACTTTGTAAAAAATTACTACCAGCAATAAATTTTTGAAGAAAAAAAATACAAGCTGATTGAAAAGTAACCCCCTATTTTATGCGTGATACACTCTTCCGTCTTGGAAAAAATCATAGTTAATCGAGAGAGACTATCATACATAAAATAGGGCGTTACTTTTCAATCACCCTGTATATCAAGAACAATTTTAGGGGAAAGATGCATGACAAACAGGAAAAGTTTTCATTTCATCGGACCAAGTTTATGTTGATGCGACTACACATGCGCACGAACGAGGGACACCGGGAATTTTAAATTTAAAGATGATTTTTGTTGTTTTTAAACGTATTTTGGGCATAAAATCTTGCCGATTTCATTAAGATATTTTTCTTTTTGTTTGTGTTTCCAGCACTTTTGTCATTAAACATCTGACATTGTGATAACAGAAGATATGTTAAGACTGCTTAAACTTAAGAACCCGAACACAAATTTATTGTGGATGAATTAGTGATTAAAGCACTTTTTAAACATTTTAGTCTTATTGAATTGCTTTCGCTTTTAATTAGAATAGCATTTTTATATCAGAACTGTGGTCAGCCGCGTTAAGCTAATGCATTTATTGTGTTGTTTTGTATATAAAGTATCAGGTTGAGAACTGGCGCAAGCTAGCTGCCCTTCATGAGGGTGAAAGGAGTCTCACTGAACTTTGATTAGCAATCTTTTTAGTGTTGGTTGCACGATGGGAAGGAAAACCCAGGAGAGCTTAACCCGGTCATTATATTGCATGTGTCTGTCGATAGGCGTGTACTGGTTGGTATATTGACTGTGATACGGAGAGGTTAAAACTCCGCGATAATAACACGTGACGATTCTCGTTCGGAGTTTCCGTGGGAAGTCTTTTCTACCGTTGATTTTTTATCGACAGATCCAAAAGAGAAGATGGTCCAACACAAAACCTTCACCACTTGAAACAAATCATTGTGTTGGTTTTCTGACAACTACATCTAATTAGTTCCCCATATATCCACATACTACCAAAAAAAAGCTCTACGATACAACATCAACTTCATCTTGACTCTTGGAATGTACGAACTCTCCAGGACAATAACTTAGTACCAGAAAGAAAAACAGCTCTTGTCGCATTGGAACTAAAAGAAATACAACATTGATATAGTTGCACTGAGAATTAAACCATCAGTCGACTATATGAAATGAGAAAGTAAAATAAGACAGCTAACAGTGTTCCTGCTGCACTTGGATGCAATACCTTCTCCTGTACTGTTTGTGATCTTTTGTGCAATTCTCGAGCTGGTCTCAAAATTCATGCCCCTCATAGCAATGCAGATAATTAGATCGTGGTCGTCGGAACCTCATACATCGAACTCGATGGGAGAGTCCGTCATACACACACACACACACACATATATATATATATATATATATATATATATATATATATATATATATATATATAATTAGATTAGTATATTTCATATTTTTTGTAATGTCTGCCATTTCTGCGAATCAGTTCAGGTTAATGACCAATCAAATAACACTTTCGTCATTCGACAAGTTCAAGTTTGCATTTATAAAAAAAAAACAACATGCAAACCCCAGCATATATCATACCCACGAAAATCATATATATATATATATATATATATATATATATATATATAGCGGGTGTTTGACATATTTCTACCTTAGTGTCACTTTGCTGTCGGCTGCTTTCTCAATCAATAATAATAATAATCATCAAGAAACAAAGAATAAACTTCTACTCTTGTTCCAAGGACAGGGAAGAGTGTGAACCGGACGATAGATGTTGATCTTTTTGTTCAAGATTATTCTGTTACTAATTATGTTATCAGCATACCCAGTTCATTGTCGAGACATTGGTCTCTTGAGGAAAAGCTAGACCTCCATTTTCTATCAGTAGATTCAATTAGGATCAGGTAAGGTATATTCAAATGTTCTAGAAACATTCTTTTCCACCTGTGCTTGTAATTTTCTATTTTTTTAGTAATATTTTGCGTCTTTTAATTTTGATTTATTACCACTGAATAGTGAATATGATCCTCACTGAGCACCCCATACTTTCGGCCTTGTGCCATATTTTGTAATTTCTATTTTTTTGTCATCAACTTTATTCCAGTTTTCCGCTCTATTGCTCCCCCTTTTTTAAACTTGTTCACCGTTCGCTTGATGGTTTTTGAATGAACTTTGAAGATGGAAGCCAGAGTATAAATGCTGGTAACATTACGAAAGTCCTGAATGATTTTGTTGCTCTCACAATGGCTCAGTTGGGAAGATACAGGGCGTGACACAGAATGATTTTAACTTGCTCTCTTTTTATCTGAATTAATCAAAAGGTTTTTCAGTGATTCTTACGACAAATGGCGTCAAGATCGCGTCTTACCTTAAAACCTGGAAAAATGAAACTCATTTGGTTTAATGTTTTCTTAGATATTAAACATTTTGTGGGATGAATAATTATGCTGCTACAGGATTTGGTCAATTTTGCTGTTGCACTATATATATATATTTTCGACGTTTAAGACAGATATATATTTGTGAACACTCGGGGCCGAACAGATGGTAGCAGATCATCAGTTTAAAACCTAAAACAGGATTTCGACCCTTAGATAGATAGATAGATAGATAGATAGACTTTTGACTTGTGATGAAGCTGGATATCCGTTTCTCATACAGTACTTGCTCAATACACTTAAAAGGATACTTAAATTACGTTTAAACCTGCGTATATTTTGTGAACTGTGCATGGGAAAAATAGACAAACCCGCAGCCTTCAAAAAAGCATTTCAAACACAAGATAAAAGATTTTCCTTCACCAATTACTTACTTCTTGAGAACAGAGAAAAAAGAGAGAGAAAGTCTGAATGGTAACAAAGGGTTATCGACGCAGAAAATAAAATCAACGAGACGAGTTCAAATTCCGATCAAGTCTTTTATGTTAGCTGTGAACTAATACATTTGAGAAAGACAAGAATCCATTTCCTGTACCGACACACAGTCATAGATAAAATAACAAGACAACCTGGGCTAGCTATCATTTCAAGTCACGAAAAACAAAAATTCTGAATTCAAAAAACAGAATTTTATCCCTCATCACAACCAGAGATGAAATCGCAGAATAGATTGACCTACCTACACTTGCCAGGAAAACCAGGCTAGAAAAACATCAGTTCTGAATTTCAAGACAGAAGTATATACGTTTCACCAACCAGAGGTGAAATAGCAGAAGAAACTGGCCTAACAACACATGCCAGGACAACTACTCTAGAAAAACAACAAATCTGAATTCAAAAAGAGAAGAATAACCCTCTTCTCAACCAGAGATGAAATAACAGAAAAGGTTGGCCTATCTTGCCAGGGCAACTAGTCTAGAAAAGCAAGAATTCTGAATTCCAAAACAGAAGAATATTCGTCTCCTCAACCAAAGATGAAATAGCAGAACAGACTGGCCTACCTACACTGCCAGGGCAACTCGTCTAGAAAAGCAAGAATTCTGAATTCCAAAACAGAAGAATATTCGTCTCCTGAACCAAAGATGAAATAGCAGAACAGACTGGCCTACCTACACTGCCAGGGCAACTCGTCTAGAAAAGCAAGAATTCTGAATTCCAAAACAGAAGAATATTCGTCTCCTCAACCAAAGATGAAATAGCAGAACAGACTGGCCTACCTACACTGCCAGGGCAACTCGTCTAGAAAAGCAAGAATTCTAAATTCCAAAACAGAAGAATATTCGTCTCCTCAACCAAAGATGAAATAGCAGAACAGACTGGCCTACCTACACTGCCAGGGCAACTCGTCTAGAAAAGCAAGAATTCTAAATTCCAAAACAGAAGAATATTCGTCTCCTCAACCAAAGATGAAATAGCAGAACAGACTGGCCTACCTACACTGCCAGGGTAACTAGTCTAGAAAAGCAAGAATTCTGAATTCCCAAACAAGAATATTCGTCTCCTCAACCAAAGATGAAATAGCAGAACAGACTGGCCTACCTACACTGCCAGGGCAACTCGTCTAGAAAAGCAAGAATTCTGAATTCCAAAACAGAAGAATATTCGTCTCCTCAACCAAAGATGAAATAGCAGAACAGACTGGCCTACCTACACTGCCAGGGCAACTCGTCTGGAAAAATAACTTTCGTATTCAAAATCAACTTATTTGTCACCTCATCAAAAATTTAAATCGCACAGCAGACTACGTTCTCTAGCCTTGCTAGGACAACAACTCTAGCTTAAAAATAAAATCTGGTTTCCAAATAAGTAGTGTAACCTACTCCATGTCCAGGAAATAGTTAATTAGCAGACCAGACTAGATTCCTTCGCCTTTCCATGGCACCCTGTCTCTTGCAACAATTATAAATTCGCAACCAGACGAATAACCAACTCATCTCCCCAGTGAGAGGTGAAATAGCAGAACAGAATTGACTCACTACCATTGCCAGTGCACCCAATCTAGAAGAAAAGCAATTCTGAATTCAATACTAGGGGAGTAACTAATACGCCACCCCACACACACACCGCATCTAGCAGTTTAATCGCAGAGCTGTTTGAACTCTCTAGTCTTTCTAGGGAAACCAGTCTTGAACAACAACAAATTTGTATTAAAAACCAGCAGTGTAACCCACTCCTCCCTTAGCAATTGCTTAAATAGCAGAGTCGACTGTTCTCTCTCGTTATGCTAAGGGAGCCAATATAAAGCAACAAATCCGACTTCAAAAGTAGTAGTGTAATACTTACCCCCACCCCAAGCTATTTCAGTGCAGACTGAAGTCTCTAGCTTTGCTTGGCAAGCAATCTAGGAGAATGACATCACTGAATTCAAAATCAGGAGTGTAAGCCCCTCGTCCACTAGTTATTGGTTTTGTAATCCACGTTGGTAACCAGCCTGAAAGAACAACCCTCATTTCAAAGCCACTTGAGGGTTGGGTTGCAATTTCGCCACGTAGAACCTATTTGCCACTGAAAACACCGTGCGTAGCTTAGCAAGTGTTGCTGTGGAACTATCAACCTCACGTAGTTCAGAAGGCTCTCCTAACTGCGGTGAGGGTCTGCATTAAAAAATGCCCGTTCTAAATCCTGGTTATCTAGATATTTACTATGCTTAGCTAAATATAGTATAAGGCCTCAAGTTTAGAGTGCTCGGTAAGTATTAAACTCAATAACTGTAGTACTAGTCTACAAGATTTCTATCCACTGAGTCTCCTTGATGTTTGATAAGACACGCCATGCCATTTCCACTGAGTTGAATCACCCACATTTCCCCTGTATTCCAAATGTAAGAAGAAAGTTCAACTTCTCCCCAAGAGCTGTCACTTCCCGGCGTGAATGCTTCCTTGAGCACTAAAATCTTAACCTCTTTAGGTCAAGGTTCTATCGTTATTTTCTTGTTCTCTCGGAATCGCTTCGCTGTAAAGGTTGAATAAATCCCATAAGAAGACACATCTTTTCTTATGCAACTCTATATTTGTCTGTATTTACAGAATTCATTTTCTACCCGTATGCAGACGGTTTTTTCCCAGTATAAGTTCTGGATTATTCTAATATCCTTACCAAATTAATAAAGCTTACCTGGTAGTTCAAACAGTTCTTGGTGTCGTACCTTATCAACTGTTTTTGTCTAATCATTAAAATATTAGGTTGGTGCAAAAATAATGATGTAATAATGTCGTTTTTTGACGTTAAAAAATACGTCAAAAAACGACATTATTACGTCATTATTTTTGCACCAACCTAATATAAGTATACATTTGAAATGAGTCGTGTAATGGACAGCGGTTCGGCGTGAGAAGTTGGAAATCAGAGTTTGAACTCAAATTGAGTTCGTTACGTTCACTTACGCGCAAATATCCTTGAGAAAGGCATAAATCCCTGAATCCTTCTCGCCAACTATGGGTTAAATAGTAGGACTTGAAACTGAAAAAAACAGGGTTAATACGATATTCAACTCCCAAAAAAAGGAATTATTCTTACAAACTAAAATATGCTTCAGCTTTAAATAATCCACAAAAGGTTGATAAGCCGTTAAAAAATAAATCGATCAATCAAGTACACCATGTCCTATGAGTGTCAAATTTTCTAAGCCTTCTTTCCCCATTATTTGATACTATGGGCACCCACATAGAAACGGAAAAGATGTTTTTATCCCGATCTCAATGTTTCAATTTGATAGACCAACAGATAGTTCATTTTTGAATTTCAGTTTATTTTTTTTATTTACTAATTATATATTTTTTCTCCTCAATACGAGTAGATCTGTTCACTTATCGCCCGGTTCACACACCTCCTCGGTCTTTTGAATAGGAGTTGAAGTTTATCACCTGTTTAGCACTGGTTCCTTATAAATATCTTGGGAGTACACACTGAATCGGAGGTCGTCTAAGCGGACTAATATACCTGACCTGAAGGTATTTCTAACTGGACCACACCTGCAAGATTACGAGCTGCTTTTGTCAAAACCTGCCACAACATCGCGCACATTTGGCCGTGATGTATGTGCTCGCTATACACTTATCAGACTGGGTGTAATGATGGGTACATTGAGTTTCACATATTTCTACTTCAGTGTCACTTTGCTGGCGGCTGCTTTCTCAATCAATAATAATAATAATCATCACCAAGAAACAAAGAATAAACTTCTACTCTTGTTCCACGGACAGGGAAGAGTGTGAACTGGACGATAGATGTTGATCTTTTTGTTCAAGATTATTCTGTTACTAATTATGTTATCAGCATACCCAGTTCATTGTCGAGACATTGGTCTCTTGAGGAAAAGCTAGACCTCCATTTTCTATCAGTAGATTCAATTAGGATCAGGTAAGGTATATTCAAATGTTCTAGAACCATTCTTTCCTACCTGTGCTTGTAATTTACTAATTTTTTAGTAATATCTTCCGTCTTTTAATTCTAATTTATTACGACTGAATAGTAAGTATGATCCTCATTGAGAACCCCATACTTTCGGCCTTGTGCCATATTTTGTAATTCTGTTTTTTGTCATCAACCTTATTCTTCAAAAAAGTAAGTGCAATTACATTTTATTCAGTTTAACAAGCTTGCCTCGCTATATCAATTACGACTGAGTAGTGTGCCTTGGTGCTCCATAATTGGGGCCTTGTGCCACATCTAAGTTACACGTAGTAAAATCATTATGACTTCCCGACGGTTTAGATAGGCATTAATATTAGCTCAAGTCCCAAGGGGACATCCCTCCAGACAGTACCTCTCCTACGGAGGGTAAGATAATAACCCGATGATCCCACCAAACACACAGCATTAATTTTGTTCTATGGAGTTCAGATTTTGGGATCGGTTGTAGAGATTTATTCTTGTCATGCTACTGATTTTTGCGTTTAACATTGTTGTTGGTGGACTCCAAATTCATTTTTAACTACCACTTAGTTTGTTAGGATGCTACATTTGTCGTGACAACTGGTCCCCCAAAACAGAAACTATTTATGACTCAACATAATCTATCTATGTTCGTATACTCCATTTAACTGCCGTGTATGATTAGTCGTCAGGATGATATATTTGTGACTACAATTGGTTACTCCAAAGTGGAAATAACTTATGACTGAACCTTATCTATCTATCTTTCTTTCTATCTTGTCTGTCCGCCTGTCTGTCTATCTATCTATCTATCGATTTTGTCTGTCCGTTTTTCTATCTTGTCTGTCCGTCTATCTATCCTGTTAATATATCTATCTTGTCTGTCTGTCTTTCTTTCTATCTTGACTGTCCGCCTATCTATCTATCTATCTATTTATGTTGTCTGTCCGTCTTTCTTTCTTGTCTGTCTGATATATGTTAATGTAATCCATTTAACTGCCATGTGTGATTAGTAGTCAGGATGATACATTCGTCATTACAATTGGTTCCCAAAAACGGAAATTACTTATGACACAACATAATCTATCTGAGAATGGATCTGAGTTCGAATTCCAGTCAGATCCATTAAATTCACTTATGTGCTGATACCCTTCGGAAAGGTATGAATCCTCTTTTGCACCCACCCCCAGCTATAGGTAAATAGCAGGACAGACGGGTTCTATAGCCTTGGATGGCAACTGGTCTACCACAGAAATAAATGGCAACCTACTGCAGATAAAAAAATCTGCCTCGTCAGTCATGTAGCGAAAAATACATGATCGCCTAAGCGTGTATCACGCATGGCACATAACTGACCACAGACCGGGTTCTATAGCCTTGGATGGCAACCGGTCTACCGCAGAAAGAAATGGCAACCTAGTGCGGGGGAAAATGTGACACGTCAGTCATGTATGGAGATATACATGATCGCCTAAGCGTGTATCACGCATAGCACATAACTGCTGGTCTATTATATTTCAGTATACTGCCACGTATGATTCGTAGTTAGGATGGTACATTCGTCGTTACAACTGGTCCCCCAAAACGGAAATTATTTATGACTCAACCTTATCTATCAATCTATGATAGTGTACTCCATTTAACTGACACGTATGATTAGTCATTAGGATAATACATTCGTCATAACAATTGGTTCACAAAAACGGAAATTACTTATGACTTAATATAATCTATCTAAATCGGTTTGTTCATATCTATCTATCTATTTCGGAATGTTCTTATCTCTCTCTCTATCTATCTATATATCTATTATATGTTAGTGTAGTCCATTTAATTGCTATGTATGATTCGTAGTTACGATGATACAATTCGTTATTAAAATTGCTTCCCCAAATCGAGAAATACTCATGATTCATCTTAACAGTTTCAAGAAGTCGTGAAAACAAACCTTAGAGTAAATCAACCAAATGTTGATACATTACGACTGCAAAATTATTTAATATATCCTTTCCTTTTTTATGGTCTGAGAAAACACGTAATAATCAAGGCGGGTATATTTATCGTTTATGATTCCCACGGGAAAATACTAGTTGGTTTGAATGGAATTTAATGTCAATAAGGAACCTTTGTCCTAAGAGTAGTTGATCTGCGACGAACCCAATAGATACTGGGCTCCCTCTGAGAGATACATGTAGATCTTTGCACCTAGTCTCAGGACAGAGAAGCCAGATGCATCAAAGGGTTTACATGGAAAGTAACCTTGCAACCACCAGGTGCAGAATCGCGCCTCACAGGATGCCAGTGATCCCAACATGTAAACAGGCGAACAGCTCTGCTACACTTAAAATGTGTACACGTAATAGTAATGGCAATATTAACCGTTTCCTTTTTTTTATAATTTCACACCAAGCAAGGCGATAATGCCACTAAGACGCAAGGAGACTACAGGGGGTGGAAAAGTATGAGAAAACAATAATGAGGAGAAAGAACTATAAAAGAACAGGTTTCAAGAAGACATAGCAATTAGCATTGCATTTAAATTTTTGCAGATTGTAGTTGGCAAGGAAGCAAGAAATCGGAAAGGAATTCCCGAGGTGAGAAGTGCGAAAAATAGGGTTATTAGAATAGGGTTATATATATCTATTTCTTCATTAAAACTCTGGGACATAATAACCAATCTAGTAGTAGGCTTAAATCCATTCAGTTGAGGTACAAAGAAGAAAACCCATTAGAACAACTGCCACAAAAACTGTTCTAGAGTAGCTAGCACCCCTTCAGCACTCTACCAGATGGCCTGGCACATAGCCTTAAAATAATCTACGATTAAGGACTTCAACATTTGATACTGAGCTGATTAATATTCGGATTGATCTTACTTCGTTTGGCTATACAGCATTTGACCCTCCTCTATTCCTTGTAAGTTGTCTTGTGTAACTTATTGTTCTGGGCACTAATTAAGCACTCATTCTTCTTTCTGTATCATTCACCTCGACGATACAACAGATTGGCGACGAGGATTCGAGAAATCGTAACTGAAATAATAAAGTTTCGACAAATAATTGAATAAAACGCAACTGTTGAAGTCCTTAATCGTAGACTATTTAAGGCTATGAACCGGGTCTCCTATACGGAACCGTCCTTTAACCTGACGTGGATTTATCGGACATTCAATTGTCGAACTTTGTCCATTTCATAATGTGTGACGTCATTTGTTTACATTTGATACACCATGAGGAGATATGAATTTGCGTGAGAGATTCATGGAGGATTAAAGTTTAAAGACAATAAAATCGACATTGCTAACCGAACGCTCCTCTGTAGCCGAAACGGTTAATGGCACGTCAGGCTATATGATGGTTCCGTATAGGATACAGGTTCGATTCCTGTCGGAGGACAAAAATTTTCTATGAGGATTTCTCGGACAATCAGGCTGGTAAATGTTGTTTAATACTGTTTATTATAAAACAGAGCATTTATTTAAATATTTATATCTATAAAAAGAATGTATAAACATAAAAATGTCTTAAAAGAGACGCGCGCACACACACACATATATATATATATATATATATATATATATATATGGCTGTATATAGTGCCTTTAAGCGAAATCGTTCGTGTCATTGGCTCTCAAATTTCATATCTGCTCAGTTTTGTATCCAAACTTAAAGCAATTTTTAAAATAATGGATATTTTGTTTATTAATTAATCCAACAGATTTTCTCTCTAAACATTATTTTTAGTGGAAACTCATATTTGTGTAAACGCTCTGTTTGTTTATTATACAGTATATTTATTTTCCGGATATAGATTTGAGAATCCTGTTGACCGATATTGACTCTTCAAATGTTCTTGCTCTCGCAGCAGACACAATGGCCAATGCTATATGTCTCCTGCATCATCTAGAAAATGCTGCTAAAGATGCTGGACTATGTCTAATGCCTCCAAAACTGAATTCATAAGCTTCCATCAGCAAGGCTAATTATTGTCTCAATAAAATCAGTTGAATCTTTTACATACGGAGAAAGCGAAATTCTACTGAAAAGGATGTGAAAATTAGCATAGCTAATGCCTGGATTTCCTTGAATAAAATGGATGTAATCTGGAGATCTGACCTACCAGACAACCTCAAGCGGAGATTCTTTCGAGCCACTGTAGAGGCGGTGTTAATGCGTGGTGCCACTGCTTGGATATTAACTAAAAGCCTACAGTCAAAGAGCTACACTTAACATCTCTCGGTGATAACATCTAATTAAATCACAGCTCTATGGACACAACCCTGATATTTCTACAATCTTAAGTTAATGCAAAACACTGCTGGCATGCAAATCAACAGCTTGTGAGTGGTTTACTTCTCTGGTCACCTAGCCATGGTTGGTCGCCCAGCAACCAACTACTTTGTGCAGATATGTTATAAAACAGGATGCCACCCTAATGACCTTTCGACTTTGATGCAGGACTGTGATGGTTGACCGGAAAGACTCATAAATATGAGGTCGGTCGACCGAATAATAATAAAATAATTATCTATTTTTGTCTACCGAACTGAATATTCGAGAAATTTTCTTAAAGAAAAATATGCGCTCTCCGGCAGGACTCGAACCTGCGTTCCTCTGAGCTTGGATCTAACGTGCTTTAACCGATTCGGCCATGCAAAACCTTTCCAGATAAGCCATGTCTGAATAGTGCCTTTAAGCAAAATCCTTCTCTCAAAAGACTATCAAAGTTTCGTATCTGCTTGCTTATATATATATATATATATATACCCGGCGTAACAACAAAATTGTCCAAATCACGTAAAAGCATAATTAAAGAAAAAACTGAACTAATTGAGTTTTTTTTTTTTTTTCAGGTTTTCAGTAAAACGTTTAGCAATCTTGACACCATTTGTCATAAAAATCACCGAAAAAAAAAAAAAAAAAACCCTTCTTCAGCTAAAAAGAGAAAATTTAAAAAAATTAAATCGCTTTGTGTCATACCTCCCCGCCCAGACCACGTTCTGTCAGCCACTTGCCTAAGCCTGCATTGTTTCCCTTGTCTCTCTTTCCCTCTATTCGACCCGTGAGTATCAGATTCTCCAGGCCCTCCTTCCTCATTATGTGTCACAGAAACTTCAACTGCCTCTTCCTGATGTTAAGTATAAACCTTCACCTTGTTTGCATCCTATCTAAGACCTCATTGTTGCTCACGCGCTCGGTGCAGGATATCCTTAGCATCCTTCTGTAGAACCACATCTCTGTCGCCTCAGGACAGATGTCACATAACACCTCAGTTCTCTTTTCTTTGATACCAAAGAGATCCTCCTGTCTCGCAGTACTATGCCTAGCTTTTGGAATGCGTCCTTGTCCATCCCAATACGTTTACGGATCTCAGTATCGCACTTACCGTCAAAACGCTTCCCAGATATTTAGATTTCAGCATCTGCTTGGTTCTAACGTTCCCGACCTGCAAATCGCATTTTTAGTCCCTTCTTTTCACTCTCCGTCGCTACCTTCTGTGGGAGATTTTGTAATTTCTTTTCCTATCTATCAGTGTCGTGTCATCTGCATACCTCATGCTTGTAGCCTAAGCATCCGATACCAAGCGTGGCATGCGCCATCCATAGGTTCAAGCGTATGAACACATCTATCATAAAAGTTTGTACCTCAAGGAAAATCATTAAACATGTTTTGCATGCAATACCCTTTTTCTCTTTTATTAGGTTGGTGCAAAAATAATTTCGTTTTCTAACATATGTTACTATGTGAGAAAACGAAATTATTTTTGCACCAACCTAATACATCATTGGGTTATGGATTTACTTATCTCTTATATTAACGGGCAAACTTTGTGCATATGCAGTTGTATCGGGATTCAAAACCGGGAAAAAAATAACAGGAAGTAAACGAAGACGTTTGCAGCAACTGAATTCAAAAGCCAAACAACTAAAGAGAATGATACTGACTTAGACCATCCAACCATACTGTCAAGTATTCTTGGGTATTTTGTTTGCTATTATAGTTGAAGATAATGTGAATATTTCAAGGAAGAAATGATGACATTAGGTAATATGGCAAAGTGAATTGGTCCACACTACACACTAATGTATCTTCAGTCATACATCCATCCCTATTATATTTCTTCAATAAGTTTCGTTGAACAATAATGATAAGGTATGTCGATCTAATTTTTTCTTTAACTTTCAACGTTCATTCCTTTGTTTTTTTTTTGTTCTTCTTCTTCACCAACACCCCACCCCGCAGTACTTTCGAATGTTGTGACATCTGTTGTTAAGAAATTTGTTTTTCTTTTTTTTTGTTTGTGAAACTCATTGGCTAATTCCAACATTCCCTCGTTTACTGGGAGCATTTTCACAGCAACAATGTAGCAACAGTTGAAAGTAGTAGAATTGGTGAGGGACAAAAAAAATTTGGGAAAGTTTGGCAACTCATTCACAAATTTCAAAAATTTACTTAGAAGTTTGGATAACAAGACCTTGTTGATATTGTTCAGTTAAAACTCTTTAAAAGAATTCTTGCTGTCTAAGCATACTATATATATATATATATATATATACACACACACACACACACACACACACACGAAGAGGGTGCTGAAAAGGCTACTGTCTGATTAATCTGTTAGTGCTTATTTTGGAGGCAGCATTAATGAATTATTATAAGCAAAACCCTATAATACCAGATTTGTTATAAATAGGTAGTTCCAAAGAAAAGCAATGTGTGTGGGGGGGGGTATTATACATACAGACATAGACACAGGGTGAGATGGCTAAATTGTTGCCATTTTATATTTTTAATTTTGTTTATGCACTTTTTTTGATTTTTGCTTTTGTTGACATCCCAATATAGTAGGGTCACTTGGGCAGCATATGTGAGAAAAAGAGCACCATGATGCAATTCACTTTACCAGAAATTTGGAAATGGCCTGCTGTACTGCTCGACATCTGCACCGGAAGCTCCAATACGAACATTTCAAAGTGTTTGGGTGTCAACTGAGGACAGTGCAGAGGATTCAGAAAGAGTTGGATGAGTCTAATGGTGATTACAAAAGGTGTTTGGAGTGATCACTAGTGATGGCAATGTTATGCTTCCATTCATCTTCTCACAGCACCTCAGACTTAACATGTAGGCCTATGTCAAGTTCCTTGAGGAGATAGTGCGGTCCTGGATGAAGAGGATTGCTAGCAACAGGACTCTCCACCATGCCCCACAAGTAGGAGAACCCAGTTATGGCTGTCAGACAATTTCTGCAACCACATCACCCCTTACATTTGGCTGGCTAACTCCTCTGACTGAAATCCCCTTGATTATATGTGGGGTGCAGCTGAATGACAGAGCAACAAAATTCCTTGTAACAAAGATGAACTAAAGGCAAGGATTATAGCAGCACTCAGACTTAAATTCAGAGACCATCTGGAAGATTTGCAGGAAATTCCAAAATTGTCTGGAGGCTGTGGTTGAAGCAAATGGTGGTTTTATTAAATAAATTTACTGTTTAGTATTTCAAGATATTTTTGTATAATTTTGGTAAATATATATATTAAAATGAGATGTCAGTGTTATTTTCATTTTTGTGTAATTTAGATGACAATTTATCCATATATATTTTAGAGAGAGGCAGGGTACCACCAAAAAAAGAAACACGATACCTAAGATACAAAATGAATTTTTGAAAATGAAAAATCCTTGATGCTTTTTATAATTTAGTTTTAATTTCAAGCTAATAGATTATTAGATTTAATATTTTCAATAAACAAATACTTTGCTGTATTTTGAACTAAATTTTAATTGATTGGAATTTTTTTTTTAAATTACTAAAAATGGCTGATTTTAGCCATAGTTACAAATCTCTCAGCACAACGTAATTCTCTTTATTAAGAAAAAAATCTTTCAAAAATAAAATATACTTTTCTGAAACTTTATTTGAGGAAGATTAACTGATTTAATGTTTAATTAATCTCATTTAAAACAAATATTACTTCAATTTAAAATATCACAGAAATATATTTTTAACATGTAGCTGAATATTTTTATGCAGTGTTGATAAATATCTTGACAGGCTCGTATTTGTGAATTTTTTTCTATGGAGGACATATCTATAATAATTACTTGGCGACTATAACAGGAATGCCTTTTTTTTTTTATATAATTTTTATAACTACCCAGTCACCTTAAAAATAAGTAATCTAATGTTTTATTGAATTTTAGATACTTTGCTTTCAATTTACTATAGTTATCTCCTATATTTTCTGATATCGTGTATGGACATCCATATTTACAAAAATCTGCATATTTAACCACACAAAAAAAATTTGAAATTCTTTTTTAAAATACTAGGGTTTACTGAATTGTAGTAAACATTTCCATTTATGATTAGTAATTTTTTTTTATTATTTAGTAACAATATTACCTAACCACTACAAATTAATACAAAATCTTAAAAGATTTAAAATTTTACAAATTATTCTAATTAAAAATTTAAAAAATAAAATAATTCTTGTAAAAATTCATTACTTATTGAAAAAAAATTTTCTTATGTCCATAAAAGCAATTAAAAGCTTTTCTAATTAAATAATGTCTCAGTTTTATTGCATTTTTTATTTTATGATTCAAAGCAGATTTTCTGTAACTGGGATCCTGTTTTACATAAAAAAAAACAATATTTAAATTCTCCAAGGACTTGTGCTTATAACTAATATAAAGTTTAAGTGCTAAAGAATAGAATTTCTCAAAATTTCATTAAATTAAATAAGTGTGTGTGTGTGGAGAGGGGTAATAGAGCTAAATATATATATATATATATATATATATATTCATCAAAATTTTCTCAAAAAGAAACATTTCTTGAATAACTTCTTTCCTTTGTGAGGGAGTCCTGAAAGTTTCATTAAAATATGACAATTATCTGATTTTTGCAAAAGTTTCCAATTAATGTGTTTTTTCATGCAAAAAGACCCTAAAATTTCTCAGACTACTTTATGGGCACCCGATGATACAAGAAATAAGTTTTAACTAATATTTTGAAGGTTTTAAAAAATATTAAGAAATATGATTTTAAAAAAATCCTTTTGGTCTTTGCTCTTAATAATAACAAAGATTTTTACAATAAAACTGTTTTTATTAAGTTTGGGGCATTTTTTAATAATGTATGCTCATTTTGTAGTAAATATTTGAAGGTTCCTAACTATTCACTTATCTTCAATACTATATATATATATATATATATATATATATATTTGGAAACCTACATTTTGATTTTTATAATGAACACCAGATTTTAAAGTGGGCATTAATGCATTAAGACGAGATTCCTAAAGAATTTGTGTGTTTGTTCATATTATGCATTGAGTTTAAACTGACAACTTTTAACCTCCACCCCCGGGGGTGTTGTAGATTGCTGAAAAATTCTTGGTCTAATTTACTTCCTAAATTCTGAATACATCATTTTTTTTTTTTTTTTTTTTTTTTTTTTTTTGAAAAAAAAAACAAGGTGCTGAAAAGCTTTTGACCTATATATTGTTTTTTGTTTTTTTTTTATTTCCTTAATTCCTAAGCGATTTTATTTGCTTTGCTTATCTTCGCCTTTTAACAAGTCCACTTCTGGTGGCGGGGAGGTGGGAGAATTCTTTTTCTTTTTTAAATAAGTAAATAAATAAAATTAAAAGAAAATGTTCAAATAAAACAGAAAACAATTTAGGGAAAGATCTTTTATATATATATATATATATATATATATATATATATATATATATATATATATATATATGTATGTATAGATAGATAGATAGATATATGTATATATACATATATCTATTTATATTTCCAGTCAGATTAAATTATAGAGAAAGTCTCTGAGTCTTTTGAATAATTTGTTTTTTAAATTAAGATTTCATTTTGTCTATTTTTCTTTTAATAAAAACAGTGACGACCTTTTGTTTTCTTTGCAAAAAAATAGATTGAAAAATAAAATTAAAAAAAAAAAGATGAAAAAGGCACTTTCGTTATTGAGTGATATGATTTTGATAAAAAAAAAATAAAAATAAAATAATAACTCTGTAAAAAATAATAAATAATGCTGTTCATTTTGTTTCCTTGGTTTTGTCCTGATTTTCTTTTCTTGTATCATCTCGAGTCTTTTGCATGGCACAAGCCATAGTGTCCAGCTATTGTTGGGCACGTCATTAAGTTGATATATAAAAGGTGGGGCTGTGGGAGCAACATTGGAAACGGTTTTTAAATAGGGCCTCAATTTGACTGCTTCCAACATGACCCGTTTATTTCATTTGTTGTCTGGCAATGTTTTTTCTTCCTTCTCTCTCTTCTGATAGACCAGTCAACATCTCGAGAATTTGAAGCCGAGACAATTGACTGAGTCAGTAGGAAGATTGTGCAGTGTGAATCTCTCCACGAAAAGTGGAGAATCTGTTGCAAATTTCAAACCAGCCTGAGTCAGGTGGATTTAAACTAACTGGCAGGGTTGCAGCTAGTGAAGTTTCGCATGCAACAAGATAATATCCCAAATTGATAAAAACGTAATTTTTATCAACACAATCATGACTGACAACAACAACAAATAATAAAATAACAATCATTATAATTAATGATCGCTGTTATTATTATTATTAACCATAATAAATAATTAAAATCAAGGTTCCTTTAATAAGGTCTCCAAACTGAACCTCCTGTATCAGCAGAGTCTGTAGTGTGTGACGACCTTGCTGATGTCGTACTGACATGGTCGGTCACGTTTGTCCGCAGGTCATCACGCATATGTACGTCCGTGGTTTGTTCTGTAGATGCAAGTCGCATCTCAACATTATTCTCATCGTCCTTGTTGATTTTATTTTGCAACGTGCCAACATCAATTGGCAAATGTCCCGGAGAGGCAGTCAGTGAGGGCCGATCGCTTCGGCCTGGAATGTCCGACCTTTGGCCAAGAATCTCATAATTTCTGACATCACTTGTCGGCATATAAAAGCTACTCTGATACTGTGGACTTGAGCTGTAAAGATGTGGATAGAGGAATGTTGTGGGCAGGACGGCAGATGGAGACCCACTGATGTATGGCGAGGCGGATATGGTATTTGTGGGGTTGATTGTATTGAAGATTTCGCGATGAGAAATGATTGGGTAGTTACTGTGGGTCGATGGCAGTGCTAAGGTAGAAATGGCACGACTTTCTTCCAGAATTGCCAGATTTGAGTTACTTGATGGGTAAGCCATGCTGTGAGTAGATGGAAACAAGTGACTAGCGACTGAATATCGAGGGTCAGCAAGTCTGGGGTTTGGGATGCGAACATCTGGGATTCCTTGATATGACGGTAACATAACAGGTAACCGAGAATCAAGAGGTAAACGTTGATCTACAGGGTACCGGGAGTCAAGAGAAGTGTAGTCAAGTCTTTGAGTTTCTGGGATTACAGGAAGGCTACATCTTTCCGTACTGGTCACACTGTGTTGAGTTACAGGTGGGATGTCAGCAGGCAGTGGCTTTAGGCGATTATGGCTCACATTCTGGTCCACAGTTGCAAGTTGGTGACCTGATAAAAATATGAAAAGAAAAAAATATAAGTTTTTGTCATTAAGTACTATTTAGATATTATAAGTGTTGAAAAGTTCTTAGCACAACCAGGGCACCAAGGGGTTCTGAAAAGTTCTCAGTACAACCAAGATACAAATGTATCCTTAAAAGTTAAGCTCCTTTCCCAAAATATAACCAAATGACCACACAACAGGTTTTTTTCCAGTTTTAGGAGGTGGGTGCCTCTTTTTGGTTAGGCCTAGAACTTTTTATCACATATCAATTTCTGCCTTGATCATAAATAAATAAATGATATGACTAATAATTAACATCTGACTAATTACACAAATTTTTAAGACAATCATAGCACTCTGCGATTTCCTATTCTTTGTTATCTCAAAACTGTCATGCCCTCTTGATCGTTTTTTTTGGCTGCATATCAACTTCTATGGGTTAATTAATGCTGAAATCTAAATATTTTGTATATAATTTTATTTTTTATCTGGAGATAATAATGGTTTTAGTGATAAAGGTTTACTAATTAACCTATAGCTGGGGAGAGAAGAGTTGAATTTGTACCTTTCCTCTGAGTATTTGTGCAAAGGTGAACATAATGAAACCAACTAGAATTGGAACTTGGCTCTCCAATTAACAATTCCTAGACATTATCCATTACACCATCCACACATTCAAGGTTATAGCACCTGGTATTCCCAAGTGGTCACCCATCTAGATACTGACCAGATTTGATGTTGCTTAACATCAGTAATTGTGTTGTTTCAACATGATCCAGGCATAAGCCCATGCTTTCTTGGGAAAGATAATGGAGTTGTCTTCAGTTGTAGTCACCAGTTATGCTTATAGAACTCAGTCAATACTGTTATTTAATTCATAATGGGAAAGGACAGATGGATTCATGCCTTTCACAGGGGCATTTGTACGAAAATGAAGGCAGCTGACTAGGCAGGAATTTGAACTTAGACTGCCAATTTTGCTTTCCACACTGATAACCATTACGTTAGCAACACATCTCTTTCTTTGCACAATACATAAAGCAATATAAAAAAGAAATTTGTTACACAAAGGGAGACTGAAAAGTTCTCAGTCCAACCAGGAATCCCTTTTAAAAAAAAAAAAAAAAAAAAACTCATGTTTGGTCATTCAGTTAAATTTTGAGAAATGCTTCAGACCAAAGACTTTACAACACGTCCTGTTGTGCATACACAGAGACCCGATTCTCAAATGTGTACGTGATACATATGGTAAGGATTAAAAAAAAAAAATTACATACATACGAGTGACTGGTGTCTTTATGAAAAAATAAATACGCAAAAAATTTGCCTCTGCAAGTGTTGATGGCCTAGAGGTTAGAATCTCCGACTGATACCAAATCGGTCAGGTTTCAGCCCCAGCCCGAAGCGATCAGATGTCTACCCACACTGATAAGCTGTGATACAGTGAAACAGTCTGTCTGTGGATGACAGTGTGTGTGTATATATATATATATATATATATATATATAAAGTGTAAGTGTGGCCAACACCAAGCTGTGACACTGTTTCATGTGCTAACACAATCTTCAGGCTTGAAAATTGCATTTAATGCTGGTGTTCACCCTCTTAATTGCTGTTGCAATTACACCCTGACCCCAGGGTAGTAGTACCCTGTTAGGGTAAAAGCTATGGGCAAATAGTAAACCCACAAACTGGGGTCAAAACATAGAAATACATTATAAAAAGATTTCCAGCAATACATTTTCATAGTAAAGAAAATAAATTATATATATATATATATATATATATATATATATATATTAAAAATATCAGGCATACTTCTTTTTTTTTCTTTTTTTTTTTGAAATTACTAAAGCTCACAAGGAAATAAAATTTTTGCACTAAATGACCCAGAAAAAGTTGATATGCCATTAAACAAACAAAACCCAACCCAGTATACCCACACTATATATATATATATACATACATATATATATATATATATATATATATATATGTATGTATGTGTGTGTGTGTGCGCGCGCGTGAACACTGATGCAAATACCGAGTTGGGTTTTGCTTTGAACACCAGCATTAAATGCAATTTTCAAGCCTGAAGAAACAGTGTCACAGCTTGGTATTGGCCACATTTAGACGTGTATATATATATATATATATATATATATATATACGCACGCGCGCACACACACAAGTGTTTTTCTCATTTTTTCTCTAGCTTTATACAGTCATTCTTTCACACCAGCTGTATATATGTATATAGCTGTATCATTATGTGTACACAGACTTATGAAAAAGAGTCTAATATAGATCAATTTTCGACTTACTTGTCAAAGGCAAGGATCCAGAATTCGATTGTGCAAACGGCGTCACATGAGCTGTTGGTGTAGACAAAATTGTTTCTTTAGTGAATGGTACTCCATCATAACTCGTCCATGTATGTCGACTGCTTTCAAGATGCTTGCTAAGGCTTTCTGGAATACAAAGAAAAAAATCATGCATTTAGTAAAAAAACTAAAGCTAACACATGACTGACAAAAAATTTTTTATCATTGTAAAATCACATGGGCTCTTTAAGAGGCTAAGGTAAAGGATACAAACAACATGTAAACACATTATATAATACAGACACACACGCTCAGACCACCCAATCAGCATGAATAAGCAGTCTGAAAGTTATGAATCTAAGTAACTAGGTGCATCAACCCAAAAGAGGAAGAAACTCAGAACTTCTACTCAGCCCCTGACCAACTCATGCACTCAACACCTACTATATACAGTCAACTATCAAGTAATATCACTTGGCCCTATGATCAAATAGAAGTGTGTAAATGACAGTCACCATATAGTATTGATGACTATATCCACACTAATACATACACACATATATAACCAATAAAACTGTCAAACTGACCAGGGGAATTCAGAGCAGCATAGATCCATCCAGCTCTTATCTCAAATAACAACTTAAAAGAGACCTGTTTGACCAACACAAGAAAGGTTAAAAAATTCATGTTAAAAAGATTAAAAAAAAAAAAAAAAAAAAAAAATGAAAACTACAGACAAAAGTTCATTTCTGTAGTTCACTGCTACCAGCAAGCAGAATTTTTTTTTATTCTGATGATGGCCATGTTGGCCGAAACTAGTCGAGGAATCTAAATGAAATAATAATAATAAAAATGAAAGAATATTAATCCAGTGTGTCTGAAGATTTTAATTTGTTAATATTTTATATATATATATATATATATATATATATATATATATATAGTAAAAAAATCCAAAATTACCTCATTTAGATATAGATCTATTTCAACCAGTGCTAAGTACGTTAGTCTTATTCAACTCTAGAGGATGAACTGTGATCATCTCGGAATCAGAGATTTAGAATTTAACTTAGTTGAGAAATTGATTCTGAACCTAAGCCTCAGCCAGACAAAATGTCTGCATCAGTGGTAAGGGGAGGATGGGAGCTATCTGTCTAAAAAGGGAAGAGGCTCAACCGATTCAACCTAGATATTAACCTTATGACACAAATAAGAAATGAAGTAATTTAGGATTTTTTTTTGCTGTGTAATTTATATGATCGGTTATAATAAATACATTGAACTCTCTTTGTGGATCAGTTTTAATATTTGATATTATTAGGATCCACCTGGATTATATACCAACGGGTCTATTACCTGTACTAGATATATATATATATATATATATATATATATATAGATAAAAACAATTTTGTAGAAAATCTAATCTTTCACTACTTTTCATGTCTTCAGGTAGTAAGCTAGAAATTCTGTGCACATAATATAGATCAATTTATGTCCACACTAATACACATACATACACACATATATATATATATATATATATATATATATGGATTTACACAGCAAAAACTCCAAAATTACCTCACTCAGGTATAGATCTGTTTCAACCAGCACTAAGTACGTTGGTCTTATTTACCGCCAAAATACACAAAGAAACTTAATCGTTATTATTAATCACCTTTATTATCAATTTTATTACCAAAACAATCTGAAATACCCTAAAAAAAATCTACCCAGCTGCTCAAACTCCAAAATTTTATATACAAGAAAAAACAAAAACTTATCTTAGCTGACGAGTTCCACCCTCCTCTGAGGTACTTTAGCAAGGAAAATATATGTATTTTATTTTGTGACAATTATTTATATACAAAATCAAAACTGTTATTGGGAAATGCTCATAAATATTTATTAGGTTAACTGAAAAGTCCGGCGAGTTATGGAGGACATGAAGGGATAAAATTCAATGTCTAAATAAACAAGAATGAGTGAGTGATGTTTTTGAAATCATATATATATATATATATATATATATATATATATTATATATATATATATATATATATATATATATTTTATACACACAAACAAACACATATATATCTATATAGTCATACACAGGCAGGCTGTTTTACAGCTCATCAGTGTGGCTGATTTAGCTTCAGTCAGAGATTCTACTCTCAAGCTATCATTGCATGGCAGAGAGGAAGGTAAAATTTAATGCTTTTACTATGCGAAAGATATAAGTATCTAGGAGAGCTCAGTTCAAGTAGAAGAGCATTGCATTTATTATATATATATATATATATATGCGTGTGTGTGTGTGTGTATATATAATTTCTATATGCATTATATATGTGTGGTACTTATTGGAAAGTGCTCAATATCAGTGATAAAGCTAATATATTCAGTTGTAAGGATATGAGTTTGTAATACTGGGTTTCAAACTCATATCCATACAACTGAACATGCGCATATATATATATATATAAGGTTGGTGCAAAAATAATGACGTTTTTGACGTATTTTTAAAAATATATATATATATATATATATATATATATATATATATATATATATAAATAATATGATACATGTCAAGTTTTCAAGCCCAAAAAAATCTTTTTGGGATCACTGGCAGCTTAATGTATGTTTGGGTGTGGGGTCAACCTATATGGTCAGTATAGGCCTAACTAAGAATTTTTAGCTAAAAAAGTTGAGGCTGACTAGTACACCACAATTTACTTATATATATATATATATATATATATATATATACTAACCTGCACATTCAAGACATCTTAGTAAAGATATCTTATGACAGATTGAACCTGCTGTGCTTTAGGTTTTTTTCTAATAAGTTTTTGAAAATATTTTTAGACCTACCATTGAATTGAAATACACACATGTAAAGACACACATGTAAAGACACACACACACTATATATATATATATATATATATATATATATATATATATATATATATATATATACACACACACACACACACATTAGTATGTAGTCATTTTTTATGAATCATAGCTGTATTTACACTGAATATATTTTCTAATAAATGTACTATATTAAAAATGGACAAAATTCAGATTTGAAAATTAATCATCTTGCAGTTAGCAAAGTGACAGGTACTTAGCAAGTTGTAATAAAAAAAAAAAAAAAATTTAAAAAGATAGCATCACAAAATATACTGAAGCTTGCAGCTTCTGGTGAATATGCTGGACAATTTTTGCAACTCTTAATACCACATTCTGTCCAGGTGAGTGAAAACCAAATAGGTAACACGTGAATAAATAGAAATAAAGACATTAAAAAAGAATTACAAGGTGTGTAGTGTGAGATGGGGAGAGAACAACAACAACAACAACACCAAATAAATATTGTCCAAGCAATTGAACGTCCTTTTAGTATTGCAGTCAGTTTTGTGTTGCTTGAACTAAAATTCCAGTTCAGAAACTGATGTCACAATTTACTTCCACAACGAAGAAAACAAATCGCAAGTTGAAACTCTAATATCGGGGGCAAAAAGAAATGTCAAAATCTCAAAACGCAGGTCCTATGTCACAAATCACAATGCACATAACCAATCAGAAAAATAATACACTCACCAACAAACACAGTAGCCAAATACACAAATTCGAGAAGACCAACTGCCTTTATCAACAGAGCATTTTTTTTCATTCGTCGACAGCTGGGAGAGGACACACAATATTAGCATATCCAAAATACTTTTATGGTGACTCCTGCAACTGACTTGTTTTTTCTTTTAACTTTGGCTATTCCATCTTCAGCATATCATGCAGAATACATGCAACACAGTCACTTGGTTTGACTGTTTTCTTCGCTACAGGTATACTTGCTGGTTTTCTTATTTTGTTAATAATATTTTTAATTTTATCATATTCTTTCATACTCAGTAACCCTTTGCATCTTAGTGGCTTTATAACCTTGTTTGTGATGAAATGATTTAAACAAAAATGAAAAAACAAACAAACATAATTTACATCCAGCTAGTGTCATCATCTTGCTTGTTATTAACACAATGTTTCAACCATTATGCCCACCAGCCTTCTTCAGGCTTACAGTCATATCACATTGAAACCCATATTATCATCAAAGTAATGAAGAACCTGGGCAGTACCTAGCTAGTTGACCACTTGAGAATATCAGGTGCTGTAAGCTTGGATGTGCAGGTGGCATAATGGATAATGGTTCAAAATTGGAAATCGGAGTGACAAGTTCCAATTCCACTTGGCTTTGTTATATTCACTTGCATGGAAATACCGTTGGAAAAGTTATAAACTCACCAATTCTCCCCCATCTATGGGTTAATTAGTAGGATTTCTATCAGTAAATCATTATTATCCAAAAAGTTCTAACAATCTCAAAGTATTTTCTGTCTTGAAATAACCTGCAAAAGGTTGATAAACTGTAAAAATGCATCACAACATTAATGCAACATTTCAGGCAATCCATTTTTATGGCTTCGTCAGGTGTATTCAATGAGGAATGTGCAATAAGTTACTCTAAGAAAAACAATCGTGGATAGAAAATTAGTTATTAATAGAACAACCAGACTAATCTATTTCTACAGTGCCAGGTTGATCCAATACCAAAATGATTCTAAGTCATACATGGGGACTTCTGACTCATTTCAGAAAAGAAAAACTGTATAATACAACTGATGAAGGCTGAAGAATGGATCAGCCAAAATGTATTAACAATAGCAGCAATACAAAAAAAAGGGGTTCAAATGTCTGAATAATATTTACTGTGTTAATGACACTTTACAAAAAGTAGTATTTAACCCATAGTGAAGGGGAGAAGCGATGGCCTCATACCTTTCTCAGGGGTATTTACCGATAAGTGAATGTAAGTAATAGACAACTTCCCAAGAGGAAAAAGAAGGTGGGTGCAAAAAATTAGTCATTCATATAACCATCAAACTAATCCATTTTACAGTACCAGGTCCACCAAATACCAAAAGGTTTCCAGGTCATATCTGAGGAGTTCCAATATCCATTTTGGTCAGAAAAGAAAAAGTGTATTGATGAAGGCTGAAGAATGGATCAGCCAAAATTTGTTAACAATAGTAACAATACAAAAAAAGGTGTTCTTCAAATATCTGAACAATATTTTCTATGTTAATGAATCTTTACAAAATGAAGTCTATTTAACCCATAGTGGATGGAGAAGGATTCATAACTTTCCCATGGCTATTTGCATGTGGGTGACTGAAATGGACTCAACTGGAATTTAAACTTGACTCATTCCAAAATGCTACCCATTACACCAGCCGCATATCATATAGACAAAAGGGTAGGACACAGGTTCAATCCCCACTGGAGGACATATTTTTTTTTATTAAAATTTCTTGGATGCACAGGTCGATAGATGTATTAACAATAGCACCAATACAAAAAAAGGGGGTTCAAATATCTGAACAATATTTTCTGCTATGTTAATGACCCTTTACAAAAATTACAGAAAAATAAAATAAAATAAAGTTACTAAATGTACCCAACTATGACAACAAAAAAACAAGCACAAACAACACCGAAAATGATCATAGCAACAGTAACAACAAAAAGGCAGATCTAGTCACTACTGACAAAGATGCTAAATTTTTTTTTATTATGATCTTCAGGTGACAACATCAAAGAATGAAACAACATGGACAACATGATGAGCGGACACACCTTTGAGCAAGTCACCAGCTGGGGACAAATGTTGTGAGCGTTCCATCCGGTCCTCCAGGGAACTAAGTTGCAAACTGTTGCGTTTGGCATTCTTTCTGTCAATTAGCAGAACAGCAGAGTTGCCCCTTGCAGCTGAGACACTGCCAAGGAGTCTATCTACAACTAAAGAACAGACACACAGATGGTAAGGATCGATGACTCAAACCTGAAAATTAATTGGGGGGGGTGTTGGGTATTCAAAAACAAAACGACAAAAGAAAAAAAATTACAGTACAACCCCATTATAACACAATCCTTGGGGTCCATATATTCATTATGGAACAAGTAGGGTGGAACTAAATTGAGAGTCAAGAAAACTACTAATACAAACAATAAAAGAAAATCAAAAACAAAAAACTGATCTGCATCAAAATTCAAATAAAATTAGAATTTCCTCACATTTGTTATATTTCTTTGATTGGTCTGAACTACAAGCCTTCTCTTTTGTTTCCACCACTGTCTTATTATTATCAACTATAAATATGGAAGCTCAGTTAAAATTTATGCTTGTTACATGTGTGTGCATTCAGATACAACTAAAATATATATCTGTAAAAGGACAATATGAATAAAGACAAAAGGAAAAACTCATCTTAGCCACTGAGTTTCATCCTGGGATGGACTTTATGAAAGCAAATGCTACCTTGATGAATACCATCTAAGGAGAAAATGCATCAGCTAAGTTTTCTTTTTGTCATTATATATATATATATATATATATATATATATATATATATATACATACATACACACGATTGAGGGATAGGTTAAGTTGGTTTTATGACAGATTTATATGTTCAGTTAATTAATGTCAAAGCTTGTGTTGGGGCACCCTGTGAGGATCAAACTCATGACTCAGCAGTAATGGTCAACCAAACTGGGAAAGAAAGAGAGAGACAAATAGAGAGAGTTTATGGGTCATGGTGGAGTAATGGATAGCAGCTCGGATTGAGGAATCGGAGTGCCGAGTTCGAATTCCAGTCAAATCCATTACATTCACTTATGTGCTAATACCCTTGGGAAAGTTATGAGTCCTCCTCTTCTCCCCTCAGCTATGGGTAAATCGCAGGACAAATCAGGTTTTATAGCCTTGGATGGCAACTGGTCTGCCACAGAAAGAAATGGCAACCTATTGCGTGAAATATACATGATCACCTAAACATGTATCACACATGGCACATATATATATATATATATATATATATATATATATATATATATATATATGTGTGTGTGTGTGTGTGTGTAAGATTTTAAATTTATCAAATATTTTAGAAAGCAGTTCTGATATTTTCAAACAAATATGTAACATTCATATATATTAACACTAATATAAAATCAACTGTGTATGCATGTGTATAATATTCTGGTAGAGATCAGAGATGGATGAATTGTTTACTTGTATATACTAAACAGAACTTTTCTGATGACATAGTAGAAATAGAATTTTTTGAATTTGTGAAGCAAACCACCATAATATATATATATACATATATATATATATATATATATATATATATATGCACATTTGATTAAAAGCCAGTGGAAGCTATTTCTTGAATTTTTATTATTTACTTTTTCAGTATTTCTAAACTTTTTTTTTAACTTCTTGTTGGTATTGATAAATAAAACTTAATTTTAGCTAACACAAGCCATTTTCAAAAATGGCTGTTTGTTATGTCACAATTTTAATTTTTTTTTTTAAAAATGTTGCATTCTGCCTGTCAGCTTTTATCGAGTTGTTTTGCGTATTCACATGGGAGTTCATGTGTTTTACTTTTTTTTACATTATATTCATTACAATCTTAATCTCAAGTCTAGGGTTAACCATTATCTATCAAACACATTCTCATAATCTGCACTTATGCCTATATAACAACCTTGTTTTGTAAGCTCCTACCATGACTAGCTCTTGGCTAAACATTTATTAAAATAATTAACCATCATTAGTCTTAATGTAAGAGTTTTTTTCTCTCTATTTTGTCATTTTAATTATCTACATAAACACATTTCAAAATTTCTATAAATTGCAACATACAAGTTGATCTCAGGATTTTAACTCAAAATTCTACCATATAGGTCAACTCCAAATCCCATGATAGCCATGTATGCCAAAACTATACAAGATCACATCACTTACCTGTACATTTCGACACTAACTGTAATATCTTTTTGTATGCGTTGTATAGCAAACAACTTACGACACAAACTGGTAGCTACCGTATTGTACCGGTCTAACTTACCAAACATTTAAAATTTGTGAGGTCTACCAATAAACACATTAAAGTCAACTCCTATAAAATTACAAATCATACCAAGTAGTTTTTTTTTTATAGTACTGCTACAAATTGTATGTTATTGTAAAACATTATCACTTGTCCGCCATTTGCATCAGCGATGTAAACAAGCAACCAGTGATGCTACAAATCTGTGTTAATATGCCAAATATATTCAAACAAGTTTTAGTGGGATATATTTGAGGGAGCCCACTGGATGTATGGTAAGTGGGGAAGGAGTGCTAACCTATTTGTTTACAACTTGTTCGTAAAAGGTTTGCCTTTTATCCCTACCATATAAGTTGATGCATTGTTTTGAAAAGACGTTTTGAGGCTTAAAAACTCGACTTGTACACTGTAATTTATGGCATTTCACATCCACTGAAATTTATCAAAATGTCATTTTAAAATGAAGTCACTTAAAGATCTAGTGTTCTTCTCAGCCTCATAAAAGAAAAAAAAAAAAAAAAACACTTACCTGATGGGTGCCTGAAGCCATTGGCATCAGTGGATGCCCGTGTAACATCTGACTGTTGGATGGTAGAAAGACGAAGATGTTCGAGTTCTGCCAAATGACTAGGGTAGCGTCGATCTCCAAGCGGGTCAGGAAGTGTGCGTTCAACTGGGAGATCAAGAGGCCCTGGACGGTGGTGGATTCGTCGGTCATCAGTCCGAAGCTCTAGTAAAAAAAAAAAAAAAAAAAAAAAAAAATAATACTTAAAAAATAAAACTAATGAACAAATAACATTTTCTCCAACATATGAAATGATCTATCTGCTATGTCCCTTCAGGATGTTGGTGTTCATGCCTCTCTACAATTTCCTGTCCTTTATTTATGGGGACACATTTTGGGCGTGAAATGATTGAGAAAATTCTCGAGCAGGCACTTCTCAACCCTGTGGGAGTGATGGTGAAATAATATGACCAGTGCTTCAATCCTGAGCTTCATTGAAATATCCAGTACTTCAATAGAGATATTGACACTGATATGTGAAAAATAGAGCAACACTATCAGGAAACTAGGTATGTCAATGGGGTACATGTAAAGTACCATGTTCACCTGACCACAGTGCACTTTTTCATATTTCAGATTAGAAGCTATCATTTTAATGCTCTCAATACTCAAGATGACAGATAGTAATAAAATTTGGTACACAGCATATAACATTAAATTTGGTCAGCTTCACAGTCTACATGTGTTCTCAAATACCTGACGCACCTTACATTGTTGTTTTAAATTTGGTATATTTAGGAAAGGAAAAGTGCTCAGTATCAGAGTAATTTATAGGGACCAAAACCACATTCAAGCCTCAAACTATCAAGCAATATAAAGATTTCATGAGACATGAAATGTGACACTTACTATACAGGGGGGGGTGTATCTCCATATATATATATGTGTGTGTTTATATATATATATATATTATAAATTAATTGATTTAAAATATGGTTTTTTTCCAACCATGTTTCAAAAATGGAAGCTAAAAGCTCCGAATTTAATTTTGTAATTAAATTAAAGACATTAGTTCCATTTCATTCTCAAGCGCTTGAGGATGAAATGGAACTAATGTCTTTAATTTAATTACAAAATTAAATTTGGAGCTTTTAGCTTCCATTTTTGAAACATGGTTTGAACCAAGTAGCGAAAAAAATCATATTTTAAATCAATTAATTTATAATATTAATGCTCTGTAAATTTACATTGAGCACTATTTTGTAAAAATAAAAATATCTATAAGAACACCGGATTATATATCTTACTGTTCTTTCTTTTTTATTTATATATATATGTGTGTGTGTGTGTGTGTGTGTGAATTGAAACTAAATGTTGATTAAATCTGAGAGAATGATAAAAGAAACAAATAGGAAAAGTTTATCAATTTAACATTTCACTTTTGTTTAAGATTATGAAACTTAAATACAAGTAAATCATTATTTTAAATCCTTATTTTATGAGATATATATCTGTATGTTTAGACAGCAAATTTTTTTTAGGCATGTCAGATTCAATAAATTACAAACATTATGTCTGCTTATTTTTATCATGATCCTTTCATATTCATGAATATTTTTTCCATATATTACAATTACATTTATTGCCTTATTTGATTGTACTATATGGAAAAATATTCATGAATATGAAAGGATTATGATAAAAATAAGCAGACATAATGGTTGTAATTTATTCAATGCCTAATTATGTGTGTGTAAATACTGACATATATTCATACATGACTCAAATAACTGAAAACTTAAAATTAAGATTTTTTACAAGCTAAAACAATTTTCATAAAAGGTAATAAAAAAATAGTCTTGTTTACTACACACTGATGACTATGAGACTAGTATATTTAGTGTCCATGTTTCTACAAGGAAATAGAAAATTGCATTCTTAATAGCTGCCATGCTTATTGGACAGAATATAAAATGTCATAAAGAAATAGCTGTAATTTTTTTAAATTTTATTCTTAAAGGGCAAATCTAATTATTTCAAACAACAGATAAAGTTTTTAAAAGAATCCTTTGTTTACCAACAAGAAAGATGACAAGGACAATGATGACAAAGTCAGGAAGTTGAAGACATGCAAAATGCAACTGAGGTGCCATAACGAGAAATAAAGCAAAAGAAAAAAAAAAAGTGAGATTTTTCTTTAATTACTTTTCGATTACCAGGGCAAAAAGACTCAAGGCAAAAAAAAAAAAAAGAATTTCTTAGGCAAAAAGGCAGCTGAATGAAGATGATTAATGAAAAAAAAAGACTGAGGTTGGTGTACTGGTATTAAATGATGAAATGGCAACTTTAAAGATTAAGGTGAGAAGAGGAGGAAGAGAATAAAAAGGAAAAGGGAGAAAGATGCAAAAAATGGGAAAAGAGGAGAGACAAATGAAGATAGGATAGAAAAAAAAAGAGGCAAAGGAAAAACAAGAAGAAGAAAAAAAGAGGCAAAAGAAAAACAAGAAGAAGAAAAGAGGCAAAGGAAAAACAAGAAGAAGAAAAGAGGCAAAGGAAAAACAAGAAGAAGAAAAGAGGCAAAGGAAAAACAAGAAGAAAAAAAGAGGCAAAGGAAAAACAAGAAGAAAAAAAGAGGCAAAGGAAAAACAAGAAGAAAAAAAGAGGCAAAGGAAAAACAAGAAGAAAAAAAGAGACAAAGGAAAAACAAGAAGAAGAAAAAAAGAGACAAAGGAAAAACAAGAAGAAAAAAAGAGGCAAAGGAAAAACAAGAAGAAAAAAAGAGGCAAAGGAAAAACAAGAAGAAGAAAAAAAGAGACAAAGGAAAAACAAGAAGAAAAAAAGAGGCAAAGGAAAAACAAGAAGAAAAAAAGAGGCAAAGGAAAAACAAGAAGAAGAAAAAAAGAGACAAAGGAAAAACAAGAAGAAAAAAAGAGGCAAAGGAAAAACAAGAAGAAAAAAAGAGGCAAAGGAAAAACAAGAAGAAGAAAAAAAGAGACAAAAGGAAAAGAAGAAGAAAAAAAGAGGCAAAGGAAAAACAAGAAGAAAAAAAGAGGCAAAGGAAAAACAAGAAGAAGAAAAAAAGAGACAAAAGGAAAAGAAGAAGAAAAAAGAGTCGGAAGTGATGAAAAGGAAGGAAGAAGAGTAAAAGAATAGAAAACAAAAAAGAAAGAAGGATAAAAGTAGTGAAATGAAGAAATAAAAATTTCCGTTTTATCAAAACCCATCCTGACATCTACATTTGGTTTCTCCTTTTAAACGTTAAATAATGTCATCAGTAAGTGGCACTTTTCTAACAGGTTCATGAGAGAGGAGGAAATATTGAAAGGAAAGACAGAGGGAGAGCAAGAGATGAGAACGAAGGAAAGAGAGAGATAGTGAGTGAGCGACGAGAATGGAGGAAAGAGAGGGGGGGGAGCAAGCGACAAGAACGAAGGAAAGAGAGAGGGAGAGCAAGCGACAAGAACGGAGGAAAGAGAGAGGGAGAGCAAGCGACAAGAACGAAGGAAAGAGAGAGGGAGAGCAAGAGACAAGAACGGAGGAAAGAGAGAGGGAGAGCAAGCGACAAGAACGGAGGAAAGAGAGAGGGAGAGCAAGCGACAAGAACGGAGGAAAGAGAGAGGGAGAGCAAGCGACAAGAACGGAGGAAAGAGAGAGGGAGAGCAAGCGACAAGAACGGAGGAAAGAGAGAGGGAGAGCAAGCGACAAGAACGGAGGAAAGAGAGAGGGAGAGCAAGCGACAAGAACGGAGGAAAGAGAGAGGGAGAGCAAGAGACAAGAACGAAGGAAAGAGAGAGGGAGAGCAAGCGACAAGAATGGAGGAAAGAGAGGCAAACCAACAGAAAGTTAGAAAAATCAGAAACAGATAAATAAAATTGAGAATATTACAAAAAAAAAAAAAAAATTCTGATAGAGATTGAAATGAGAGAAGGAGAGAAAGAGAGAGAGAAAGTATCAACAGAAATGAGAAAAGGAAATCTGAAGGAAAAGAAAAGAATGATAACAATGGAGACCAAGAGAGAGAAAGGAGAAGAGGAGAAACCAAGAAAGAAACATTGGAAAAGAAAAAATAGTAAAAGAGTGTCCCCAAAAGCCTAAAAACAATCTTTATAGCCCAAAGCTTTTCTTTCTTTCTTTTTTTTTACCTGATTATAACAAACCATAATTCCCTCTATGGCTTTATCTGAAGCTAAGATGCAATCTATATCCATAGAGATTGTCTTAAAAAATACATCAATTATAAATATTCCAAGAATTCCTCAGGCGGATATATTTACCATGATTGCTAACCCAAAAATCCCAACACACACACACACGTATGTGTGTGTGTGTGTGTGTGTGTGTATGTATGTATATATATATATATATCATCATCCAACATCTTTAGATTTGCATCACAAAACAAATTACCATTGATACTTTCTGACACCTTGGGTACTACACGCCACATTGATCTTCAATAACAACATTATTTTGTTGTCAAGTGATCTCCCTTTAGATAGGAATTTTTCCACATAGTTTTTAAGTGTTCAACAAGCAGGTTCTACAACTAAATTGGTAAAAGAAAAAAAAAAGCTCTTTACTGAAGCCAGTGCACACACAGACACAATTTGAATTTTGAACATTTCAGAACTCTGCTAAATCTGCAGCAGTTTACTTTTATTACTGTAAAACTCCAAACAATCTACAAGAATCTATTGCATACAATGAAAATGTTTACATGAGTTTGAAGCTTATTGTAATTGTTGCCAGTGGTGATGTAGAAAACTCAAAGAGAAAATGAGAGTGAGAAGAGCAATGACAAGAAAAAAAAAAAAGAGTTCAAGTGAGAAGAACAAGGACAGCAATGTGTGAGGAGGAGAGCAAGAGGAGAACGAGAGTCATGCGTGAGGAGGAGAGCAAGAGGAGAACGAGAGTCATGCGTGAGGAGGAGAGCAAGAGGAGAACGAGAGTCATGCGTGAGGAGGAGAGCAAGAGGAGAACGAGAGTCATGCGTGAGGAGGAGAGCAAGAGGAGAACGAGAGTCATGCGTGAGGAGGAGAGCAAGAGGAGAACGAGAGTCATGCGTGAGTAGGAGAACGAGAGTCATGCGTGAGGAGGAGAACGAGAGCCATGCGTGAGGAGGAGAACGAGAGCCATGCGTGAGGAGGAGAACGAGAGCCATGCGTGAGGAGGAGAGCAAGAGGAGAACGAGAGCCATGCGTGAGGAGGAGAGCAAGAGGAGAACGAGAGCCATGCGTGAGGAGGAGAGCAAGAGGAGAACGAGAGCCATGTGTGAGGAGAAAGAGAGCCATGTGTGAGGAGAACGAGAGCCATGTGTGAGGAGAACAAGAGGAGAATGAGAGTCATGTGTGCGGAGGAGAGCAAGAGGAGAACGAGAGCCATGTGTGAGGAGAGCAAGAGGAGAATGAGAGCAATGTGTGAGAAGGAGAAGAGAACGAGAGCAATGTGTGAGAAGGAGAGGAGAACGAGAGCAATGTGTGAGAAGGAGAGGAGAACGAGAGCAATGTGTGAGAAGGAGAGGAGAACGAGAGCAATGTATGAGAAGGAGAAGAGAACGAGAGCAATGTATGAGAAGGAGAGCAGAACGAGAGCAATGTGTGAGAAGGAGAGCAGAACGAGAGCAATGTGTGAGAAGGAGAGCAAAAGGAGAAATGGTGTGTGAAGAGAAACAGCATGAGAAGGAGAGTGAAATGCTGAGAGCAAGAAGAGTAAAGGGAGGGAGACAGCGAGTGAGGGGGAAAGCAAGATGGAGAGACGAAGTGAGAGGAAAAGCAAAGGATGGAGAGATGGAATGAGAGGAAAAGCAAAGGATGGAGAGACGGAGTGAGAGGAAAAGCAAAGGATGGAGAGACGGAGTGAGAGGAAAAGCAAAGGATGGAGAGACGGTATAAGGAGGAGAATGAGGTAGGAAACAAAGTGAGAAGGAGAGCAAGAAGCGAAGAAGAGAGAGTGATAGTGTAATAAATTTTTAAAAAAGGAGAACATAAAGAGAGAGAGCAAGAGAGAGTGGAGAACATGAAAACATCCGCCACCAAACACAATGTCATGGCTTCAATTCGGGGGCATCTGCTCCAATTTTCTTTGATAAACCTGCCAACACAAAAGAAACTGATTTGGTGTTTGGCTTTAAAGGCTTTTGTTTCACGAAAGGAAATCAAGACTTCTTAACCATATGGCAAGGCCTCTTCACCCTCACAACACACTCAGGGTTGTTGAATCAGAGACTTTAAACCCCACTGACCCTCTTGTAGAAATGAAAAAAGAGAGAGAGAGAGAGAGAAGGCAGGGGAATTGGATCATATGAATGAGTGGTTCAAGCACTTGAGTTATCGATAAGTTAGTGTCCACTGGCCTCTATAAAAGCCGCTACTTCCCAGTTAAAGAAAAAGATCAATATGAATTTGAGATGGGAGAAAAGAATGCAAAACAAGGAACAAAGGTTGTGATAACAGTCACACTTAAAACCAGCTAAAGATCTTAGACAGTGACTTAGAGCCTCAAAATCTTACATGGGGGTGGGGAAAAAAGAACACCACCTTAAAAGCTCATGCTCACATCTTATAGAATACACCACAATTATTTGTATATTTCTGCAACATTTTGATTAAAAGGGAAACTCTAAAGATATTATTTTAAAATTATCTCCAAAACCAGAGAAACCGGGTGGCAGTGTCTTTGTTAAAGCAATGGCATATTGCCCCAAAAGGTTTACGAAGCTGAGAAGTAAAAATCCCAACTACAAAAATAATAATTAGAAAAATATATTTAAATGTTCAGATAAGAGAACCAATAGTATGTACATAACAAAATATGCTGTTATTTTTAATCGTATGGATTTACTAGTACTAATCGAACATATAAAGTGGGAGATTGTTATTAAGTAATACACTGACTCTCTCATAATTATTAGGTTGGTGCAAAATAATGTCGTTTTCTCACATGTGAAAAAACGACATTATTTTTGCACCAACCTAATACTACATATTATTAGTTTGGTGCAAAAACAATGACGTAATAATGTTTTTTGACGTTAAAAAATACGTCAAAAAACAACATTATTACGTCATTATTTTTGCACCAACCTAATAATTAGAAAATATATTTGACGACTCACATATGAAAATCCAATGACAGTATGTATTTAACAAAATGTCAATTTCATGCATGCTGTGATTTTTGTCCACCTGGGTAAAGTATTTTAATAAATAAGTCACTTTGCACTGCCTGCCTTTCTATTTTCTTACCAGATTTCAACTTTTGGGATTACTTATTCTACCAGTTACTCGGACCTAGTATCCTTATGCTTGTTATCATCACATTTTGGCCAATGTAGTTCAAAATGTGATAATAACAAGGATGAGGATACTAAAATAATCACTATGTCTGATGGGACATGAAAGGTGCCGTTCATTATGAGCTACTGTAAAATGGAAAGACTATCACTGCATATGTTTATTGCCAACAACTTGATCGGATAAACAGAGCATCATGTCAAAAAAAAGAAAAAAAAAAGTGGCATGCCTTCAGTTATGTGCCATGCGTGATACACACTTAGGCAATCATGTATCTTGCCATTTCTTTCTGCGGTAGACCAGTTGCAATCCAGTGCTTTAGAACCCGGTCTGTCCTGTTATTTACCCATAGCTGGTGGGAGAAGAAGAGGATTCATACCTTTCCCAAGGGTATTAGCAGATATGTGAATGTAATGGATTCGATTGAAATTCAAACTTGGCTCTCCGATTCCTCAATCTGAGTCGCTATCCATTACTCCACCATGCCTCCTTAGCAAACAAAAAATGTGCTATTCTCAAGTATGACATTGCAAGGACAAACTCTGCAAAATAACCCCCAGAAAAAAATAAAACCATTAATACAAGTATTTAAAAACAAATATTCACTGGAATATTTCATTGACAGAGCATTCAATGGCAAAGAAGTTTAAAGTGGACTTTTGATTTTTTTTTTCTTTTTTCAGTTGTAAGAAAATCGCAAAAAGGAATCCTTTTCTGAACACCTTAATACATACTGGCTAAAATATCATGTTAACAAAGATGATAGCTGAATTTCTAGGATGATGAGAACTTAATATATACATGCAGACTATTGACCTCATCTTTGTTATCACAACATTTCGGCCATTATGCTCTTTGGCCTTCATCAGTAGATATCTCTAGACATGACTGCCTAGATGCTTCCAAAGTTTTGCGAGTCCAAAGTAAAGAATACTGTAGATATAAAAGGGTGAAGAAATCATATCTATGACTCACAACATACAACTGTCTTCTTCACCAACATAGAAAAGAGAATCTTCCCATTACCCAAAATAGCATTCTTTTATTGGGGGTAAGAAGGGCAGTGATTGGTTATCATATTTCAAGGGCTTCCTAAAACTAAGTCCCAATCATGTTTCATTTTCTTTTTCGACAAACAGCCTAGAGAATACAAATTCTTTTTCAACATAGGACTTGCTTTTCTCCTCTGTTGTCGACACACCAGTTACAAAAAAAAAAGAAAAAAAAAAGATGTCTTCTTCTGTCTTAACATTAGCCAGCGACAAACACTGACTCAAACATACAAGAATATTCCTAACACCAAAACAACACATTCTTACCTTTCTTACTACATCCACCATTATACCTCATTGTCTCTATGAAAGTCCTAACATAAGTACAATTCATTGTCTGTGGGCAGGGGAAGGGGGAATAAAACAACAAATAGTGAAGAGCTTGTTCAAACAATCACCATAAAAATATTTATAGAAAAAGCAAATGGAGGCAACCTTATGCAGTAGCAAGTGACTGAAGCTGAGTCACCTGACCTTAAAATTAGACTTTTAAAAAAAAAAAAAAAAAAAAAAAAAAATAGCTAAATAAAGGATAAAAAAAAAAAGGTGCACACAAATGTGGTGATAAAACTCTCGGAATAATGACTCTGGCCAAACGTATTTAATCCACTGCACACTTAGAATTAAAATACAAGTGATAAATAACATTTAAATAATAAATTTAACTTTCTATATCCAATCTGGTAAAATGGAATTATTTTCCAAACACCCAAATACATTGCAGTCAAAATCTCAGGATATTAACAAGGATGATATCTGAATTTCTGGGATGAACAGAAATTCTTTTCAACATAAGACTTGCTTTTCTCCTGTCGTCGACACACCAGTTACAAAAAAAAAAAAAAAAAAGATTTTTTTTAATCATAGATACAAAACATTTGCCTTTCCATTGGACCGAGGTTGTTAAAAATATATGCGATTACATTTTTGATAAATAATATTTATCTTAGATTTCTTTTTATATCCAATTTGTTAAAACGGAATTATTTTCCAAACACCTAAATACATTCTGGCCAAAATCTCATATTAACAGGGATGATATCTGAATTTCTAGGATGAGAATTTATCATTATTTACATGCAGATTATTGTCTTCATCTTTGTTGTTGTTGTCATCACAATGTTTCAACCGCTGTGCTCTCTGAGGAATTCTATATTTATGGGAAAGAGTGTTCAACAGAAGAAATAAAACAGTTGAAGATCCATTTAGGTATAAAACTGACAATCACCACTCAGTGTTGATTTCTATGTCCACACACACACACACACACACACATCTATATATATAACTAGAAATATCTGTGAAAATTTCACAGTTTTCTCATTGGAATTTGATGAAACTAATTGAGTTAATGACTGAATAAACTCATAGTGAGTTCTATGACAATAAATTATCCGTATAAATTCCCCCATTACATAATTAAGTATTTGAGCTTAACAACCATTTTCTATTTCACTGAAACAGACCTTAAACACTTCTATCTTTTCTTTCTTTCACTGAAAGTGCCTGATATGTTTTTCTGTCTTTCCACATGATCAAAGTGAAATATTCTGCTATTTATGAGGTATTGGCAACAGATGTTAAACTCTTTCTTACATTTTCTCACTGAAACCGAGTAGTATTTTTTATGTCTTTTCCATCTTTCCAAGTGATCAAAACAGAGTAGTCCATTATTTATGAGGTATTGGCAGGGCGTAACGGTCATGCTAACTAAGAAAGTATGAGACAGGCAGAGTTATTATTAGTATTATAATAATTATTATTATTATTATTATGAGAAGATGGTAGACATTCAGCACTTCTCAAACCATGCTGAGATGCTAACCGTTTCTAACTCTCCTTAAAGCAGTTTGATATGTATATAAACTGTTCTAGGAAAAAAAAAACCCTCTGATGTCATATTGAAAAGAGGAAATAAAACAATGAGAACCTTTTATGTAGATAATGATCTACCTTTGTCTTTCAGTGGAGACATGGTGGTGGGGCATAATTCTAGCAATAGAAGGTAAGTCCAAAATATGAATAATGTACATTATCAGGTATTATACTAAAAAAAAAAAAAAAAAAAATTTCTTTTTCTTTTTTTAAAATGATTGTTTTATTGCAGAATAACAGAAATTGGACAGTGTCCAGAAATTCTAATTTTAAATTATTCTAAATTATTAGTCTGCATTTTCATACATTTTTCTTTCTTTACTCAAAAAGAGAGTAACAGTTATCAAGTGGTAAATTATGGCCAGGCCTCCATTCTGTCATCAAAGTAATGTTTAGAAAACAGACTCCTAATTTATTATAGAAATGGGTTCAAAGGAAAGTATAAAACATGCGTATATTTTTTTTTTTAATAATTTCACAAAAAGCCACCAACACGCAGGGTGTTACTGAGTTTGTATGAAAGAATATAAGACATTATTAAGAAGAGAGAACAATAAAAGAACAGAAATTAAGAAGACAGAAGATAATGACTGACATTACATTTTAATTTTTGAAGATCAAACTTGACTGTAAAACAAGAAACAAGGAGAGAGTAGAGAGAAAGCAAAGTGGAGAGAGAAAAAAATAAAGCAAAGTGGAGAGAGAGAAAAAAAAAGCAAAGTGGAGAGAGAGAAAAAAAAAGCAAAGTGGAGAGAGAGAAAAAAAAAGCAAAGTGGAGAGAGAGAAAAAAAAAAGCAAAGTGGAGAGAGAGAAAAAAAAAAGCAAAGTGGAGAGAGAGAAAAAAAAAAGCAAAGTGGAGAGAGAGAAAAAAAAAGCAAAGTGGAGAGAAAAAAAAAAAGCAAAGTGGAGAGAGAAAAAAAAAAGCAAAGTGGAGAGAGAAAAAAAAAAAGCAAAGTGGAGAGAGAAAAAAAAAAAGCAAAGTGGAGAGAGAAAAAAAAAAAGCAAAGTGGAGAGAGAAAAAAAAAAGCAAAGTGGAGAGAGAAAAAAAAAAGCAAAGTGGAGAGAGAGAGAAAAGTAAAGTGAAGAGTGCAAGACAGTGGAAGTAAAATGGAGAGAAAGAAAGGTAAAAAGAGAGTGAATAACAAAAGGGAGACTGAATAAAAAAATGTGAAAGAAAAAAAAAAAGAAGTGAGAAAAGGATTTTTTTAAAAAGTGAATAAATCAGATTATTTTTAAGGCTACTAATTCTACAAAATAAATGACAATACCTAAAAGGACAACACTGATACGCACAACACCAAAAAGACATTGAAAGGACAAGGAACTATTCAGACTTATAAAACCTTTTCTTTTTTTTTCTTTTTTTTAAATCTTAAATGACTGTTTTATTGTTTATTGGAGAAATTTTATGAAACCATCATGAATATTACCAAATATAGCTTAGTTATTGCTCCCCCAGTTTCCACAGAGTTCAATTTTACACTGCCTAGCCCAGGGATTGAACTCCTTAAAACATCAGTCTATTGTCCCAAGCAGTATTCAATAAGAATTAGATGAGATATACTTCGATAAGGAAAGCACAACACAAACAATTTAGCCCCATAGAATAAAGAAACATTTCAGTTTGAAATTCCTTGAAGGTTACCTGTATCACTAAGCACTTAGGGATGGTTAAAGAAAACAATGGCCGAAACATTGTGATTACAACAAAGATGAAGACAAATGTCTCTCTAACCAATCCCTGCTGCAGACAACTGCTCAGACAACTTTGTATTTGTTTAACACCCATAGAAGCAACCTTAGCTACAGTTTCTGGGAGACAGCACATTATTTGGTGTGATCAACAGTCTGAACAAGGCCAGAATGCTCACACCCTCGGTCACGATGATTTGTGACTTCTTTCTGGCACAACCATTGACAGCACCCAAATAGTTCCATCAACCCAATTTCACTCACAAGGTTTGGGTCAACCCGTGGTATGGTTTTCAAGCACTTTTCAAAAGGTGTCGTACACTGGGATTACCTCCCCCATGTCAATAGCATCAAAAAGTTAGTTTCCAGACAATGGTAAGATTCAAACTTGGATCTAATGGTCAAAAAGCAAATGTTCTAAGCACTTGGCCACATGCTCATGGGAAATATTAAAAGAGTGATAACCAACAGAACTGGATTGAACCAGAAAATATTTGAACAGCCTGGTGCAACAAATAGAGAGAAATATTCGCTCTTAAGAACTTTGTCTAAAGACATGAAAACCAAACCATTGGTAATTAAGCATAAAGAGAATTGATTTCTCAACAGTAATTTTTAATGATGTATGTAGAGCTACATTGGAGGCTGATGGCTGGGCTGAAGGTTAGTTTCTCCATGGAAATATTCCATCAAAATGATTTAAAAACAACAGTGAGAAGATGGGAAGACATTTTTGATTCCTATTATAAATAATGACATTATAAATCTCTGCTAAAATGATATTAAAGTAAATGCAGAGAATTAAGTTCTTTGACAAGACATTTTTCTTTTTTAGCGATACTCGTCACAACTATGAAGCTTTCACTGAAGTATATGTGGCAGAATATGTAATTCACGCAACTGTAATTAAGTCACTGGACTGATGCATCATCACAAGTGGCCCAGGCTTGCTAGGAGATGGATAAATATAACGAACCCAATAAGAATTGAAACTCTGTTGTCTGATTAACAATTCCGAGCCATTATCCATTACACCACCTGCACATCCAACTTTATAGCACCTGGTATTCCCAAGTGGTCACCCATCTAGGTACTGACCTGGCTCAATATTGTTTAACTATGGTGATTGCTAAAATAGTAAATTAACTTCTACAGATATTAATCCAACAGAAAAATAGTAGTCCATTATTAGAAAGATGTATTGGGTTGGCCAAAAAGTCTGTTGGCTTTATTAAATAGAAAGTTTACTTGATAACCGAACAAACATTTTGCCAGCCAAATATATTGATATTCTAAGTATATCTCAGATGTGGCACAAGGCCAAAAGTGTGGGGCACCCAGTGAAAACTGAAGTCACTACTCAGTGGTAATTGTTCAAGTGAGACAACCATACTATGACAACACGTCAAAGTGCCCTTGACCAACCCAATATATATGAATGGAAAACAATAATTGGAGCAAAGATCTCTGAGAAGCAATGAATACTGCTGCAATTAATGCTAAAGTCAGAACGGCAGAAAAGTTAAAAGCAAAAATCAAAAGTCTGACGAGGGTTACAAACTGTTAGAAATTATGTTAACATGTAAAATAAAATTTAATCAGGAAGATAAAATATTGTGTTAAGCAAATAGGTTTTGATGGCCTATATATTTTTTGTATTTATTCATAAATAAAAATTTATACTTCATTTTGGTTGCCTCATAAAATCTGACACTTTCAAAATCTGTTATTATCAATATCTTAAATAGGGAGAGATATTACAAATTAAAAGCTAAACAATATATTGCTCATATACATGTATCATGAAACTTTTACTAACAATACTGATGTTATTGCAATGAAATTGACTTGCATAATAAAATCAATGTTTTCAAAAATTTTTAATAGGGATAAATATTTTAAGCTGAAATTCACATAATATAATATATTATATAACTTGAAAATTTTGCCATCAGTTGGTTGGTTAATACTAATTTTATTATGAAAACATGGACTTGCCTAATAAAATCTGACAATTATAATTCTAGGTGGGGGATCAATTTATTACTTAATAACAATAATAAAAAAAAATAAAAAATCAATCCCCAATTTTATGTCCAGTAGAAACATTAATATTTAATGTTAATTTGGTTTGTTTATTTTATGGCATTACAACCTCAATGGGTTATTTAATGCCAACAATTTTTATATTTTTTTTTTTTGCAAAAATCTATTTCTATTAATATCTTTAAAAAAAAATCGATTCCTGGTAATATTTTTTTCAAAGATATATAGCTGGTCATTTTTTTTTTTTTTTTTTTTTTTTTAAACTTTGCAACTTTTTACTTTCTGGTATTAAAACCTATTTTTACACTTTCATAGTGTTTTGACCCCAGTTTGGTGTCAATTATTTACCTATAGTTGGGACCCCAACAGGTGCTACCACCCCAGGTCAGGGTGGACCTGGGAACACCAGCAATTAAGAGGTGGTTCCATGGTCCTCAAAACCTGCTCATCAGAGGCCTTGTTGTTGGACATAGTTTACTGTCTTACCCAGGACGTGGATGTAGTTTATTTTCATACCCACGACAATATTTAATTTTAATATATCCTGAAAATTTTCCCATGATTGGTTAGTTGATACTGATTTCATTGCGAAAACATTAACTTGCATAATAAAATCTCACATTATGCAGTAATGATGAGGGGGATCAATTTATTACTCAATAACAACAGAAAACTGATCCCCCACTTTATGGGCAGCATAAACTTATATTAATAATATGTAAATAAATCTTAAAAACTTAATTTACTTTGTAAACATTGACTTGTGCAATAAAATCCAGATAAAAACAATTCATATATATATATATATATATATATATATATATATATATATATACATACAGGCACAATGAGAATGAACAGAGTACAATTCCAACATTTGTAACATTTAATTAAGTGTAATTTACAATCACCTGATGAGATGCATTGATATGCATCGAAACACAACTACAATTGTGTAGCAATTTTTAAATGATTTTGGTGCAGTATCCTAATACATATACATACACACACACATATATATATATATATATATATATATATATATATAGATAAATAAAAAGGAAGAAACTTGGTAATCATATCCATATTAAAAAGGATTTTATAAATAACGGACTTAAATAGTATACATTATTTGATTTAGAGTATATAAAAAAAAATAAAAAAAATTTGCACTATATACACAAGTATGAATAATTCCTGGTAAAGAAAAAAGAAAATAAAAAAAAAGGAAAAAGAAGAAAAAGGAAAAAAAAAAAGAAAAAAAGGAAAGAAAAAAAAACTCAGCATAAGACTTTTTGCTGAAGATGGGCAACCATTATATTCTGCCACTTCAAAAGAATTCAAACGTTTTCCAATATAGCTTCGCATTCTGGATACACATTCAACAATTTCTTTAACCAAAGTCAAAATGGCTTCTTTATTTATTTCAATAAAATTCGAATATTAATATTTTTTATTATATTTTATACTATCCATATAAATAATGGATTCATCTTTATGTATTTTGGGCTTTTAGGATTCAAAATGAAATAATCAAGAAATATCATATTTGATGGCATATGGCATATCACACAAGTAACTATAAGAGAAGATAATGATATAATCAAGCTATTAGCTTACCTCACTCCCATAAACAAAACGTTCAGAAGGAAAATTTAATCAATATTAGAAGGAGCTATTTTCCTGAAAAACTCTTGATAAAAAAGATTTTATAAATTTCAACAATTAGTAACACTAATTATTCAGTCAATGAATGTCAAATGTTTCATTATAAAGGAAACAGATAATTTTTCTATTACCAATACTGTAAATTAAATATTACCTTTATTTTATTTGAAAATATGAAATAAATTAAAATATTTATCAAAAAATTAAATAGGAGTAGATAGGTGCACCTCTTGTCTGGTTCACACTCCTCCTTGGTCTTTTGAAGATGAGTAGAGACTTGTCTCTTGTTTAGGATAGGGTTAAGTTTTCCAAGCCCTCCTTCCTTATTATGCGTCCAAGGAAATTCAGCTTTCTTTTCCTCATTCTGAATATGTGTTCTTTCTGTTCTCATTTACTTTAAGCCTTCCTTGTTGCTTTCTCATTCCATACATGAAATTCTCAGTATCCTCCTGTAGAATTATATTTCTTTTACTTCAAGTTATCTCTTTATCTATGGAGAGATTGTCAAGAATTTAGTGCTATATAAGAGAATGGATAACACATAGCAATCCAGCATTTTTTTTTCTTTGTTTCTAATGAAATTATTCAGTTTCTCACCTCCTTGGAATGCTTCTTTCTCTAGTCCAATGTATGTTCGGATCTCGGTGTCACACTTTTACATTCTCTGTTAAAATGCTTCCCAGGTATTTAAATTTCTACTGTTATCAAAATCAGTCAGTCTAAATTGCTTTATAAATTCAACAAAGTTAATTTCAAGTCAGTAGATTCCTCATCAATTTTTAATAAAGTTATTTACAACAATTTCTATAGATTGTTCCAATGTTTCACCTTTATTTGCAGGAAAATACTCCAGGAAAGAACGTAACTTCATGAATCCTAGAATCGCCAATCAGTCATTTAGGCTCAAATCATGAATGAATGTTGTCCCTGCTGTTGGAAAAAGTTCAAATCATCAATTGATGATATCTGCTGATCCTTGTCATTTAAGGGTTAACATTTTCAGTCAATTAAGAGAACCCGTGTCCTGAAATGACCACAAAATGTGGCTTTCTCTGGTCTAGTTTTTAAAGAGTTATCCCTGAGTTCACTATTATTCATAAGTTTTCTCCTTTTGCTACATTCTTTTTCACGTCCCCTGTAGTAGTCCAGTTGCTGATTTCAGTTAAGAGTGTTCTCCGTTTCCATAGAGAGGACATGACAACACAACTAAAAAATTCATTTGGTGTTCAGAATCACCTACAGGACAAATCTTTTATTTTACAATGTTACCTACAATGTACTAAAGGTCAAGTATGATATAAATATTATTAGTCTATGTTGATTAGAAGCCTCAATATATAAAGCCCAGTAGATTTTTTTTTTAGTCTTATTTGGAGTGGGGGGAGAAAAAGCAAGTTTCATAAGCCATCAAATAAAACATTTTAATAATTGTTTTGTTTTTTGTTTCTTTTTAAATCTATTAAGATATGAATGTTAGGAAATAATTAATTAAAAATAATTTTTTTTTTTTTTTTTTTTTTTGTGCAAAATGTATCCTGAATATGAAGTTAGGTAAACCATTTTTTTTTCTTTTTGCTTTGGCAGATATAGGGGGTGACAATGAGAGGACAGTGGATAGAAATAAGATACCTTTGAGGGTCAAGCTAATCTCAGTAGGAGTTTGGGACAGAGACTGCCAATTTCCGGGATGAAACAAATCAAGATTGGCACTTTTGGTGCCAAATCTCATCATTCTGTCTTCGATTCTTATTCCTGAAAAAAATTGGCAGTTACCAATATGTCAGAAAAGAAATAATACTAACAAACATATTCAATATAACCAAATTTGTCACTTTTTAATATTTTGGTGAGTGAGACCTTTTTAATCTTGGCAGCAACAACAAAACCCATACTGCTTTATCTGGGCAGTAATTATAAAAAACATTACCCAATTAGGATTTTAACCAGTTAATTTTAACACTTAAGTCGTGTGCATAATGAAATTGGTGTGCCCATTAATTATTATAATACAAGACTTGAATATCTATATTTCTGAGACAAGGTATAATGCGCATTATTTACATCATTCAGGCTATTGTCCTCATCTTTGTCGCCATATTTATTACAATGTTTCGGCCTTTCAGTATCTGTCTATATTTCTGAGATGAGGTATTATGTACACTATTTACATTATTTGGACTATTGTCCTCATCTTTATTGCCATATTTATTACAACATTTTGGCCATTTTGTCCCAAGGACAGATGGCACAGTGGATAAAGGCGTCGGTTAGATCCAGTGACCCAAAGAGTGCGAGTTCAATACTCGGTTAAGGCAGTGGAGAATTAACAGGAGATAACTGATAACTGACATCCATTAAACATGGCACGTGGAACTAGAACAGTCTACCCCAGTGAGTGAAATAAAGGGTTCAGTTCAACATTCCAACCACCTGAAGAAGGCTGGAGTGTACAACGACCGAAATGTTGTAATAAATATGGCGACAAAGATGAGGACAATAGTCCGAATAATGTAAATAAACACTTGAATGTTTTATATTTAACATTGTATTTCATTTCTTCTGACATTTTCAATTACTCTGCCAGTGTGAAATGTGGTCCTTACATTCCCAACTTGCATGATGTATGAGAGACTGCCCAAATCCTCGGAGACAGCTGGTCATATAATTGAGTATATAAAAAAAAAAATCTTGTCCTACACTTGCAAAACCAGATGTCAGGTACTTCTCCATTTAGCAAGCTGGACTGACTCCAAGTCAGCTCCCTGTTGCACCTGACTTCTTTGATGGTCTGCAGTGATTTTGATTGTCTATCCCAGCATCATACTACCTGCAGATTAGATGGATGAAATGTCCTCATTAATAGAAAGAGTGAAAAATTGAACTCAGTAGTCTAGCACCAACTTGTAAGACCATTGTGTTATTTCTCTGTAATAGATAGTCAAAGATGCCTACAAGGCTGAACTTTGGCTGGCACAAGGCTGTAAAAATGGAGCATTCAGTGATAATCAGATTCATTGCACTATCAATGCCCTGTGAGACAATTCTGTTTTAGATCACTCTTCAGGATGTACAGATACATCATATTTTGTAACTAGAAAACATCCTTGATTTTTAAAACAGTGCAGCTGACATCTACCAGCCTGGGGAATCAAAAGTCTTACTAAAGAAAATGTGTCTCTCAGCATTAAACTTGATTGCCCAAAACAGTAGATGTCAATTTCACTGTTTAATAATTTATATATATATATATATATATATATATATATATCTCAGACCACATCTCTTCAGACCAAAAATTTTACAACAATAAATCTCTCTCCCTCCTGCCCCCATATAAAAAAAAAAACTTATTTTAAAATCAGTTTTCCTCTCCCATTTCTGAATCTTTTTTTTTTTTTCTATCTTCTAACCCTTCTCATTTTGTTTTGTTTTTTTTTTGTTTTTTTTGCTTGTGTCTGGATGAATTTAAAATCCATTTATTGTTGTAAAATTTTGGGCTCTGGAAAGGTAAGGTCCAACCCATGAAATAAATTATTACCAATGGATTTCCAAGGACCCCATATTATTATTTTCTGTTCTTACATTGAGCTCTCCTTGTAATTATCCCTACTAAATATCAAATAATATATATATATATATATATATATATATATAAAATGGCAGTGAGGAGAATGTCTACTCAAACACAAGTGGCCACATGTTCATATAAATGAGAAATAATGTTGGATTAAAAAAATGCATTAATGAGATATATGCACCTCTCAAGGCTGATTATGTTTGATGCTCAAGTAGAAAAATGAGAATGCTTTTGCTAACTGCATATTTTGCACACTCATTTATCAGCTATCATGACATGCCAGTAACAAGATGTTTCATCAAGATATCTAGGTTATAGGACAGAGCACAATCAATGGCTTGGTGCACAGTGAATATGAACAATAACAGCCAGAATTTGATTTCAACTCTCAGATTACAATAACATATCTGATCTCTCACCTCCATGTGTACACACGTGTGTGTGTGGTGTGCACACACACACACGTGTACACATGTATTAAATTTGTGTAATAGTCTCCACAAAAGATAAATGAATACGTATAATACATAAATCATCTTTTTTCTTTCAGCTCTGTATTCAGTTTTTCAAAAACATTTGGAATTTTTGTACACACACACACACACATGTGCGCATGTCAAACACCCTTGCTTTATCATTCATATTTATTCCTGACGCCATTGGGAGTTTTAGACTTCTGAACCTATTAGACCCCTTCTCTCAAGAAACGCATCAAAGGAACAATCAGCATGTTTACCTCTTTCAGCTGAATTTACGAATTTCAATTCTGATCTAAAAAATTAGGTCTAAAGTTTTATAGGTTTGGTCTTCAGGTACTTAGCCAATGAAATGTCTGCCTATTGTCTTAGAATATAATACATGGGTATGTGAGTATTTTTTATTGTAATGAAGGCACTGCACACAAAAGACTGATTGGGGGAGGAGGCTAGTCAAGGGTTTAGACTGAGTAGAGATAATGCTGCAAAAACTCTTCTGACCCACTCATACACTTACCATGTCTTTAAAGCCCAGTATACTGATTGCAATACAAATAATAAATGCAAATAAAGAATTTAAAAAAAATTCTAGTTGGATTTGAATGGACACCTAAGACTTGTGCTGACAATTAATCTCATTTATAGTTTTCATTTTTTGTTTTTTAATTACTTATGATGATATCACCAATGTTTTGGCAGGTGTATTTTGTTTTTCTTTGGGTGTACAATCTGTATAGGGTAAAGAAGTGTCCTTTACTGCCTTAAGATAAAATAAAAAAAATATAAACACACTCCCAACCATTTCCAAACAGATTGTACAACAGAGGAAAGTTATTTTTAACATCCATCTTAAATATCAATACTTATTTTAGCATCTACTGAGAGTGGCATTTTTTTTTTTTTTAATAAACTTGCTAAAGCTTCCAAAATTTTAATATAGTAATTGGATTTTTTTTTTTCAACAAAATTTGAAAATTTTTACCATTTCTGTTTCTTTTTTTAATTTTCAAACATTCAGATTAAAACTCTTAAATTTTGAGATTCTCAGATGAAATATTTTCATTATCAAACAATTTTTAACAAGTTTTCTTTATCAGTTTCTGTTGACAGTGGTGATAGAAAGTAATAAAAATGATAAAATATATAACTGAAATTTTTTTTAATTTATTTTGAATTTTAACTTTTTTTTTTTTTTCCTTCATTCTGTGTGTATTTTTTTTTTTTCCTTTAAAATTTTTATGACTAATTTTTTTTTTTTTTTTAATTTTAATTCTACATTTTAGATCTATTTATTTCAGAATTTTATTACTTTTTTTTTCTGATTTACAAAATTGGCTTCTCATCCTGCCACTTCGATTTCAATTTTGATTAATCTGAGACAAGCTGATTTCTTATACAATAAAGGATTTGTTTTTAATACTTTGTTTTTTGGGAGTTTTTTTTTTTGGTTTTTTCAAAATCTCTTCACTGATTGGTTCATCATAATGATGTTCCCTAATTTCAAAAAAGTTGCCACTTTTCTTCAGTAGATGAAAAAATAAAATAAAGACTGGGTGCAATATTAGGTTAAACACAAATAATGTTTCTTCCCCTCCTCCTGACATAATAATTATTCTTTCAACAAGTCACACCTGAATGCTGTTTCCTTCAATGATAAAACAGCCATTTCCTTTGAATAATTTAAGACAAAACTGCCAAAAATAATAAATATAAAATCACCAAGGAAATGCTTTTAAGCATATTTAAAATACATGAACATTATATATATAAATTTGTAAGTAATCTCAAAAACTCATATACTAAATATAATTTAGTAAATTTACCTTAAAACACACACACACGCACACATATATATATATTACATAACATAAAAATCCAAATTTACCTCATCAGAAAAGCTATTTCGGCCAACAAGTCCTGTGTCGACATTTTCAACTCAGAAGTTTGAAAATGCCAACATAGGACTTGTCAGCTGAAATAGCTATTCTGATGAGGTAAATTTAGATTTCTATTTTATATAATTTATATGCTCGGTAATAATAAATACATTGAGTTCTTTTTGTGGATCAGTTTTAATATTTTATATTATTAGGATCCATTTGGTTTATACACCAACAGATTATATATATTTGCCATATTTACACATTTTTTTGTCCAGAAAACAAAACACTTGTAGAAACACAAAAAAAATAAAAAAGCTTAATCGCAGTGCCTTGTCAGACATCTTTGAAGAAAACTTATGTATATATATTTGTGTGAGTGTATTTCTTTGTTTAGATTGTTTTTGCTAAATTTTATAAATATAAAAATAATTTTTATTTCGTAATATTCTTTTTACTGGCTACACCTTCAATGTTACTTCCTAAAATAAGTATTTTCAAGGAAAACAATGGCTGACACAGTTATATAAAAAAATAAAAATAAAAACATTGCCAAGAAATTTTGTGCTTTTTTTTTTTTTTTTTTTTTTTTTTTCTTTTTTAAATTATTTAAGGGTAAATTTTTAACTGACATCTTTATGACAGATAATCTTCATGAATTTACCAGGTTAAAATGTCTGCTTTGTGTTGGTAAGGAAAAAGATAAAAACTCTTTAGTCAATAAAGTTTGTAATCAATAAGTTATCTTAACTGATAACAATAAGAACAGTAATTAAAATGAAGAAAACAATTCTTTACAATTAAAAGAAAAACTAGGAAAGAAATAGGATCCAGGTAAAAAGAATTTTTTTTAAAAATCAAATTTATTCATCAGTCTTGATTTTCTCTGGGAAAAGATCAAGGTTTAATTGATTTGATTTTCTCCACTAGATCTGGTTTCTAGTATATTTACAAAACTTATATTCTTGGTAACTAAAAAAAAAAAAAAAAAAAAAAAAAAAAAGAATATATATATATAGATATATATATATATAAAAAGCACAAACTTTCAAGGTAAGCCTGACAACATACAAACAAATACAGACAAATATGAAGCAATATCAGAAGAAAAAAAAAAAAAAAAGCCTTCCTCTCATCACAAACATTTGAGAAAAGAGAAAAATAGTGTATACATCAAAAGAAAATATAATAAAAGAAACGAGATGAAAATTTAAAAATTAAAAACAAATTCTTGAGTCGAGTCCCAAACACCTGATTACCCAACAATTGTAAAAGCCTAGCTTTTTTTATGAAAATTCTTTAAAGAAAAAAATAAAAATTACATTTTATATATATATATATATATATATATATATATATATAAAATGCCTAATGCGCAGTGAGTATTCTGTGCCTGAAGATTGCATACCTGCATGAAACTGAATGATGCTATGAATGTGAGATTATGCATATTCACTAATATATAGCTATAGCTCTATTATATAACATTGAGGTCTGTTTTTATAAAACCTGGTAATGTACGTGTACACGTTTTTATTATATATTATAAATTTACCAGTTTAAAAATATGGTTTCATCACTACACAGGAATTATGTTTCAAAAACAGAAACTAAAAACTTCAAATTCAATTATAGAATTAAATTAAAGTCCTTAGTCCTGTTTCATTTTCAAGCAAATTTAAAATTCACTTAAAAATAAAACAAGATTAGAGACTTTAATTCTATAAGTGAATTTGAAGTTTTTAGTTTATAAGTGGACATTGAAGTCAACACCCAGTTTCATGCTTGAGCGCAATCATCAAGCCATGACAACTGTGTTGAAGCATGAAACAGACTGTCGCCTCTGGGTGTCAACTTCAATGTCCACTTTTATAGTTACATACACTATCTCTGATATCAAGCATTTTAACTTATAAATACAGCATGCCTTAAAACTATATCTTTATCATTATATATACGTGTCTGTGCATGTATTAAGGCGGCATATTTTCATTCAAACAGGTTTGATGTTAAGTACATATACATATATATATATATATATATATATATATATATATATATATATATATATATATATATATATAATTCTGTAGTTCACTGCTACCAGCAAGCAGAAATATTTCTTACCCTGATGATGGCCATTTTGGCTGAAACTAGTTGAGGAATCTAAATAATAATAATAATAATAATAATAATAATAAAAATGAAAGAATATTAATCTACAACCCAGTGTGTCTGAAGATTTTAATTTTTTATTGTTCAAAATATATACATATTTTGAACAATAAAAAATTAAAATCTTCAGACACACTGAGTTGTAGATTAATATTCTTTCATTTTTATTATTGTTATTTCATTTAGATTCCTCAACTAGTTTTGGCCAAAATGGCCATCATCAGGGTAAGAAATATTTCTGCTTGCTGGTAGCAGTGAACTACAGAAAATTATATATATATATATATATATATATAATAGCTCTGTTATCATACATTGAGTATGGTTTTATTAATACCAGCCAGAACTATATTTGCAAAATATTATTATATATATATATATATATATATATATATATATATATATATATATATATAACACAAATAGATGGTGAGAGACACACAAGAAAACAAGTTTCTCAAGTCCAGTAGCTGTTTTCACTCTTTCCCGTATTGATGGGGGTTTCTTTCCTAAACTTTGATTTGATGTATGGAACATTAACATCTTCATTATGTTAATCCAAGTTAACATTTTGGTTATTTTCTCTTTGAATTACATGTGATATCCATTTAAGTATAAATTAATGATGACAAATCTATATTGCTACAGGTTTCATTCAAATAAAACATCTTCAGACAAAAAAAAAAAAAAAAATTTTTAAATAGGAGGAACATTCTCAGTGTTCATTTTGAACATTTCATTATATCATTTTTAAAAAAAAATAAAAAATGTAGCCAATTTCCAAAAATGTATTCCAAAAACTCTTTATGCAAATTTATCATTCATTGAGCTTATCCAACAAAACCAGTACCAGTCAGGAAAAGAAAAAAGCAATAATTTGATGTTCACTCAGGTTAAAGCCCAAGGATAAGAAAGTTGTGTTACACTGATATTCCAAGTAAGGTAGAAAATTATCAATTAAACTATTTTTTTTAATTTTTTATCTAGGCTTGAACCCTGTCTTTTGACACCAATTAGAAATATGCAACTAACTCAGCCACTAGGCAGGTCACAAAGAATTTTACATAGCAAATAAGATTTCACTTCTCCTGCCTTCCAAGAATGTACATGAGAAAGAGAAGAAAGAGAGAGAGGAAAGAGCGAAAGAGAAAGAGCGAGAGAGAAAGAGCGAGAGAGAAAAAGAGAGAGAAAGAGAAAAAGAGAGAGAAAGAGAAAAAGAGAGAGAAAGAGAAAAAGAGAGAGAAAAAGAGAAAGAGAAAGAAAGAAAGAGAGAAAGAGAAAGAAAGAAAGAGAGAAAGAGAGAAAAAGAGAAAGAGAGAAAAAGAGAAAGAGAGAAAAAGAGAAAGAGAGAAAAAGAGAAAGAGAGAAAAAGAGAAAGAGAGAAAAAGAGAAAGAGAGAAAAAGAGAAAGAGAGAAAAAGAGAAAGAGAGAAAAAGAGAGAAAAAGAGAAAAAGAGAAAAAGAGAAAGAGAGAAAAAGAGAAAGAGAGAAAAAGAGAGAAAAAGAGAAAGAGAGAAAGAGAGAAAAAGAGAAAGAGAGAGAAAAAGAGAAAGAGAGAGAAAAAGAGAAAGAGAGAGAAAAAGAGAAAGAGAGAGAAAAAGAGAAAGAGAGAAAAAGAGAAAGAGAGAAAAAGAGAAAGAGAGAGAAGAAAGTGCTTACATCTGTGTGCATTTGTGAGTTGCTAGCTGCACAGGAGTTGCCATGTGCAGATCCTGGCATAAAGCCATATGCATCTGGTTTTTTGTTTTGCTTTTTTTGGGTTTTTTCATCCCATGTTTATATTATTATTTTTTGTATGCCACACAACTACAAGAGGTTCACAAGAGTAGAAGACGGCCAAAGAAAGAAAAGGGAGAAGAAAAAGAGAAGGTGCTGATTCATGAGACAAATGGCAGTGAAGCAACAGAGGAACAAGGTGACATAGCCACCACCAGCATCACCACTACCGCCACAGACACATGTGCCCAGCCAAGCAACCAGTATGCATATTCAGGGGTGGAGAAAACAGTGCAGCAGTTCCTCTGCAAATGCAGCTGAATGTACAAACAAACATATACTCACATACGTTTTCATTTAGATATTGTTTTAGGTACTGGACAAATGAACGCGTGCACACACACATTTATTTATGTGTGTGTATGTATATATATCTCCACATGTATATTTCTATATGTCCATACATGTATATATCCATACACACAAAGCACACATATTTTGTTATGATAATATATCTACTTCTATAATTTAATGTAATTTCTTATACTCTCACTATATATATATATATATATATATATATATATATATATATATATGTGTGTGTGAGTGAGTGAATAAAATTACAGACATTATGTCTGTTAATTTTTAACAAAATCCGTTTGTACTCATGAATAATCTTCATGTATTGATGTGAAAGTATGAGAGAAAAGTTCTACAGGTGCTTAAAGTTTTATTTTCATTCCGCAAGTGCATTTAAAAGCGTAATGAAAAAAATTACAGTAACACACCAGCTTTGTATAAATACTTGTACTAATGAACAACAGTCAGTTTTGTATTACATGCACCCCTGAAGATGATCTTGGAAGAAGATTGAAAATACTTGAGAAATGAAAATAAATTGAAACAGTTATAGAATATTTCTCTCATCCTTTAATATCAATACACAGAAGGTTATTCATGAGTAAGAACAGATTTTGTTAAAAGTTAGCAGACATAATGCCTGCAATTTATTCAATCAGACATGCCTAAAAGAGAATCTGCTGCCTATATATATATATATATATATATATATATATATATATATATTATTTTTAACAGATTTTTTTTCAATCCGCTTAATTCCATAGTGAATATAAATCATACCAAGTGAATATTATAGAATGAAAATTTCAGATTAAAGTTCAGGTTATGAACTTATTGATTCACCTTTGTATATATTTATAATCTGATATTATATATATATATATATATATATATATATATATATACACACACACACATGTCAAAAGATTCCAAATGTTAGTTGAATTTTGAACTGAAATTTGCACTGTATCATTTTTTATCTATATGATAAAGTTTACTGACAAGGAAGGTGATTATATTGAAAGAGAAATATTCATTTCCACCGACAACTGCAGATATTTTGTGATATTGATATACAAGGGTTAATCAATAATTTCATAACCTGAATTTTAATCTGAAATTTTCATTGTATAATGTGAAACAGTAAACTCCTATAAAATCACTACATTTTCAACATGTCCCTTGACACTTGATTATAAGCAATGTTTGGTTGTATTTTGCTCCTCCCCTTACATATATATGAATTCATAAAGAAAAAAAAAAGTTATTTAGCCTGAAGAAGTCCTTTTGAAAGACAAAACACATTACAGATAAGTTTTTCCATATCTATTCATATAAATTTCATGCCATTTTTATATATATATATATATATATTATATATATATATATATATATATATATATATATATATTAATAGTAGTAATAATCTTATAAGTATAAGAAATTATACTTATTCGGAAAACTTTCGATGTTTTAATTTGCAAATAATCAAACCAATACCAAAGGGAAAAAAATGGTATAAAAAAAAGATATAAAAAAAGAAAGAGCCAATAACATGTACATTAGCCAAAAGTAATCGTCTAGCATGCAAGTCCAAAGAAAAAATCCCGATATGAGTAAGCAAAATAACTAAAAGTGCTCAATACTGTAAGTAGAGCAGACCTCTCTCGCTCTCTCTCTCTCATATATATATATATATATATATATATATATATATATATATATATATATATATATAAAGAAACTATATCGACTTTAGAAAAAAGATAGTGCTTAAGTGACTAATAGAAACATTTTGTATTAAGTGCATTGACAAATGATGAAATTATGCTGAAAATATATTGAAATGTAAATATTTATTGCACAAAATGTATTTTATTTCATTATAGCCTTGTTGTTGTACAAGTGTGTGCATATATATATATATATATATATATATATATATATATATATAAATATAAAAGTGAACATAGAAGTCAACACTTAGAGGCGACAGTCTGTTTCATGCTATATGCAATCGTCAAGCTTGACGATTGCATATAGCATGAAACAGACTGTCGCCTCTAAGTGTTGACTTCTATGTTCACTTTTATATTTACACACGCTCTATCTCTGATATTGAGCACTTTATTCCATAAATATAGCACACCTTAAGACTATATTTCTTTATATATATATATATATAGTTAACTGATCTTGAATGGCTGGAAATGTTTTCTATTTTGGCAGGGGTACAATTTTACAAACAAACAAATATCAAGGAAACATGGTGCTCAAGTGAACACTGAATCTGTAAGGACACACCCACAAATACATGTCTCTTGTCAAAAGAAAAAACCTTGTATCATTTGAGAGGAGATGAGATTTCACAAAAAAAGAAAAAAAAAAAAAAAAAAAAAAAAAATCACCAGAACAAAATCCCAACAAGAAACACAAGGAAGACAAATGTCACAACCTTAGAATATTTTGAATTACAATGAAATAATAGCAAACACAGCAACCAAAACAAATAGATACCTGTAAATATCCACACCTATGTATTAACAGTTTTATCCATAAACCATTGACCACAGGTTGCTTCCCGATTAAGTGCTTAATAAAATAAATATAACTAATTAGAAAAAAAAAAAAAAAAAAAGGTGATGTAGTCTAACAAATCTCGACATGGTCCATTTGCCATGGCTGATAATGGATGTACTATCAACTTTCTGCTCAGATAAGAAAGAGCGACTGCACTTGTCCTTTCTAACATCAAGGCATACCAGTGACAAAAATTTAATCAAGATGACTGCTGATGGAACTGAGTAAAATAAAGTCAGATTGTTGTATTCATGAGAATGATAAGTTTAAATAAAAGGGAATAGTAGAGAGGAAAACTGGATCAGGGGGGACACAACAAGAAGAGGGATTATTTCAACTTACAGCTAAAGAGATCAATTAGAAAAGATCCAACTCAATCCATAAGACGTTTGATACAGGAAAGAGAAGTTTCAACTGTGACAGTCCAAAGAGCAGTGAAAAAAAGATTTGAAAATCAAATCATACATGAAACCTATGAATCACCTTTTTTTACTCCGGAACAAAAAGTTAGGTTAGAGAGAGCAAAGATCATTTTGAATAAGTCGGAAAATGATCCTGGCATAATGTATATATATTTGAACTTTATTTCAATCCTTCGTGAGCTTCCGATCGTTAGCCATGATTAATTAATGATGATCATGTCATTTTCATTTATGATGGATTTCATCAAGATTCTTCTCTTAAGCTTGGAGAGTAATTAAACATTCATATTGCTCAAAGTAGAGTCCAATAGCGTTATAAAACCTTGGTGCATTCCAGTAAGATATCTTTAATCATTTCTAAGATACAACAGTTCAAATCTTAATGTAACAAATGGAGAATTTTGCTTTTACACCCATTTATATATATATATATATATATATATATATATGTGTGTGTGTGTGCATGTGAGAGAAAACGTCCTACGAAAGCAATACCTACTATTCATGTTGGCTCAGAACACCAGAGACAAATATTGGTCGATGGCACTTGAAGTTGAAACTTCCTGCCAGTAACCCATAATTTTGTTTTTGTCTTGTCAGTGGAAAGGTCTGTTTTGGAGAGAAGCATGGTGGAACTTCCTCCTACAACATGAAATATGTAAGCAATAAGGGTGATTCAACCCTGTGGATATAGCAAGGTGGGTCTGAACTGGTGGCATTAAACATTTGCTGTGCAAGTAGCGATAGACTTATGGTGTTGCATTTGTGGTTAAAGAGTCAAGTGTTAAAATAGGAAGTTGTGGAGAGCCATAATCAGCCACATCCTGACAGCACAGAAAAGATGACAATGATGAGTTTAAATATGTAAAAACATATATGAATAAGTTATTGGTTAAATGGCTGGAGGGATTATTGTTATTGTTGTTTTTAGTCTCAACAACAAGATATGTCAAGAGTTTATTGACAGAAGAAGAAAAAAAAAGAAAAACATTGAGCAGCAGAGAACAAAGATTTCCCCTCTGCCAATTATGGGTCAGATCAGCTGAAAAGAGTGGGGAATGGAGGTGCTATATCAAATTATAGTCTCAGGCAATTATGAACAGAAACACATTTCTTTTCCCTCAGCAGCTTCCATCTTTAATTTTCTTTCTCTTCCGCCTACCCCCCCCGCCCCAACCACCAGGTTGTGATGTAACTTATTCCTTCTTTTTGTTTTTATGTTTCTACTCTTCTGCATTATTAAAAAAAAAAAAAAAAAAACTTCTTTATTTTCAATTACTTTAATCTCCTAAATTATTCATTCTTTCATTCATTTTTCATTCCTTTTCTATTCATTTTTCATTATTTATTCATTTTTTCATTCATTCGTTATTCTTTCATTCATTATTTATTCATTCATTCATATTTCATTCATTGTTTATTTATTCTTTCATTCATTCATATTTCATTCATTATTCATTCATTTTTTTTTTAAAATCATCTTTATCCTCTTTTGCTCATTTATGGCAATTTTCAAATTATCAGACTCAGCAAATATAAATTGGTTAAATTCAAATTATAGATTTATACTTATAATATTCCAGACATTTTATCCACCTGGCATATTGCATAATATTTAGAAAATTACAATTTATTAATGTCCATTATTAAACAAAAATGACACTTTCTGTATCTTTTTCAAGCAGCCATTTTGACATTACCATGCATTTCAACATTCTCAAGAATTTATTTTCTGATTTCAGTGAATATTTGTTTAAAATAATGGCTGATGGTGCGTATTCAAAAGAAAGACACTATGTATCTGCCGCCAATAATTGAAGACAAACATACATTTAAGAAAGGTATTTGCGAAACCATCTTTGATTGACGAGCAGAATGAGTATTCATCTGTAAAAGTTGTTCTCTTTTGGGATAAAAAAAAATTATTAGAAACAGAATTTTTTCAACTATATGAAAAAAAAACCAAAAAACTTAAAAGTACAAATGTAAAAGAAAAGAAATTAAAATGCCATATCTGATAACATAAATAAAATCATTTCCTCTCAATTAAAAAGTGATCTTATGGCCACATCACATTGAAACACCATTTCCTATATAATCACCAAAGTTAAGCAATGTTAACCCTGCTCAGTACCTAGATGGGTGACTGCTTGGGAATATCAGGTGCTGTAAAATGGGATATGTGGTGTAATGGATAATGGCTCAGAATTTTTAGTTGGAAGGCTGAATTCTAATTCCAGTTGAGTTAGTTATATTCACTTACATGCAAATATCCTTGGGAAAGGCATGAATCCACTTCTCCCACAGCTATGGGTTAATTAACAACTTGTGTCACTATGACACACTTACAGCCACACCTAGTAGGAGTAGATAGGTTTGCCAATCATCTTGTTCACACTCTTCACCAGTCCTTTGAACAGGAGTAGAGGTTTATCCCATATTTCCAGTTTAGGATTAGGTTCCCACTTCCTTCTAAAGCCTACTTCCACACTATACTTCTAATGTCTCATCCCCTGTTTTTGAACAGGAGTAGAGGTTTATCCCTTATTTCCTGTTTAGGCCAATCCTAAATTCCCGCTTCCTTATAAAGTCAACTTCTACACGATACTTCTAACATCGCTGACTGAACTCTAGAATTTTATTCACTAATTAAATCTTGAACTTTTCAAATTTAAAGTTAGCCATTATGTTTTTTGCATAACCCCAAGAATTTTGATTCCTGTTCTTTCTTATGCTAATACAACGCCATACAGTAACCTTCTACCTTGAGTTGCTCTTGGACTCTGTATTGGGTGAACATCAATGTAAAAAAATATAAATAATCTTTAAAAACATTATCTCCAAACAAAAAAAAAAATGAAATT
>OZ010584.1:13137355-13184855 GCA_963932145.1 Acanthosepion lycidas
AACATTTATAAAATTACATTATTTTTATGTAATTTTATAAAAGATCATATATATATATATATATGATCTGGGGGTGGGTGATTAATCTAAAGTGATATGGAAAAAATTTTGAAAAGATTCATTTCTAGTTGCAGTGCCTATTGTAGAACTCCACCCAATTTTCTTTCACAATTTCAAAGAGAATTCAAAGAAATATATTTACAGTCATTTAGAACTGATTATTTTGATGGAATTTTTTTTTAAATTTGTGCATTTCTAAATGACTACAAGACAAGTTTTTCTGACAAATCTTTTTAAGAGATTTTTCTTTTTTTAAGTTTAAATCTTCAGTGAGTAGAAAAATATTGTCAGTTTCCTTGAATTTTATGACCTTAAGAGAAACACGTTTATTGCTGTATTTTTCTCTAGTAAAAAAAAATATTCAGAATATGAAGTTTGTTAAAAAAAACAAAAAAATGAAATAGTGGTGTTGAAGTAAATGTGGACATAAAAAGATTTGTTCTTGTATTTTTTTATTTTCTTTTTCTGTGTGTTCAATTAACAATTGTCCCTGTCTGTTTCAAAGGGCTTACAGCTTTCTACTCAAACTTCTAATAGCAATGGTGGTTGTCATTTGTAGACAGCTGGGCTAGACTTGGCTGAAACCCAATAGTGAATGAAGTCAGAAGCTGATAGGAGAGATAGGTTCTAGCTGATGTCCTGATCCTTACCTTTCAAGATAAACTCATTTACTTCAAGATTTCATTTACCTCTTTTTATGAAAGGTAACACGTGAAATATTGGTAATAAACAAAATATAAGCCTGCCATTCTGACCAGATTCACATCGAATCTCTTACAGACAGACAACTGGTAACTTTGCATTTCTCTTTTCATCTTTTTCAAGGGTCAAATTCACTCAAGGGTCAAATTCATGCAAACAAGTTTTGGTGTTTATTATCTTTGACTTAGATTTATGCTACATTGAATGCATACTGAAAGTTTGCACACATGTATTGCAAAACCAAATCTCTTGCAATTTGATTCTATTTGTCTCACACACACACACAGGATTTTGTCATGATTCTCTCATTTTTACTTACTGTGTATATATGTGCATGCAGAAAATATTTACTGGCCTGAATGTCCAAGAAATTTTCATAGAAAATATGCGTCCTCCAACAGGAATCGAACCTGTATCCTATACAGAACCATCATATAACCTGACGTGCTTTAACTGATTAGGCCACAGAGTAAAATTGACCTTGCTAACTGAACACTCCTCTGTGGCCCAATCAGTTAAATCACGTCAGGCTATATGACGGTTCTGTATAGGATGCAGGTTCGATTCCTGTCGGAGGACACATATTTTCTATGAAAATTTCTCAGACATTCAGGGCGGTAAATGTTGTTAATACTGTTTATTATAAACAGAGCATTTACTTAAATATTTGTATCTATAAAAAGAACGTATAAACATAAAAAAAAAGTCTTAAATAATTGTCGGACTTTATATATATATATATATATATATATATATAGGCAGCTTGTTTTCACTCAAACATCTTTCATTGAATAATATAGACATTATGTCTACTTATTTTTATGGTGATCCTTTCCAGCTGCCTAATCAGTTTCTTGATGTTGAATTAAAATTCATCAAGGAAGGCACCATAGCTTTTGTTAAGCCAAGTACTTTCAATCACTATAAAAAATAATTAGAAACAATGTCTATATTACTCAATGACACCTGTTTGAATATATATCTGCAAATAAGAGACAGAACAGATGGAGTAAAACTCCACAGTTCGTAGCATTTACTTTTTTTAAAAAGTGCTCAATACAAAGTAGAGAAAAATATTATTATAATATTTTTATCATAATAGATTATAAAACATTTTACATCGCTAGACAAAAGCTTTCATGTTTCAGTACTATGATTGTACTTTGTCAAGCGATGGTAGCTTCTGACGGTGGCTTCAAACTTTCAAATTTTACTATATGTAAAGTGACAATATTAAAATTGAAGCATTTTATTCATTTATTTTTTGTATTGAAATGTCTTTAATGTGATTCTCTTTTTTTAAGACTTATTTAATATTTATCGTAAAAAAATTATAAGTTTACAATATGAGTGCTACTAAAAAAATATAAAAGTTCACAATATGAGTGCTGCCAAAAAAAAAAAAATTATTAAATGTTTCCCTTCCCCAAGTTCTCTAAGGAAAGACAAAAGCAAGCACTCTTTAGAGCTGAAAATTAGTTTTATTGCTATCACCTGCATGTGCTTTTGTACCTATATGAGCTGTGGCCCTTAACAAAGAAATCATTAGCTCTACTCTCAGAACCCCTTTATTTTTTTCTCATTTGTTACTTGTTCAGCTCTTTACAATGTGAATGAAAAAAAAAAAAAACCTTGGACTAATATCTTTTTAAAGGAGAATACATTCATTGAACCTCAACTCTCCAAACAACCATTTTGAAATTGCCTTGAGTAATTTCACTATTGTTCAAATTATTTTTTAACCCCCTCATTTTTTTTCCTTTTATTTCCAGATCAGGGTGTATTATTATTATTATTATTATTATTATTGTTGTTGTTGTTTTCATTACTTTAATTTTATAGGGAGAGCTTGTAGAGCAGGTGTTTACTCTTTCAATGGTGGGGGTGTAAAATTGGAAAAAAAAAAAAAAAAAAAAAAAAAAAGAAGATTGAACAAAATAAATATCAGTGTAAAAAAAAAAAAAAAAAAATTTAAATCCTTCCCAACATCATCAACAGATACAAAATTTAAGGACAGATCCCTGCCCTCCCCTTTACATATCCACTGCAATTTTATCTCCTTAGCAATCGGAATCAATAACGACCACCATGAGAAGCAATTATTCTTGAAGCGAAAAGAAAAAAAAAAATAATTTAAGAAAAAATACCAAGAAATATTTATGATCGATTAGACAATGCAGGAGTGTAACCAGTCATGTCACTATAAACATGGTCGGTTAAAGTATATTAACATTATGTTATCAAAAGTTCTAAGGCAAAGGTTTGACCTCAGTGTATGAACTATTCAGATTAACCTTTCCAAATTTAGTCATCAGTCAATGAACTCTCAAATTTTCTTTGATTTGACAGGGTGGTCCGAAAGTCTTGCCACCCCTATATAATATAATTTTCTGCTTCAGAAGGCTGACAAGAAATGTGTGGGTCTACAAAACTTTCACACCACCCTGTACATTGCTTCAAATGTATTCTCTATGCTCCACAATTGCCCCCTCCCCCATAATAATTTGGTAGAGAGAATTTCATCTTTATTTTGTGTTGTTTAGTGAGAAACTGGATTAAGAATTAATGGATTTATTTTTTAACATTTTTATTACTTCCAAAAGGTTATTTTTAGTGGGTACCCATGTTTGAATAGGCACCCCATTTTTTTAGTTTTAAACAGTGTGTATTAGTTTATGAGCCTCTGTACTCAAGAAAAGTAAAAGAAAATGTGCTACCAGATAGCATATTTTCTTTGTTTTCTTAAGTGCACAGGCTGATCAACACAATACACTATTTAAAAATGATTTTTTTTTGACGAGTATCCACTAAAAATAACATTTCAAGTAACACGCACACACACACATTATATATATTTATTACACTACAGTTCAAAAATTTGAGGACAGCCCTAGTAATTTTTTAAATTTGCCCAAAAAGTGGTATGAGGTCAGAATTAAAAATAAACTTGTGGGTATGTCTCCATTAACCAATTAAATGTCAGATCTACACTAAATAGAAAAATAATGTCAGATGGGTGAGTTAATTTTTCATGTCACGATAAGAGTAGAGCAATAAATATTTATCAAAAACTGTTACATTAGAACATGTAAGTAATTACTACAAAATTGTACATTTTGTTTCAATGTTCAACACATCTCAGCAGATGATGATTATTAACTACCTGAGGAGACATTAAATGTCAAAACAAAAAATGCAGTTTTGAAGTAGTAACTTGCATGTTCTAATATAACAGTTTATAATAATATATATATATATATATATATATATATATATATATATATATATATATATATATATATATATATCTTTACTATATACATTATATTTAGTGGATATGCATGTTTGAGTAGACATCTGGTTTTTTTCTGGGTTTTTTTAGACAGTATAATTGTGATCTTCTGGCTTGAGTTTTCAAGAGTCAAAAAAAAAAAAATATGTACCCTCTGACCATTTTGCTGCAGATTTTTTTTTTGTTTTTAGACAGCTCAGTCACAAAGGACTTTACAGTGAAGCAAGGCTCAATTTCTATTATGAAAAAAAGCACATCTCTTATGAAGTTCTTTTAAGGAGGTATCTGCTAATTTTATTTTCGTATCTACACCTGTTCAAAAGGCAAGGGAGAAGAGTGAACTGGACAATAGGTGAACCTATCTAATCCTATTGTGAAAAAAAAAAAAAAAAAAAAAAGAAAAAATGAATACGTGTGTGTGTGTGTGTGTGTGTGTACGCAGTAGGGAGTTACCAGACAACTCTCTGGTCTTTTGAACAGGAATAGAGATTTATCCCTTCTTCCCTATTTAGGATTGGGTTTCCAGTTCCTTCTAAAGTCTATTTCAACTCTATACTGCTAATGTCTCCAATTGAACTATGAAATTTTATTCATTAATTAAATCTTGACCTCTTCAAGTCTAGAGATAGCTGTTATCTTTCCTACATAGCCTGAAGGACTACACTTCTTGTCCTTTCTTACGCTCATTCAACGCCACACAGTAACTCTACTTTGAGTAGCTCTTGGGCCTTGTATTGGGTGAACATTAAAAACAAAAAAGAATTTATATATATTTTATCACTTTAAACATTATTTTTGGTGGACACTCATATTTGAGTAGACACTCCATTTATTTATTAAACAGTATATTTATTTTTGTCTAGAGCATCTACTCAAATACTTGTATCCACTGAAAATAACATGGTTATAAAATCTGTCAAATTAATAAATAAAAAGACTTCCATACATTATATATATATCTCCAAAACTCACTGTCTTGTTGAAAACAGTTACTTGCCCCCAGAATGTGGTAAGACTGTCAAAAAGCTCAGGTGGTTTAAAACGTCACCTTAAAATTCGTCTGGCTGAAGGTATCCAACCATCATTACTCATAACAACAATTCAGCAGGTAATTTTACCTGTTCCATCTGTCAACATATATGTAAATCTCTCTCAGGACTTTAAAGTCATCTTCTTGGACAGGCCACGTCCTAACCAACCAAACAATGATTCATTGTTTCCCAAGCAACATTTACAAACATAAAATAATGAATAGACAAAAAAAAAAAAAAAAAAAATGTCTTACTTGATAATGAATCAACTGTCACTATCTATATATATATATATATATATATATATATATACACACACACAGTGTAACCCGGATATAAGAGAGTTGTCGGGACCGGAGAGTTTCTCTCCGGGTTTGGTCTATTTTGTTTAGGTAAGTATGGCTCTAATTTGGGACCAGAGAAAATCTCTCTTATATCCGGGTTACACTGTTTTATATATATATATATATATATATTACACACACACACACTTTTTTTAAAAGATTTTATATATCAAAACAAATTGGTACCCAAGGAAAAAATTGAAAAAAAAAAAAAAAAAAAAAATAGAAACATCCAAACAAGGCAAAATAAATCATCCAGTGCCTTAAGTTTTTAGTCCAAAGAAAAAACCCCAGGGGAGTAATAAAGCTAAAATGTACAGTGCTCAATACGCTAAGTAGAGCAGGAATAAATAAAATAAATCCTAAAGAGCTGGGAACAACCTGTTCCTGGCTATTTAGGATTTATTTCATATATATATATATATATATATATATATATATATATATATAAAATACACGTGTGTGTGTATGTTACTGACAAAGTTACATTTTTTTTTTTTTTGTTGTACATCTGGTCAAAAATTGTGGATAAACTGCTCAAATTTCATGCTTTTTGTTCTGTTATTTGCATACTTTCATCTGTCTCATTTGGAAATTGCTGTTATAATTGCTTTATATAAGTATATTTGGAAGATTTAAAAATGCATATAAAATAATTATAAATATAAAATGCTATTCTACAAAATATACATTTTAAATTCAAAACGTAGTATTAAAAAAAAAAAAAAAAAAAAAAAAAAAGTAAAAAGGACAAGACGTAGCTAATAAAATTTTAGTCAATGATACTAACATTTACTTTTTGACAATGACTAAAACAGTCAAAATTACTACAACAACAACATCAACTTTTGTCAGTTTATCCACCATCATGAAGCAGATGTGCAACAATTTACTCAAAAATTATCAAAAAAAATTGAAGATAGACATTATTGCTCTAATATACTAAGGCATTTAAAAGCTTACTGCCTAAAATGTATGTGTGAGTATTATTATACATAATAGATAACAAATTAACAAATAAAAGAAAAAAAAAAGTGCAGCAGACCACAAAAGCAGATGCAGCAATTGCGCATGCAAAAGTTGTTAGAGACAAAGATGGAAGCAATGTGAAAAGATTGAGAGAGAGAGAAAGAAAGAGAGAATCAAAGACAAATATATCTTGTTTTTCAATTCCAAAGATTGTCAAGAAACTGTAGGAAGGTGTGAGAAAATCAGAACGAACAAAGAAAATTTAAATATAAATAAAGGAAAAAAGAAAAAAAATACAGTCGTTTATATAAAGTAAAAGTTCATCAGGAGTAAACTCTACAAAAGTTGTAAAAAGGGAAAATATGCTAGAAACATATCATTTAAAAAGAAAACAAAATTTATCAAAAGATATTTGTTCTCTTAAAACTATTTCCTTCACTCTAAACCAAATATCATAGAGGCAATAAAAAGCAATTTTTCTGTTCAAATAGATCTTTATATCTTTGTAATTTGCTTGGTCCTATCCTTAAGCATTAGCAGATAATTTGAATAAAAGTTAAACATCTGGGCTCAAACTTTACTTAATAATAATAATTAAATATACATCAAAATTAATTCTAAAGTCTCTTGAAAAATTAATTATTCACAAAATTTCTCCAGGTAAAGAAATTTTATTTAATTTTATAATGCCATGTATAAAATTATATAAAATTATCAAATAATAAGAGTAGCTTGCTTATCATCCAGTTCATGCTCCTCCATATCTGTATCCCTTCTTTCCTGTTTAGAATTTGATTTCCAGTTCCTTCTAAAATCTACTTCAACTCTATACTTATGTCCCAGCCTGAACTCTGAAATTTTATTTACTAATTTTTTTTTTTTATCTTTTCATCTCAATAGTAGATAGGTTTGTCTATCATCCGGTTCACACTCCTCCCCGGTTTTTTGAAGAGGAGTAGAGACTTATACCTTATTCAAGATTGGGTTTCTGGTTCCTTTTAAAATCTTCTCATTCTCTTTCAGTCTCAGTAGCCCCTTGCATCTTAGTGGCATTATCACCTTGCTTGAAAGTGAAGTGCTATATAAGTACCAATTTCTTATCTGATCCCATTTTCTTCAAACTTATTGATATTATTACATATTACTATCTTGCTTATTAATATATATCTCAAACAATGACTTGTATCCACAGAAAAAGAAAATAAATTTAAATAAAATGGATATCATCATTTACCTTTAGGAGTCTTTTGGCCGACACTTTTTCAAAAGGTAATCGTTGATGAAGAAAAGAAACAACTGAAGACATTAATAAATAATGAATGATTTTATTTATAATTAAAATTTATTTTAATTGTGTTCCAAGTTTCCCCACCTCATTTGTTATTTATTAATGCATCTTTGATTGTTTCTTGCTTCACCAGTGATTACCTTTTAAAAAACATTGGCCGAATGGGTCCTAAAGGTTAAATAAGGTCCTCCATTTTTTTTTTATATATATATATATATATAATCTTCAAATGTAATAAGAACGAAAAGAATATAAATTCAAACGTTCACAGTATTAATTGAAAAGGAACTCAATACAAAGAGTAGAGCATTAGTTATTTATTATAAAAATTTTTACATACAGACAAAAACAATTACTCACAAAGATGCATTTTTGTTTAATTGCAGAGGAGCATCTCGAAAAGTGAGGAACAATGATGAGAGATTATATATATATATATATATATATATAGAGGGAGAGAGAGACAGAGATCACCTTATGAGGTTTATTATAATATTACATGTCCCACTTTGTTAATGATTTTTAAAAAATACTTTTCTATATTTTAGACCTATAATTCACAATAGAAAAAAAAAAATTTTTTTTAAATCCTTAAAGTTTTCATTTTTAACCAAAATTGTATAAATGAAGAAATATTGGCATATATATATATATATATATTATATATAACCAATTAAAAGAATAAGGGAATATTTTATATATATCTCCTACAATTAAGATACCATAATATATATATATATATAAAACATTGACTAATATTAGTGTATTATTAATATTAATTAATACCCTGCTTATATTATTATTATATAATGTGAAAGAGTTGTTGAAAAATTATTTTTAGAAATTAATAAAATATACAAAAAATCCTTAACGATGAACCTTCTTCATTGGATATGAACTAAACTTGTATTAAGGAAGAATTACTGTCCAAATTTTAGAGATAAATAATAACATTTACCAATATTATTGCATTATTAATATTAATTGATACTCCATTTATTCAATGATAATAATGATAATATTGACTAGTTTTAGCCATGAAAATTTCAGTTTTACTATTTTAATATTCTAAGGAATCTTAATCCTTAAGTTAATGGAGTAAGCTTATGGCAACGTCTGCAACAATAAAATATCCATCAAAATTCCCTTATTGCATTGCTAAATATTTGAGCATTAAAGTATTTGAACTTTAATAAAATATTACAATCATAAATATGAATGCTGGTTGTTATTTTAAGAAGTAAGGGGATACAAATGAAAAGACTTGAAATTAACAACTTTTTCCACTTCACTGAAAAAGTCAGTAAACACTTCTATCTTCCTTTTCTTTCATTTTCTAACTGAAACCAAGTAGTGTCTTTGATATGTCTTTTGTTTTTTCATGCGATCGAAATGGAATAGTCCATTATTTATGAGGTGTTGGCAGGACAGAACAGTCATGTGAACTAGCAAAGGAAGGGACAAGCACAATTATAATAGTAATAATGACAATGTATAAAGGGTAATGAAATTTTTGGGCCCTGATCGAAATTTAACCAAATGACCAAAACATCAGCATGTTTTATTTAAATCCTTTTGTGGCCAAATTGAGAACTTTTCAGCATTTTCTTATTTTATTATAGTTTTCTCTTTGTTCGACATTTTTGTCGTAGCAAAAAATAAAAATAAAAATAAATATCTTTTTTACATTGTCAGTATTTGTTGAAGAGTTGTGACTGTCACTCTTATCGCTTCCTTTAAAATAATAAAATAAATTTTAAATATAAAGGAACTGGAAAGAAAATGTGAAAGAATTTAATTCCCTTTCAGTCTTCAGTTCCCTTATTCTTTTAATTGGTTAATTTAAATGAACAAATACGAGGAAATAATAAAAATTAAAAAAATAAAATAAAATGAACCGTGAATAACCCCAAGTAAAGTGTTAGCCTTTTTCTTCTGCTTTCCGACTTTTTGTTTTTGTTTAATTCGTTTTTATTTTCCTTTTTTATTTATACATTTGAATTTTAGGCATTTATTACACTTTCAGTAGATTGTAAAATAAAGAGAAAATGCCTCCGGATTCACTGATCTTCTGCCATCTTCCATTTTGTTTTCCTTTCAGCTAATTTATCATTATTTTATCCTATTTTTATTTCCTTTTCTCACACCCAACCCCCCCTCCCTTCAAACAAAAATATAAAAGTAAATAATAAATATAACTAAAAGAAAAAAAAAAAAAAAGAAATGACTTTTTACATTTTTTCTAAAGCCAGAGCACTAATTACAGACGCTCGTTCGACTTTGACATCATCGAAGATTTATAAACTCAAGTTTCTTTATTCTGAAATATTCAATAACTGCTGTTTTTTTTTGTTTTTTTTAATTCATTCTCATCACCTAATCATTGCTTTTAAACTTGGGCGCACATATTCTGAAGCAAATCCAAGCAATATTTAAAAAAAAAAAAAAAAAAAAAAAAAAAAAAAGGTGCTTTTTATTTCTCACAATTGCCAATGAGTCAACATAACCTTGTCTCTTAGTCAGAGAAACACTTCAGTCAGTCAGCAAAATCTTTTTTTTTTTTTTTGACTGGGAACTCCAAGGTCTTCAGTTCAATCCTACCAGCAGAGAGATAAATACATTCATCTTCATAGATCTTTAAAATTCCTGAGTTTTCCCTTGCAGTTATTGATTCAATGCAACCAACTCAGATATAACAAATACTCTTGACTTTTGAATAAATGGGGTGAGGGTATTATTTGAAGAGTCAATTGTACTTGAAGCACTCCTACGAAGAGCTACAAAGGATAGGAAATAATGGAGAGCCGTGAGCCACAAGATGGAATAAGAATGCTTCATATCAAGGATAGATAATCTGATGATCACCTTACAAAGTATCAGAAATGAATTGGTGCTAAGTTTTGTCAATACTCTTGCCTCATGAATAAAAAAAATAGATGAACCTTTCAATTTCTAAAAATTTAAGAAACTTGGAGGGGTGGGAGGAAAATAAGAAATATTCCCCCAAATTTAATAAGTTAAAGTTGGGGGTATCAAAAATATATTAGAAAGGAGGGGGGTGTTTAAATTGCCAAAAATTTAATAAATAGGGAAATATCAAATAAGAGAAAGGAGTCTTTCATTTTCAGAAAATTTAATGAGTTTTTAAATAAAAATGGAGAGGTAGTACTTTTATTAAAAAAAATAAATAAAATGGAGGAGGAGGAGAAAAGAGAGGAGGAGGAAAAAAAGGAGGAGAGGAGGAGGAAAAAAAGGAGGAGAGGAGGAGGAAAAAAGGAGGAGAGGAGGAGGAAAAAAGGAGGAGAGGAGGAGGAAAAAAAGGAGGAGAGGAGGAGGAAAAAAAGGAGGAGGAAGAGAGAGAGCTGTCCACTAGTAAGTAAAATATATTCATAAGTAAATAAAAATCCAGATGGAGAGTGCTGAGATATTTAAGGTAATAGAATAATATTGCCAATATACAATCAAGTTCAATAAACGTTCTCATGACATGCATTATTTGCCATCATGGAACTTTAATAAACAGGGGAGTGATCAAATAAAGTAAGGAGGTGGGAGAAATTTCTTAATTTTCAAAATCATACTGCCCCATTAATGTGGAAGGTAAAAATGCCAAACTTTGAAAATTTCAAATACCAAGTTTGAGATTTTGGGCCCATAGGTGCAATAAACAAGTATCATAAATTTTATATCTACAATTAAATTTTGATATAAACCATGATATCAGAGACAGAATTTATTAAATAAATGTAGCAAAACTTTCATTCCCTCTTGCATTAGGAGGAAAAGGGAAGTGAAAACATTGTGGTTGTATTTTAGCACCAAATGTTAATGTTTTACTATAGAAAATATATCATTGAAAATCAGGAAGAAAGATTGTCAGTGGTCAGGAATTAATACAAAGATTACCAAAAGATTAAGACAGTTATATGCACAATGTAAGTGCATTACTAATAATTTTACTAATGGAAAGTACTGAAAATCAGGAAGAATTGTCAGTAAGTAAGGTGTTACTGTTGTATTCTTGTGTTTTTGAGATAACACAGGGAAATGAATAAAGAAACACTTGTAGGTAAGTAATGAAATAGGTTTACTTAGCAATTGACCGAATCCTAACTCTCACAATCTCCATATACTATATTAAAATATAAATCTGTCAAAATGTTATTTTACTGTAGAAATGTGCCAGATACTTATTACAGAATGGTGCTGACGACTTGTTTTTACTGCAGAAATGCACAGACGACTTGTTTAACCAGAGAAATGCACCAAATACTCATTTTAATGAAGAAATGTGACAAACACTTATTTTACTATAGAAATGCGCCAAGACAAAGCATCTCTATCACCTAGCCAAAAATTGGTAAAGAAAACACCCACTGTCAACCTTGACAAAGATCAGTCACTCATATGTAGCTCATTTAGTTTAACAGTTGATTTTCCATTGTAACTGAATGTTTATGAGCAAAAGTTGCCAAAACTATAAATAATGTATTTCCCAACATAGTACAATGCATAAGGATATATGGTAAACATGTGGTCATATTCTAAATTAACCCTCAATGGCCTGATTTTATAAATTTTGAAAAGACATTTGGAAAATATATTTCTTAGTCATTGCCGAAAATATCCAAACTATCTTATTTTCAGTATTCTGAGAAATTTAACAATTTTAACAATATGTCGACATGGAAAACTAAAACAAAAAAAAAATTAAAAAAAAAATTATTAAAAAAAAAATTTTAAAAAAAATTAAAAAAAAAGAAAAAGTTACCAATATCGAGAAGGAGGCTTACAAAGGAGCATTTCGTTTTTAATATTTTGAATTTAATACAACTAAAAAGCATTTCACTTTTAAACTTGCCTTAAGTCAGATTGACAAAACCCAACAGCAATGACTAAGAAATATATTTTCCAATTGTCTTCTTTTTATCCAAATTGTCTTCTCTTTAGAACTATTCTGAGACATTTAACATGATAAATCTTGTAAATCAAATCATTTTTGTTTCAAAATTGCTTCCCTTTTTACATGTATTCTAAACTGAAAATGATTTGAGGAAGAAATTTGCGGCATTCGTGATTTCATCATCTAAGCAACAGGTTGACTATAAAGATCTGACCTGACTGGGAGTAGCCAGACATTTTCTTTTCTTTTGTGCTGCAACCGGCAAGACTACTTTTGCAATCTTTGACCATAAATGCACACATCTGTGTCTGCAGCCAAGGATCAATGGATCATGCAGGGGTGGGGGGTGAGAGCTAATAGCTTCAGAACTTTTTATGCTACAAATTGAAAGAGTTCCATTTCAGGAAATTTAAGCTTACAATTCTCGTCCCAAGTCCAATGACAACTGCCCAACCATTGAATAAATGCACTGACTGGCCTTGCAATTCTTATTTTAACAGTGAAGCAAAAAAATAAAAATAAAAAAAAATAAATAAATAAATGAAACTTAATTTTTAGACTTAATTTTTTTCTATTCATTTTATTTTTTAAATGTTTACCTGACATTCATATCATTCACAGGTTGAGGAAATAAAAAGCAAAAGAAAAATGTTTGGTCACTGAGTAAGTAAATTGAAAAGAATTCTCTTTGGATAAAAGCCGCTATATTAAAACCACAGTCCCTTGTTTTATGATACCCAAGAAATTAATCATTTTATGTCGGAATTTCTGAATTGATTAGTTTTTAGTATTATACATTGACCCTTTCAGACAAGTTTCCTTGTCATAGTTGATTTCAAAGAATGTTGCAATAAAACTCTCAAAGACTGAAAAGCTGGTCGAAATAAATCACTTCAGAATATTAACTATTTATGAAATTCATGATATCACAACTAGGATTTATTTAATAATATATCGGACTTTTTTTGCCGTTACATATATGGGAAGAAAATGAGGAAGAGAGGAAGAGAAAGAGAGGAAGAGAAAGAGAGGAAGAGAAAGAGAGGAAGAGAAAGAGAGGAAGAGAAAGAGAGGAAGAGAAAGAGAGGAAGAGAAAGAGAGGAAGAGAAAGAGAGGAAGAGAAAGAGAGGAAGAGAAAGAGAGGAAGAGAAAGAGAGGAAGAGAAAGAGAGGAAGAGAAAGAGAGGAAGAGAAAGAGAGGAAGAGAAAGAGAGGAAGAGAAAGAGAAGGAGAGAAAGAGAGGAGAGAAAGAGAGGAGAGAAAGAGAGGAGAGAAAGAGAGGAGAGAAAGAGAGGAGAGAAAGAGAGGAGAGAAAGAGAGGAGAGAAAGAGAGGAGAGAAAGAGAAAGAGAGGAGAGAAAGAGAAAGAGAGGAGAGAAAGAGAAAGAGAGGAGAGGAGAGAAAGAGAAAGAGAGGAGAGAGAGAGAAAGAGAAGAGAGAGAGAGAAAGAGAAGAGAGAGAGAGAAAGAGAGGAGAGAGAGAAAGAGAGGAGAGAGAGAAAGAGAGGAGAGAGAGAAAGAGAGGAGAGAGAGAAAGGATATGTGTGAAAGAGTATGTAATGGAGGAGGAGGAGACAAAAGAGCAAGTGGGGAGGAAAAAAAAAAAAGGAAAAGAAAAAAGGAACTTGCTGCCACAACATAGAACAACAACTTACTTGTCTTACTTCGAGGTTCACGTGGTCCATCCACTGTAACTTTGATAGCCTTTTGGTACGTGCACACTTGTGGAGGATTTGTATAGACAGAAATTACCAACGTAAAGCTTTTTCCTAAAAAAAATTCAAATGAAAATAAAAAAAATTAAGTAATAAATGCCAAATTTTAATGGATCGATTTAGATAAATATTTAGATGAAGAATATTTTCTTTTTTAGTCTATCAAAACAATACAATTTATTTCATTTTTTTTCCATAAATTTGTGTAAGGCTAAATTTTCTGTGTCCCCACTTTACATCAGTAGAATAAAACAGCCCATGAACATACTATTTAACCCATACCTGGGGAAAAAGATGAATTTATATCTTTCCCAAGGGTATTTGCCAATGAAGGCTGAAGAATGGATCAGCCTAAATGTGTTAACGACAGCAACAATACCAAAAATAAAAATAAAAAAATAAAATAAAAAAAGGTGGGGGGATTCAATTTTCTAAATAATATTTTCTATGTTAATGACTCTTTACAAAACGAAGTCTTATTTAAGCTGTGGGGAGGCTTCATAACTTTCCCACGGCTATTTGTATGTGGGTGAATGAAATGAGCTCAGCTGGAATTCGAACTTTACTCATTCCAAACTGCTATCCATTACACCAGCTGCATATATACAAAAAGGGGGACACAGGTTCAATCCCTACTGGAAGACACATTTTCTTCAGTAAGATTTCTTTGATGTACAGGTCAATAGACATATTAAACACTGTTTAATAAATAAAATGGGGGGGGGGGCTCTATTTCAATGAAATGTCCACAATAATAATGTTTGAAGTAATGTGTGTGCGTAACAAGTTTAACAATGCTTTCAAATGATTAATTAGCAAATGTGATTGATTAGTCGGTGCATACAGTTCTAAAATTAGTATTGGTTTTTCAAATTACAGGTGTTTTACTAAAAAGGAAGCCATGTGCAAATGTAAAGATCAATAGAAAATTTCATGATGTTAAAAGTGCAGATGATGAAATAAAATAACCCAACAACCTTATTTGAAAGGCTTTTCCATGATAACCATTCTAGTTTAAAATGTAAGAAATAACAGTCATGATTTTATATATATATATATATATATATATATATATATATATATATATATATATATATATAAGCAACAATCCTTTGATGCATGTTTTATTAAATTTGACAGGACAAATATCATGCAAGTTTTTGAATTTTAAGAACATAAGAAAAATTAAAATAAAAAAACTTGCATGAAATTCTTTTTGTCAAATTTAATAAAACGTGCATCAAAGGATTATTGCATATATTCATTTATATATTATTAATGACATTTATTCTATGGCCGAAAAGCAGTGTTAACATTGAATAAAGAATAAGGAGAGAGGACACAGGTTCAAATCTAGTGAGAATTTAATCTTCAATTCCAAACACTAATAAAGACTGAGAGAGAAGTTGAAAATTTTGTCATCCCATATATATATATATATATAGTAAGGTAATGAAGGGTTTGGTAATCTATGTGGATAATTCCAAAGGGCATGTAATCCAGAGAACTCAATGTAACACCAGAGCAAATATTAATTAAATAATTAAGAGACAACCTTAAGGTTCCATGACTATATATATATATATGTAAAACACACAAGGGTGGTGTTGAAAAAATCTTGGCTTTAAAAAAAAAAAAAAAAGAAAAAACAGCAATCTAGTAGAGCATTATTGCAGCATTAATACTATAGAGTTTTCAGATAACCAATTTGAAATATTATCAATATGTCATTGAGTTCTTAATTTCTAAGTTTCAAAAGTTTAAATATTCATGATCGGTTTAATTTTATTTCCAGTAAATAAATAAAACTTCTTGTAATTCATGCAAATATTTTGACTAAAACCAGAAACTCCTTGTGGTTACTTGTCAGAATTATTCAGAAAGCTAATTGACTAATCATGAAAATTTTACTTGCCATTTGCTAATATAAATATTAAAAAAAAAATAAAAAAAAAAAAAAAAAAACCCTTCTGTAGGGTATTCAAATACTTCAGTATTCATCAAGGGTTTAAAAAAAAAAAAATCTGATGTTTGTTTATCTGGTCAGATTTTGAAGAATCAATGAAACCAAGAACTTTTTAGCACAGGTCTCTTGTGTGTGGGGGTCGGGGTGTAGTCTTGTGTACCAAATAAGAGTTCCACAATAGTTAAATTATTTCTTTCAATTTTCCACTTGGCATTGTGTTTTATTTTTAAAATACATTTTTTTTTCTCCATGGAACAATTTTTTTTTTTTTTGTTTCATTTAATTAAAACTTATGCTGTTATTTTATAAATTAAAAATTTATCCAAGCCTGACAGTTACAGATGACATTTGTATTTGGCACAAAAGAGTTTATATGAGAAAAGAAGAAATATATACATATACTTTATAAAGTAAATATGCACTTATATATATATATATACATGACAGTACAAAAGTTTGAAGACACCCTCAGAATTAGCATAGGATGAACTTGACAGAAGAATGTGGAAGAAAAAAAAAAAAAAAAAAAAATGAAAAGTAGCTCTTATAGTGACTGAAAAAAAAAAAAAAAAAAAAAAAAAAAAAGAATGGAATCAAACTCATACTTTGAGAAACTTTTGCAACGAATGCTAAAAAATTTTCAAACTGGGTTTTCATTTATTTTTGGATGTTTCCAAACTCTTGAAAACCATACAGTGTGAAACAAGCTTATAAGTCTTATATTCTGTGATAATAGGAATATATACTTGATGAACCTGGTGGATAAAATAAGTAATGATTTATTGTAAAAACCAGTACAATCAGAATAAAGGTAACAGTTATGCACAAGGTCATCGCAAGTCAATCCAGCGGTGAGTGCTACTATTGGAAGGTCGGTAGTTCTCGAGTAAGTCCGAGTCGTATTCAACAAATCCCAGCTAAACTCCTGTAGTCCATTGACTTACCACCACCTATAGTGTAGTTACTCATGGGGGTGACAGGTTATTCCACTACATCAATAAGAGTGCTCGGTTTTAATATACATAAAAATAACTTATTTTTAATAGATCTCCATGAAAAGTGGATATCCAGGCCTGTAGGCTTGGGCAAAAATTCCCTAGAGACCACATAAAAATGGAGTCAGTTTCCCCGAGACGAGACTCTGCCCTTCAGCAGAGCCTCGTATGGGAGGATACCCTCTGACATAAGCCAGGTTTTTCAATGTAACATGGCCATAAGCCTTTTGTCATCTAAAAATCAAGGCTTTTTATTTTTTTTCATCTTAACGTTGCAGACTTATTGATACATCTATACATTTTTTACAATCACTAGCATAACAGCAACAACAACCGGGTCTGTAACGTAACCCTCAACAGATGATAACTCTCAGTTCAGGCATGGCGTGGAAGGTATTATTAGCATTAACTAAGAGCAACCTAACAATATCTCATGATATCACTAAATTTTGGTGGTTCTCCAACACACTGGAGGAGAACGAACTACAAATGGACAATCTTTTGCAGATATCAACTTTGAAACATCCCAACAAAAGAAGGACATTTCTTAAATAGGATAATCGAGTTCTGTTTTACAATGGCTTCTTGTAGCTTAGTGGTAAAGTACACCTGGCTTGAAAGTGATGCATCTTTTACAGGTTCAATTCCTACCAACTGGAACATTTTAATAAGACTTTCAGTCTATAGGCTTGTAGATGTTAATTTCACAGGTTTAAAAAAAAAAAAATTCTCAAATATCTCCAGCCACAAAATGTTTATAGTAATATGTCATAAGATGAAGCCCACACACTATACTGATCATATGAATACATCCCGAAATAATGTCTATTGCAATATTCATGTGATTAGTACTTAAGACAAATCACTCCATATATTTGTATTTACTTCTGTTCATTGAGGAAATGAATCAACTTTTTCAAGACATACTTTCTAAAAGTTATATTCAAAGACTTGTTTTTTTATGCATTTACTGCATACACATTTAGCTACACATTTCATTGACAAATTTAATAAGGTATAATAACTAAATCTTGTCATAATTTCACTATGCTAGAAGAAACACTTGTATTTTCTCCTTAACAAATAAACTTGAAATGTGTTTAGATTTTGGTGCCATGAATGTCAGCTCAGAACAAGAAATCAGAGGGCCAAGTTCAAATTCCAGTAGAATTCATTATATTCACTTATGTGCATATATCCTTGGAAAAGGTATGACTCCATCTTTTCTCAGCCCAGCTATGGGTTTGATAGCAGGACAGTCTACTGCAGAATGAAATGGCAACCTACTGCAAGAAAATCTTCTGCATTGCATAGTTAGTCATGAATCAAAAGACATGATCGCCCAAGCATGTATCACGTACAGAACTTAATGGACTGATACATTACAAACAATGTAAATTTGGCTAAATGATCAATTTGTATTTATTAATATCTTCCCTCGTGTAATTGTTGTGGCCTGTTTAGGGGTCAGAAAGAAAGACACAGAAGACGAAGGTAGGTTGAACAAGTATATAGAAGATATATACAAAGCAAGAGTGTTAGTAATAAGTAGATAGCAGTGTACGTCCGAACAGTAGGTTAGCACTGCATCTACCTTCTCCCCTCAACCGACTCTCACAGTTGGTATTTATGAGTTGAGGATGAGTTCATTTACCACAACAGTAATACTCTTACTGAAAAACCTTGCTATATAATTATTATACATAGTTTAAAAATGCGAGATGTGAATCTCACATTTTTAAACTATGTATAATAATTTTCTTATTTAAAATACAAAACTACTTTTGAAGCCAATTTAAAAAAATTACAAAGGGTGGCCTCAAACTTTTGAACTATAGTGTGTGCGTGTATATATATATATATATATATATTATATACACACACACACACATAATTTCCTTAAACTTTGATCTCAGGTGTTCATAGTTCACTAAAACATATCTAATTTTTTCATTGTATTGATTCTTTTAAGTAAGGAGAAGTTATGCTGAGGTACTGTTCTTGATGTAACCTTTCACTAACCATCTTTACCCCCTTCAATATCTCCAGCTATGTTCATGTACTGCATTTCTGATGTTCCAGGTTGGGTTCAATCTATACTCAGTAAGATTTAGTATAATAAATCATGAAAACAAAAATAAACACTATAAATTTACACTGAGAATACACACACACACATATATATATATATATATATATATATATATATATATATATATAGTGTTAATAAATACACATACCTACATTTGATGTGCAACTCAAGTTTTGTTGGTTACCCAAGTCATCAGGCACAAGACATCACTTAGTGTTTATTAACAATAAATGATATCTCGTGCCTGATGAATTGGTTAATCAACGAAACTTGAGTTGCACATCAAATGTTGGTATGTGTATTTCTATCACATTGACCAATATTATGTCTACACCTTTTGGCTAAATTTGGTAATTATTTGCTTACCAATGTATGCATGGCAGCACACATGTATACTGTCGCTAATATCTAGTTATTTCATTTACCTAACCATATATATATTGTATATAAGAAATTAATAGATTTTTTTTTTTATTTCTAACCTAACATTACTTATTACTATAAACGCCTTATTTAATGGATACACATGTATGTAGACCCGTTTTATTTTTTTGGGGGGGGAGTAAACAATGTAATTGTCATTTCCCAGTCTGGGTTTTTGAGAGTCTTTAGTAAGGAAGTTTTGCCCTCTGTGTCCCTTATGTAGGGAGAAACCTCTGTATAGCACACCCTGCTTGCTTTTCAACTGCTTCACTCAGCTTCAGAAAACTAACTGAACGTTGCTTTGCCATGAAAAGTCCCCAAACAGCAGAATAGACTGCCTTGGGTGGCAGCCAGTCTAAGAGAAAGACAAGTCTGAAATGCAAACTATGAAGAGAACATAAAAATGCTATCTTTCTCCAAGAACACATGCTAATTGACAGATAAAGAAACGGAATCTGTAGAGAGTCATAATTGCCTGTGTCCCGAAGGAATAGGAGATTTATGAAGTTATTCAGATAGAAGTACTCTACAGCATGTGGGTAAATATTAGCTACCATCAAATTCAAGACCCATAAGATATTTTTGAGAATGAGAAACAGTGGGTTCCTAAATAAATAGCAATGGTGGGATTAGCTGTTTACTTATAAGGAAACATTCGGCATTCTTTGACAAGATCTTCCCTTTAAAACAGATTTTCAGGAAAATAGTTTTTCAAATTCAGTTATCACTAATTTTGATGGAGGCTTCCTTACTAAATGCCACTAATTATGGTAAACAAAATTTATTTAAAGTAATCAGTTAACTTTCCTTATGAAAAAAAAAAATTTTTTTTCGTATTAGACAAACAAACACAAATATATATTCGCGTGAATTTTCTCCAACTGGAAAAACAAAGCTTGGAAAATGAATTAAAAAAGACAAAGTTGTTACTTGTAATAGTCAGAAGAAAACAACTGAAGTGGAAGTAGTGGAGGTTTAATGTTCCTTAGCAGGGGTCAGAACCTTAAACAAGGAATTCTAAATGATAAGCTTTCAGATAGTATAACTGTGAGAGAAAGGACGGGGTGAAAACGAACGATAATAATGAGAATTAAGTTGACTGGACGCACAACAACAGCCACTACATACGGAATATCCTAAAAAGCAGTTCACATTTCACAACCATATAAACGTCTTCAATACACGAGAAGAAGAAAAAGCAAAGATAAACCTCGAGAGAGAAGAAGAAGGAGAAGGAGTAAAATATTAAACTAAAATAAAAATAAATAAATAAAAAAAACGAAGTGTTGAGACGCTGGAGAAGGAAAGTAGAAGTAAAAAGGAAAACAAAAGTGAAAGTAGGAACGAAGAAAAAATACAGAAAGAACGATGAAGGGTGGTAAAAGTATCAATCAATGAAACAAAGGCATTGTGGGAAGTCTCTCGCCTTTCTCCAGTTTCTGGGATCAGGGGACAATGTTGTTAATGGGGTCAACGATGTGTGGAGGGGTGCAAAGGCCACATACACACACGCCCCATGTCAAAGTGAGTGTGTGTGTCTATGCACGGTAGTGGTTGGGTGCCGGGAAGATACATCTCTTGCATAAAGGAGAAAACTTTTCGATGTATATTTAAATCGGTGTGTAATTTCCACAGTTCCTTTAGCGTCTGTATTTTTTTTTTTTAAGGGAATTTCGCCAAGTATATTTAAAAACTACCCCATAAAGAATAGTGAAATTTTAAAAACAAAATATTTTAAAATAGCTTGTAATCTGTAAAATATTATTTTATTCTTTAAGACTCGTAATTTATTTTTCAGATATATATTTTTAATTATTTTATTCAATAAATTGGTGAGTAAATTACATTATTAAATTCATTGGAACATTTTTCAAATAGCTTCATAATTTTAAACATAGTTACAATAAACCTTTTAAGGTAAAAATGAAAAATTTTCTGGGAATATATTTTTTTTAATTATTATCTTAAAATGAAATGATTTTAAAAAATTCACAGGTTATTTGCTATTTTTCAATATTCTACTCTGAATTAAAAACAAACACTGGTAATCAGATTTTTTTATAAAAAAAAAGTACTATTGTGAAAAAAAAAACCCCAAAAAAACACTGAAACTGGACAAAAATGCTCTTGTAGTTTATATGTTACGTTGTTTATTAAAATGTTTAAAATACGTTTTCAAAAATGATTACATAAAAAAAGGTAGGAAAGAGATTAGGAAATATAATTTCTAGAATGCTTCTTTCTACTTTGACATGTTTAGCCGATGAAACTGGAATCATAAAGAATTTTAATTCACTAAAACAAACGTGATTCATGCTAAACATATGAACGAGGGATTTTTGCTTCACCTGTATCGTTACAGAAATTAGATTTGCAAATGTAAATTTTGTCCTTATGAAATACAATGCCATTTTTTTTTATGACGCCAGTTCATCCACGAAATATGTCAGAACATTTTCAAATTGTCTTATATTTATCCTGCCATCGAATTCACATCCAACTATATGTATTAGGTTGGTGCAAAAATAATGACGTAATAATGTCGTTTTTTGACGTATTTTTTTAAGTTAAAAAACGACATTATTACGTCATTATTTTTGCACCAACCTAATGTGTGTGTGTGACTAAATAAGGAATATATAGGAAAACATTTGTAAATTTAATATGTTTCGCCTTAATACAGGTTAGAGTTTTTGAGAATTCACAAGGGTTTCTGATGAAACTGTAAAGCGAATGATGTTAATTTTATAAACATTTCCAACTTGTTCCTCATTTAATCATTCTGCTGGATATAATCCATATTTTTCAATATATATATATATATATACAAGACTTTCAAAACCATTTATTTTACATTCAACGTCATCACTTGATAAGACACCGAAGGTGTTGAAACAAAATGGCTATTTTTGTAGTGATTTTATAACATATTTATGTTATAAATTTTTTTTTTCTTTAAAAATAAATAATTATATATATATATATATATATATATATATATATATATATATATACACACACACACACACACACACAAAAGTTATCTTCCTCAATAAAGTTTCAGAAAAGTATATTTTATTTTTTCAAAATATCTTTTAGTAAAGAGAGTTATGTTGTGTTGGCAGATTTGTCAATATGGACGATTTTACAATCAATTTAAATTTCGTTTGAAATACAGCAAAGTATTGTTCTTATTGGGAGTATTAAATTTAATCTATTAGCTTGGAATTAAAAGTATCAATTTTTTTTTCATTTTTTTTTTTTTATTTATTTTAAGCCATGTGTATCGCTTTGTTTTTTGTGGTATGTGTGTGTGTGTGTGTTACACTAGAGAGAGAGAGAGAAATACAAGTTTATTGGTGTGCCTAATTCATAAATTTAATTTTATTGAACATAACATTGTCTTTCTACAATGACTACAACTAAAGCAAACGCAGCCATACACTTCCCCAAAAAACATTTCATTTAAAATATAAATTATTAATACGGATACGCTCATAATAACAAAAGGAAATATATAAGGAGAAAGAAAGACACCATCGTCTTAGAAAAAATATTAAAGAAATTAAAAAACAAATCTTTATTCATTATTACTTTTTAGAGAAATGGGTTTTTAAGACGTTTGTTGTTGACAAAAAAAAATACTGATATAATAATCGCTATATTTTGCAAATGATTACAGTTTGTAGCCTCTGACCTTTTGTGTTAGACGGTGTGACCCTGTCTATTGACCTCCATGGTTCAACTGTTCAAATAAAGAGAAAGGAAGAGTGGGGAAATGGAGGAAAGCCTTTGCAACGAAAAAGAAAGCGTAAAACAACTAGAAAGAGGGAGAAAGCAAAGGATATAAAGCGTTAGTTGGGAGGCTGGGGAAGCCATAGTAGTTGTCGTCGTAATCATCACTAGGTGCGCGGTTCATACAAGGTGCTTGAACCTTGTTTCAGCAGTGGCAGCGACAAGAACTATCAAGCAACGATGTCGATGACAATGACAACAGGCGGAGGTCAGGAGGACGACCGTCAACGTTGATGACAGAATTTCCAAAGAAGAAAAACAGAAAAGAAAAAGAAAAGGAAACAAGTCAAATGAAATATTTTGAAAGCTAAGGGAAAAACTGAAAAAAAAATAAAAAAATAGTAGAATGAAATAAGAAGAAGAATGTAAAAATAAAAATATTGCATGTTTTGTCTTTTTGCTATTGTTTATTGTTTTTATTCAGTTTTTGTCGCGGTCCTCTTCATAGCAAGAGATTAAGGAAAAGTTGCAGAAAAGTATGTAAAAAAAAAAAAAAAAAAAAAAAAAAAAAAAGGAAAGAAATGAAACTAATTTCCTGTGTTAATTTATTTCTTTATTTTCTCGTATTGTTCGAAAAATTCCACTGCTGTGAAAGGAATATAGAAATCATTTCGAGGGGTGAAAAAAAAAATAGGAAAGAAAGAGGGGGCGAAGAGAAGAAGAGGAGAGAAAGAGGGGGCGACGAGAAGAAGAAGAAGAAAAGAGGAGAGAAAGAGGGACGAAGTGAAGAAGAAAAAGAGAAGAGGGTCGAAGAGGAGAAATAGACGAGAAGAGAAGAAGAAAAAGAGGAGAAATAGGCGAGAAGAGAAGAAGAAAAAGAGGAGAAATAGGCGAGAAGAGAAGAAGAAAAAGAAGAGAAGAAGAAAAAGAAGAGAAGAAGAAAAAGAAGAGAAGAAGAAAAAGAAGAGAAATAGGCGAGAAGAGAAAAGAGAACTGAGTAGAAAAAAGATGAAAGAGAAGGCCAAAGCATAGTGAGCAAGAAAGAAAACTGCAGTGAAAGAGAGAGAGAGAGAGAGAAGGTGAGATAGAATAGCAGAGCGAGAAAGAAAATCAGAGAGATGGAGTGAGAGAAACAGAGAGCTAAGAACAATTAAGGAAAAAAAGAAACGAAAAAATTTTCTTTAAAAAGAGACAAAGATAGAGAGAGAGAGAGAGGGTAAATAACGCAAATAATTAGCAAGAAAGAAAGTCAAGTGTTTATTTTAACTTGGCTCCACTCTATTCGCCTCGGAAGTCACAGCAGCATGTGCCCGCATTTTGCATATGACAACAATATTGCACAGCGAATATAAACAGTGAAATGTGACGTTTACAGATCGCGAACATCTTGCTTGATTTAAACAATCTAAACTAATAAAGTAATAAGCTGAAATGTGTTAACATTAGAAAATTAATAAATATTAGTTTTCATTATTTTACACAACTTTTAGAAAAAAAATAGTCTGAATCATAAAGGAAAGCGTTTTTAAGATTTAACTTGCTTCAAAGCAGATTGTCTCAATTCGATAAACTGAGCAAATTTGCACGACATATGAATGCTCAGTTATTGAATTACTAAATATTGATTGCTTTAACAGATAAAAATCATTCGTTTATTAATTCTATAAATATTGCATTCATTCAAACAACTTTCAAAATATCAATGAAGCAAAAAAGAAAATGTAAATATTTCACACAAACGAAACAAAATATATTTTATCAAGGAGTAAATTTGTAATAAGTTTTCCTGAATTATTTTTAGATGCATTTAAATATGAATTATTTTTTTTTATATAAAAAAATATGAATATTTATTATGTAATTATCTATAAAAACTTAAATATGAAATATCATCAATCAATTTAGATATACAAGTTGAACATGTTAAAAAAAAAAAAAAAAAAAAAAAACATGTTTTTATGGTAAAAAAAAAAAAGTCAAAAAACTAAGAAAAAATTGCAGACGTAAATATTTAATCACAGAGGAAAATTCATTTGTCCCAAGAAGGAAGCCTGTAAATTCGGATTTAATTCAAAAACAAATAATCGGAATAAAACTGTCATAAACATTTTTTTTTTTATTTAAATTTTTCTAAATTCTAAGGATAATCTTTAAAGTTCGGTTCAGAAAAGGGAGTTCTTTTAAAATAGTTTTTTTTTTTATTCATCTTCTTAAATTAATAAAAACAAAAAAGCAACCTTGAAAAAAAAAAAAAAAAAAATTACTGCCTGTTAAATCGTAAAATTAGTGTCAAGTTAGTTGAAAATTAAAGAAAATGGCTTTTTATTTGATAACAGACTACCATTACTTACTTGTACCCTGCCTAACAGTCTACAACACCAGATTTCCAATACCCGAAATATACAGGGTGCGGCAAAAATACCTCCCACAAAATAGTGAGGGTGGCAATAGTGTCTTCATCTACCTAAATGTCTTGGTATTTCTGCTGCACCCTTTACTTCTTTTTGGATAGGATATAAAAAAAGGGGGAGTTTTTAAATGCCATGAAATATAGTAGTTTTTACAATTATATCTATTTTTATTAGGTACTTACTAAAAATCGTTTCTACTTAAGTCTAGATTAGTCCACGATAAGGACAAATGGGGAACGTTGATAGTGATAAGTGTTACTGTTGTGTGTTAGTCTCTTCACATTTGGGAAAACCTGTCTCCTTGAAAAACAGCATTTAAGATCCTGGATATATTTGGAATAAATGACCTCTAATAGTGTTTAGGAAACAACTATCTTAGCCACTGAGCACAGTTCCATCTAAATTCGTTTAAGTTACAGTTTTCAATGTTCCAAGAACTTACTTGTCCCGTAATAGTTGCTACATTTAATCAAAGAAATGAACATACAACTGTCATAACAATTATGGGACAGAAGTAATTTAAGCACAGCCAGATACTAATTAAAAGTAAAAACTAGTACTGTAATAATGAGTACTCCGAATGCTCAATGAATGTGGCCTTGTGCCAGACTAAGTTAAGTAAATATTTAAAGGAGATATCTCTCGGGGGAAAAATAGCAAAGAAACTAATTTCATAGAACTTTGCTACTAAATGGTAATAATAACCTTGAGTGCTCCGCACTAGTACCCTTGTGTCAAGCTAAATGGCTGCTTTGTCATAAACCAGTCTTTTAAATTACTACTGTAGTGAGTCCGATTATCATCAATAACCCGTGTAGTGTAACATTTTCTTTCAGACGATGTTTTTTTAAGATAATAAATGGTTAATCTAGACGAGAGACTTACAACTACAATAGGGAGTTTGATCCTTGCAAGATTAAACTAAGAATGAATAATAACCTTTGCCTGCCCTTTGGCAGAAGTAGTTGCATGCCTGTCATCTGTGCGTAGTGGCCAGAGTTCAACAAACGTAATCAAAAACCAAAATTTTAAATGCTGATTTTCAAGGCAGGCAAACATTCTTCCAATTTGAAAGATTGGCACGTTTCTCCTTGACTTATGTCACAGTAAAGCTTAGTCAATATTAAAAAAAAATAAATAAAATAAAATAAAATAAACTTAGGTGTGTGCAAAATTTTCCGGCGAAAAACCAGTTTTCAATCGTGTGTTCAGCGTCCGTCTACTAATTTTCGGAAAAAAATGAGTACTGGGGACATTTACACACGCCTAAAGAGTGTTGCTTTAAAAAGAGAATTGAATGATAACAGAAAATAAATTTTAATTTAAAATAATTACATTGTGTTTTTTTTTTAATATTCAAATTTAAGAATACTTTTTTGAGGATGATCGAAATGCTATGATTTTCATAAATAAAAAATAAATATAAACTCTTTAAAAAATAAGGTATCTTCATTAATTCGCTGAAAAACCAACATAGCATGATGAAAAAAAAGCTCCCAAATTTAATAAAAACAATGTTTTATCGTTAAAATGTTTAAGGGGAAAGACCAAAGTATCTTTTAATTTTTTTTTTTAATCGTTCCTAGCACGTTCGAAATTTTGGTTAAAAAATCTTGTCACACTTCATAATTTTTGTTTTGTTCTTGAAATAGACATTTGTACGGATTTCTTAAACAATTAAAATTAATTTATAAAATACAATTTTAATTTTTAATTTACTGAACCTTTCATATTTTTCTATCGCTGTAGTGTACTTTTAGTCTTTTTCAAAAGATTTATAAAACTTAGGGTTTTTTTTTCTACGTACATCACAATTTGAGTAATTAAAATTATGAAGAGTTTTTTATTTCTTCATTTCAAAAATGTCAAGAGTTTCTATACTCTTTCCCCAAAACATCAAATATTTTTTAAATACATGCTATTTAATAATTTATGAAAGACAGGATTACTAGTTGGACGCAATATTTGCTGAACATTTCCTTTTAAAATTAGTAACAAACTAAAAAACAAACAAAAATATTCATAGTCGGGTCATTATTTTTTTAACAATTTAATAATAATAAATAACCATTTTCAATTTGTGTTTAAATTAAACGTTTTAATTTTTCGTTACGTTAACCATTTTTATTTTTTATCAATTAAAAAAGGGGGATCTCTAACATTGGGTGGGTGCCACTTACTACACAGTGAGATTTGTGTGTGTGTACATGTCTTGTCTGGTTTGGTAGAAATAATTAAAGTCTCGTCCTTGCTCTTGTGGAGATTACTGGCTCCTGCATTGGTTCCAGAGAGCACCAGCCCCCAGTTTGCCAAAGAGGTGTGGTATACCACAGCTGTAGCGGAAACAAGATAGTGGGGGCTGTGGTCGGCCAGCCCCATTATGGCGTATAGTTCACATCTTAGCCATTTCCACCTGCACTACTGTTATTGTAAAAAGAAAAAAACTGTTAACCTTTTTTGGTGGGGGAGGATAAAATAAAGACAAAAAAGGATGACGGCGAAAAAAGAAAAAAAAAAAATGGACGAAACTTAGAATTCATACCGATCTGAGGTTATTATTATCATCGTTTACTTAACTATCATTGGCAGTAATGACATCATCATCACCATCATCACCCTTGGAAACCCCCACATTTCTTCCTATTCGTCCTACCCCAGAAAAAAAAGGTCCCCATCTTACTGCCCCGTGTGTCATATGATACAATAATGATACTCTTTCGATAAAACTTTTTTTACTCAATGACAAATCCACCCTTCTTTTTGTTTTCAGATTAAAAAAGAGAAAAAGAAAGGAAGATCAAATTTAATTATTTGTTTCAGATTTCCCAATTCTTTTTTTTCTTTTTCTTTTTTCATTTCTGTCGTCGTTACGTTATGGGTCAGATACCAAGAAAAAGACAATGACCTTATATTTGATTGTATCGCAAAAGACGATGATAATTTTATTTTTTAGCAGAACAAAATAATTTCTGTAAAAAAAAAAAAAAAAAAAAAAAAAAAAAAAAAAAGGAAAATGTAATTTTGTTGTTCAAAAATATTAATAAAGTTCATTATTTTATTTTCAGGGTTTAAAATTCTATTTTTTCATACAAGCAATTCTTGTATACTTTTGAATCTAACAACCAACAATAATTCGGATTCATTAAAATTTTTATCTTTTTTGTGGCGGGAAAGAGAGGTCATTTGTAGAGATTTACATTTTTTTTTTCTCTATATAAAAGTAAAACTTAAAAGCAAAATACCTATGGCCATGAAATAATGACTTAAAATATTAGATGTGCAGTGTACACAGCCGTTCTTTAGCAACGGTTGTTATTTTGTTCATCAAATGAGAAGGAAAAAATTACTGCTTTTAGACATTAGCCCCTATGTCATGTCAAATGAACTCTTAATAAAGCAGACGCCAATGACAACAAACATTTCCGAGAGCAAAGCCTTCTCATTTTTTGGGGTGTTTTTTTTTTTTTTTTTTTGTTTTTTAAAAAAAGGTTTTTTCTTGCAGGATAGGTGCAAATTTATCTTGTATCATTTATTATTATTATTAATATCCCTGTATTTGAAGGAGGACGCCAGAGATCATGTGGCAGCAAGTTTCTACATAACTACTTTCACATGTGAAAGATTGACGCACAACGTAACAATCTTTTTTAATTATTCGCGGCTAAAATTTAATGAATAATTTTTTCAGAAATATCCCGGTAACATTCACCTTGTAGATTTCATTGCAATTTGAATTAATGATCCGAATAGGGTTTTCCTTCCTCTCTCAATTCCTGTCTTTTGTAGGGAGACAATTCCTCCAAGTGATTCAATAAGGCTGGGGACAGTTATCGCCTCTATCGTTTTTTGGAGAAAGGGGTTTCTTTAGCAAAGTTCAAATCCCCATTAAAAAAAAAAACAAACAAAAAACTTTTGTTTCTTTTAGTTTCACTGTTCATTTAGAACTGTAAGTGTACACACGTCACAGAGTGATTATTTTTGGTTTTCATTCACCGTGTTTTTAGAGAGAAATGTAAAAAAAATTGGAAATTGAATTACCGGTCTGTGAGGAGAATTATGAAAATATTCTAAACAGATTACAATGGGCAGGACATTTTGTAATGAAATATGTGGAATTTAAAACGTTTGAAGTTATTTTCAATATTAATCGATAACTGAATTCCTAATGATCGTAAATCATTATTTTAGGAGAATCGAGTTAAACTTTTTGAGCATAATTACTGATTTTCTTGTAAGATCCGAAAAACATTTAAAAAAGAAAACTCCGTTGAAAATAATGTAACTTCAAAACTAACGCTTAAGCCAAGAAGGAAAAAAAAAGATAATAAAAATGAAAAAAATTGAAATATTTTAAAAAGTAAATTTTCCCCATGTAAGTTAACTTATGGGGAAAATGATGTTTAGTTTAGTATAAGTAAAAAAATATTTTAAATGACACACACTCATAAAAACACGAACATACACAAGTGTGTGTTAATTTTAAGACAAAAGAAAACAAATCCATTTAAAAAAGTTTAAGTTTAATGAATTTGTGTTTAATTACGATATAACGTTAATTTTAAAATATGCACTGAAATTACTATTAGGTTCGAGAAATAATTTAATTCTGTTTTAATTTTAAGTAAGAGGTCATAGGCCAAATTATTCTTTAACGACAATGTTGTATAAAAATGTCATTTTGCACTGAAAATCTATGTTTATAACGGAATTCAGTTAATAAATATGCAATCTTTCTTTACTTCATCTGTCTCTAGATTCAATTTTATTTTTAATTTAAATTCTATTCTTTAAAATAACGTTCTTAAATATTAAATATTACGCATGAATGTGAAAAGAAAAAAAACAATTAAAACAGTTTGGTTATTTTTATTACAAGAAAAATATTCTCCCTTCCTTTCATTAAAAATGCGTGTGTGCGCGCGGACACACACACACACACACACACACACACACACACGTGGTTGTCCAAGAACGTCAATAAAACAAATTTGCATGGGTTAAAAAGCGGTGGCCGGTATTTGGGGGGGTTTGGTTTAGTGGGTAGGTCAGCCGCAGATGGGCTGCAGTTGTATTCGAGGCCTTATGCCCTAAAAAATGTTATTCTTGTCAGCACAAAAAAAAAGTAGACTTGTTTTCAATTTTCAAAAACGTAAACAATCTCCTGTGGTCACTTTTTTGAGTTTTACGTTCGGAAAACCGTAAACAGCATCAGTAATAAGTATATAATATTTTATTTTACTAAGAATATTTTAATTTATATTTTAGTTTTTTAGCATAATTTTAGTTTTTTAAAACGTTATTTAGATTTACTCGTGTTTGCGTACATCAGTTTTAAAAAAATCTTTTTATCAGTCTGTGCATTTTAGAAACTTAGGAAATAATTCACAGAAATACCATTTTTATGAGTATGGCACTTAAAGGTAAAAATTAATATTATATTTAATATTATGACAAAATGATATTCATTCACTCAATAACTTAGTGAAAGTGTCAACTGTCAATCAATGCCTCAGTTTTTTACAGTACACAACACACTACACTAAAAAAAAAAAACAGAAAATCTTGAACCCACATACTCATATGAGTTGTTTGAGATCAAATATGGATCAGAGTCCGATAGAATAATAAGATAAAATAAATAGGAAACTGGTTTCGCTTTTAAAGCTTCAGAGACTGAGATATGGAGAGAAAAAAGAAAAATTCTGATATTTTTACTTTTGTGTTTGATTTTCATTGCAGTTCATTTGTATAAAATACGTTATATGCTCTTTGCCCTCTCCCTAATAATTTGAGTTATTTGTGGTCTTAAGCGTTCAAAAAAAAATCCAATGGTCGAAAATGTCTTTATAATTCCGTAAAATTAAAAAAAAAAATGTAAATTTGTGATGGAAGGAGATAATAATTTTAAGACTAAAAGTTATCTTGACCCTAAGCTGCTTTTTTTATGCGACATATGGTTCAGAATTGTGTTTTTTAGTTTGTTTGTTTTTTGTTTTTTTGTAAAATAAACATTAGATAATAAAAAAGATCTGTGCTTAGTCTAGCTTGTGTATACATGCAGGTAGAGAAAGAAAGCAAAACAAACATTGTGGAAGTAATAATGTCAAACTCAAACTAAATCAAAAACATTTATTATTACACATGAAATTCTTCATTTGACACAGTTTACGAAAAGTTATTTCAAAATACTCATTATTCGCAGCACATAAGTTTGTCGACAAGACAGTTATTCAGTTTATAATTTAAACAAGAAACAGGAAAAGTTAAAAGGTTAAATTAAAAAAAAGAAAAAGAAAATGCAAGTGTTAAAAAGTTGTGATCACAAGAAAAAGGTTTTTTTTTAAAAAAAAAAAAAAAAAAAGGAAAAAAATATTAGAGTAAAAATAAAATAAAACGAAACCTTCACAAGATTTTATATGCTTCTTATTCTACGACGAAAACAAAATAAAGTTTATCATATCTTTAAAGAATTAATGGATTTATTTATATTTTAATTAATCTGACATTTTTATTACGTTATTAAGTGAACACTTCGTATTATTTGAGTATGCAGGCCGATAGACGTAATAATACACGCTTTAAGAAATGGGGCGTCTATTTCAAATACGAAGTGTCAACTAAAAGTAACATCTCAGCAGGCGAGCTGACATTGGAGAACAAAACAAAAGTCTACTCTATATCCTGATTTGCACTCATTTACTAATTGACGACGTCAGATAGAAACTGCGTTATTATTTTAAATAATACATTTTTTTTACATTGACACAGAAAAAAAAAAGCACGCAGCTGGTGGAAAAATACACTGGTTAGTGGGGATACTGGTAAGAATATATATATATATATATATATATATATATATATATATATATATATATATATATATAACGGTTTAAACGCAGGTGGCTTTTTTTTTTTCTTTTTAAAGTGTCGTACATGACAAAAATGTGACAGGGCAAACACAGAAGTTACACTTCACAGATTTCATTTCTCTTCCTAGCTGGTCAGATTTGTTGCCACGATGTTCAGTTGGGCACTTCACTGACTGGAACCTTAGACCTGTCAACCTTTTTTAGTTCTTCTTACCCAGCATTTTATTAAGAAAGCCAAGCCCACAAGTGCTTACTAAGGGAAATAAATAAACTAACTTTAACTGTTTATTTACTTCAATCTGGTACAAGGCCGTAAGTGTTGAGCGCCACTACGAAATTAGCTCTGAACGCAAGGATAAGTAAAAGTTAAATTCTCATTAAAAATGTTTCCTTCATACTTGACCCCTTGTGCCAATCTAAGACTAAAAACAAACTTAAATCCATTTTTTAAAGAAGAGTGGTGCTGAAAAGTTATCGGCCCCAGCTAAGAAGGGATTCCCCAAAAAGATTTCTGATGCTAGGTCAGAGTTGGAGGAGGCGGGTGACGGGCCGAAAACTTTTCAGCATCTCTTGGTTTATAATAAATTTAGAAGCGATATTTTTTTATTTATTTATTTTTTTTTTTAATTTTTTTTTTTCACCGGTAATGTATTTGTATGACGAAATTTTATAGGCGCAGTAGTAGATATGTTTGTCTTTTGTAATTCTGTGGGTGTGATCGATGCGATGAGTGGGTTCTTCCCCCCGACCTCCACCTTTTTGTTTTTTTTTTTTTCTATCTTCCCCGTGTCATTAAAAAAAATTAAAAATAAGTGCGACTTTATAGTAGCTTGTTTTTTTTTTATGTAACAAACATTAGAAAAGAAATGGTTTCCTCCATCGCTGGTTTCGTGTTGTTTTTTTTTTAACTAAGTTTAAATAAATCCCTTGTCTTCTAACCTATTTTTGTTTTCCATTTTTAATTAAATAAGTGCTTTAACGAGTGGCATTTAGAGTGGTATTGAAGGTTTTTAGTTCCTCCGCTTCACCCCAAAGAAAACCTTATGACTTACTAAGCGATATACCAGACTAGAAGCAAGTGCCCGACTTGATAAACAGTAAACACCAACTCAAACAACAAAAAGTGTTTTCAATAAGCGTTAAGAAGTGTTTGTTTTTTTTTTAAACGTTATGTAACGCCTGACTGGTACGTTTTTATTTTGTGAATAATTTCAAAGAGACAAAAAGAAGTAGTAACACAATAATATTTATTATAATAATTAATTTATTTGAACTAAACAAAAAAAAAAAGGACGATTAAAAATAAAATTAATTTAAAAATATTTCCTCTTTTTCATAATTCTTATTCTAGAATTTGATATATGAAGACATTTTTGAAAAAATAATAATAAACGAATTACTATTTAGTCCAAAATGTAAATAAACAGTACCGACTGAGTAATACTTACTTACTTGATTTTGTTTTTAACATGTGTTATGCATGTACCACAGAAATTGTAAAAGATGTTGTAGTAGAAAAAAATAGACTGTTTCAGTAGGGAAGAAATAGGTAAGAAAAAAATAGACAGCAAAAGAAAGACTTACCTCGTCCGGACCTGCCGACAAATCGAAGATCGCTAAATTTCGCAACTTGGTTTTTCATATAGGCAACGGCATTCCGTAGTTCAGCGCAGAAATTCTCGTCATTGCCGGCCGCGATTGTCACTTTGGTACCATCCTTAACTTCTCCCAGTGAGACGACTTTGAAGGCAACGGGTAAGGTTTTGTTAGATCGCCAGTGTGGGGGTAAAACAGAACAGACGAAATTTGGGCTGCCCGTTCGGACCAATTCTCCAGGGTGCTCGCTAAGGACGGAGCTTATGCTTCTTTCGCCGGGGACCACATCACCAGACATAATGTGATGAGGAGATTCGGTGAACGGTGATAAACCGTTCAAATCTGCAGGCAAATGCATGTGGAATTAGTTTTGGGGGGATTGTGTTTTAAATACCTCTTTGGGGGTGGGGGAAATCAGATTTTGTTTTTTCTTTTTTTCTTTTTAGTATTTATGAGTTTCAGACTTGGACAAAAAAAAGTGTACATAAAAAACAACACAAAACAAATAGAATTAAAAAACTCAAGAAACCGAGTGTGTGTGTGTGCGTGTAAAAACTTGAATGTTGTTATTTTTCCCCCCTTTTAAAATGAGGGCTTCTTTTCTTTTCTTTTTTTTTTTTAAATTAAAGATGCTTTTAAAAGGGGTCCAACTTGAATTTTTTTTTAACGTAGGTATTTTAAAAAATATATCATTTTCCACCTTTTTTTTTTCTTTTGATAATAAATCCACACGATCACATTGACCTACAAGGTGTGTGAAAGAGTTGTTAGTATTTTAATTTCGTGCAGTGAGGCTCGTAGACTGGTGTTTTCGGCTGTTGGAGTTATTTGAGAACAAACAGTAAAAAAGAAAACAGTGTTTGTCTAAAGAGCTTCGTGAGACACAAGCCAGCCCCGACTGACTGTGTAGTGCGGAATGAAGACTGGAGCAACTTCTGGTGGTGGCGGTGTGCTTGAAGTGCGGTTTTATGAATGAATACAACTCTGTGGTTTGGTTTTATAGGCCACTCCTACTATCATGACTCAACCGACCACTGTTCTTACGAGGCCCGCTCCTTCTCCTCCTACTCTTCATTTTATACAGATGACGGCTCCAAGTTGGCGACTTTCCCTCTCCTGTCTCCCACTTTGGCTATCATTTTATCTATCTCTCATTTCTCTATGTGTGTGTGTGTGTGTGTGTGTGTGTGTGTGTGTGAGTATATATATATATATATATACACACATATCATATGCGCTGTACTTAGTGGAAAGCTCTCACAATATCAGTGATAGAGCTAACAAAATAAGTTATACAAATATACACACACTCATTCTTTATTGTACTTTTTTTTTTACTTTTCCAGTCTTCCCCTTTTTAACACCTCCACTCACACCCAAAAGAGAGTGTAAGAGAAAGCATCGGAAAGCGTAAGAAGATGTAAGACGGAGCGTAAGAGAGAGTATAAGAAAGCGTGAAAGAAAGAAAGTGTGTCCTAGCGTGAGAAAAATAAGAGCGGGGTGTAAAACACAGTGTAAAAGAAAGTGAGCGCAAGCAGAGACTGTGGAAGAGAGCGTAACAGAGTGAAGAGAGAAGATAAGGAGGCGCGAGAGAGAGCCGTAGAAAGAGAAGAGAAGAAAAACTTAAAGGCAAAAAGCGCAAAAGAGAGAGTCTAAGAGAGTGAAGAAAGCGCACGAGAGTGAGAGAGAGAGAGAAGAAAGCGCACGAGAGTGACAGAGAGAGAGAAGAAAGCGCTCGAGAGTGACAGAGAGAGAGAAGAAAGCGCTCGAGAGTGACAGAGAGAGAGAAGAAAGCGCGAGAGAGAGAGAGAGAGAGAAGAAAGCGCGCGAGAGTGACAGAGAGAGAGAGAGAAGAAAGCGCGCGAGAGTGACAGAGAGAGAGAGAGAAGAAAGCGCGCGAGAGTGACAGAGAGAGAGAGAGAGAAGAAAGCGCGCGAGAGTGACAGAGAGAGAGAGAGAGAAGAAAGCGCGCGAGAGTGACAGAGAGAGAGAGAGAGAAGAAAGCGCGCGAGAGTGACAGAGAGAGAGAGAGAAGAAAGCGCGCGAGAGTGACAGAGAGAGAGAGAGAAGAAAGCGCGCGAGAGTGACAGAGAGAGAGAGAGAAGAAAGCGCGCGAGAGTGACAGAGAGAGAGAGAGAGAGAAGAAAGCGCGCGAGAGTGACAGAGAGAGAGAGAGAGAAGAAAGCGCGCGAGAGTGACAGAGAGAGAGAGAGAAGAAAGCGCGCGAGAGTGACAGAGAGAGAGAGAGAAGAAAGCGCGCGAGAGTGACAGAGAGAGAGAGAGAAGAAAGCGCGCGAGAGTGACAGAGAGAGAGAGAGAAGAAAGCGCGCGAGAGTGACAGAGAGAGAGAGAGAAGAAAGCGCGCGAGAGTGACAGAGAGAGAGAGAGAAGAAAGCGCGCGAGAGTGACAGAGAGAGAGAGAGAAGAAAGCGCGCGAGAGTGACAGAGAGAGAGAGAGAAGAAAGCGCGCGAGAGTGACAGAGAGAGAGAGAGAGAAGAAAGCGCGCGAGAGTGACAGAGAGAGAGAAGAAAGCGCGCGAGAGTGACAGAGAGAGAGAGAAGAAAGCGCGCGAGAGTGACAGAGAGAGAGAGAGAGAAGAAAGCGCGCGAGAGTGACTGAGAGAGAGAGAGAGAGAAGAAAGCGAGCGAGAGTGACTGAGAGAGAGAGAGAGAGAAGAAAGCGAGCGAGAGTGACTGAGAGAGAGAGAGAGAGAGAGAGAGAGAGAAGAAAGCGCGCGAGAGTGACTGAGAGAGAGAGAGAAGAAAGCGCGCGAGAGTGACTGAGAGAGAGAGAGAAGAAAGCGCACGAGAGTGACTGAGAGAGAGAAGAAAGCGCGCGAGAGAGAGACCAGTAAGAGAAAGCTCGAGTGAGAGATAAGTGAGAGAAGCTCGAGAGAGAGATAAGTGAGAGAAGCTCGAGAGAGAGATAAGTGAGAGAAGCTCGAGAGAGAGATAAGTGAGAGAAGCTCGAGAGAGAGATAAGTGAGAGAAGCTCGAGAGAGAGATAAGTGAGAGAAGCTCGAGAGAGAGATAAGTGAGAGAAGCTCGAGAGAGAGATAAGTGAGAGAAAGCTCGAGAGAGAGATAAGTGAGAGAAAGCTCGAGAGAGAGATAAGTGAGAGAAGCTCGAGAGAGAGATAAGTGAGAGAAAGCTCGAGAGAGAGACAAGTGTGAGAGAGAGACAAGTGAGAGAGAGAGAGACAAGTGAGAGAGAGAGAGACAAGTGAGAGAGAGTCTGAGTGAGAGAGAGTCTGAGTGAGAGAGAGTCTGAGTGAGAGAGAGTCTGAGTGAGAGAGAGTCTGAGTGAGAGAGAGTCTGAGTGAGAGAGAGTCTGAGATAGAAGAAAGTGTAATAGAGAGAGAGAGTCTAGGAGAGAGAAGAATACGTAAGAGCCAGAGCCTGAAAGAGAGAACAAAGTGAGAGAAGAGAGAGAGCCTGAGAGAGAGAGAGAAGATAGAAGAAAACATGAGTGAGAAGAGAGAGTCTAGGAGAGAGAAGAAAGCTTAAGAGAGAGAGAGACCAAACTTGTATGAGAGAGAGAAGAGATCATGAAAGAAAGTGTGAAAGACAGAGAAAAAAGCGTGAGAGATAGCTTGAGAGAAAGAACAAAGTTTATGAGAGAGAGAGAGAGAGAGAGAGAGAGAGAGAAGTGAGAGACAAGAAAGCACGAGAGAAACCGTGAGAGAGAGAAAAGGACGTGAGTGAGAGAGAGAGAGAGAGCTTAGGAAAGAGAGCATGGTTTTAGAAACATTTTATTTCAGGATATAAATCTTCGCCTCTGAATGATTTACTCACTTTCCTTTTCCCTATTTAGAACGCTTCCCTCCTCCACCTCCTCCGCCGCCACCACCTCCTTTCCTATTTTCTGCACTTAATTCTCTTTCCTTGTTATTTCCTCCCCCACTGCACTTCCTTTTTATTTTCGCTCTTTCTCAAATCTTCTTGCTTATCTTCTCTTTTTCCCTTTCTTTGACAACCTCTCTCTCTCTCTCTCGTAGGTATCTTTTACAATTTTACTTCCTTTCTTTCTCTCCTCCTTTCATTCTTTATCACCGTTTTTTTTTTTCATCTTTCATTATTTTTTCTCTCTTTCCTTATTTCTTTCTTTCCAGCCTTCCTTCTTTATCCCCTTCTTTCTTTTTCATTATTTTTCTCTTTCCTCGTTTGTCTATCATTTTTCCTTCATTACATTCTTATTTTTTTTTCTTTTTCCCTTCCTTCCTCCTTTCCCTTTATTTCTGTCTTTCCTTCCTTCCTTCTTTCCTCTCCTCCTTTGTTATTTATTTCCTTATTGTCTTTTTTCTTTCTTTCTTTCCTTCGTTATTTATTTCCTTATTGTCTTTTCTTCTTTCTTTCCTTCGTTATTTATTTCCTTATTGTCTTTTCTTCTTTCTTTCCTTCGTTATTTATTTCCTTATTTTCTTATTTCTTTTCTCTTTATACGTCCCTCTCTCTTTCGTTCCTTCCTTCTCACTATGTTTCACCGACTCTTTCTCCATATGCACGAAGCTTACCGAGCAGATGGAGGATGAAGAGAAAGAAGACTATATTGCGTCAATCTCCCAAGTAACGAGAGTATGTCTGTCATGAAAATCAGCATTTTAAAAACCCATGGCTTTTACCTGGGCTTGAACACTGACAGGAAATAAGTGATCTCAGCCACGAAACAAGTCATTGAATTTTCAATAATTTGCGGTTCACTCTTCCTCACACACTCTTTCTCTCACCCTCTTTTTCTCTTAAAAGTATTGCAGTCTCTCTTAACACACTCACCCTTCACATCCTCCCAACTTCTTATATTCCAATTTTTAGCTGTTAAATATCACATATGCGTTAATGTTCACTTTGACTAGAGAGAGCAGGGGGGACATTTTAAATAGTCGTACATTTGTACTGCTTTCTTCCGCTTAACTCTTTGCCTATCGACTTGTTCTTTCTTTTCCGTTCTCTTTATTTTCTCCGTTTCGAATTTCAGACACTTTCTCAATTTTCAAAAATTGCTTATTTTGCCGGTGCCTCCACGGAGGCGGGCAGATGTAAGCAAGCATTGAAGCAAGCTAACGAAACCAGCAACCACAAACCCTAAATATCAACCAGGTAATAAAAAGACTGCACATTTCAAGGGGAAAAAATTCTATTTGCCGATATATAATTCCAGCTTACAATATGGCAGCTTTTTAAATCTTGTTTTAACTTCTACATATTTTACAAGATGGGAATATATGAGGTTGTAACAAGTAATTTACGTTTTGGAGAACTAATTGTAATGTCGAATGTATTATCTTAATTACTAATCATACGTAACAGTTCGGAATAAACTTGGAGTACACTAACATACCTTAGTTTTTGCACGGCAAAGGCAGCGTACATAGTGGATAAAGGAAAAATGCTATTTTCCTCCATAGCAACGCAATGACGCATTCAGCAAAAATAACACAGGAAAAAGAATGAAATTCGGTTGGTTTGTCTACCTCTCCCGCCATATTAAGCTTGACCTTGCACCAACCATTAATTACCTTTTTCGATTATTGCAAAACGTTTTGATGGAGAAAACCTTCTCTAATGAAAAGAGATCACTGTAAACGTTTGCACATCAAAACATGCAGAATTTTACTTAAAAAAGTGGGGGAGCATCGAAGAACTGTCTGATAAGTGGCAACAAGTCATTGAAAATAATGGTGAATATATATAATTTAATAAAATATAATTGTGCTTTATGTCTTGAAGAATAAAGCTGATAAGTAAAAAAGAAAATTATTTATGGCTCAAACTAATATTAATAGACTACAATCTCCCAATTTCAGATTAGTAAAAGCCTCCATTTTATGGGGATTCGAACGTCGACTTTGAGCATCAAGGAAACACGTTGTTATCTCAGCTAAGATGCAAATATAACGATTTCGAAATTAGCTAAACAAAAATAAAGGATACTTTGTTAAAATTTAAATTCAAATTCTTATTACACACACACATTATATATATATATATATATATATATATATACACACACTACAGTTCAAAATTTGACATGATCCTGGTAATTTTTTAAATTGGCCTCAAAAGTGTAGTAGTTTAAATAACAGACAATTATTATACATGGTTAAAAAAAGTGAGATATGATTTATTTATTAGAAATTTTATTATTACAAAAAGAAAAAAAAAAGCATTTTAAGATTAAATTTTTCTCTCGTCAAAATAGCCTCCTTTAGCCTTCATTACTGCATCACAAATTTTTGGCATTCATTGCAAAAGTTTCTCAAAGGATAATTTTGACAATTGATTCCATTCTTTTTTCATTTACTCTAAGAAATCTTTTACATTTTTTCTCTCTCTCTCTTCTGTCAAATTCAGCTCATGCAAATTTTGGGGGTTTCTTCAAATTTGTAAACTGTAAAATTTGTTCCTCACTATTTGCTACAACTGAGTTTCATGCACGGGACAATCGTCAATTTGAAATTATATATATATATATATATATATATATATATATATATATATATGTATATGTATATATATAATGAAATGGACTAATTCTGAAATTATTTTTAATGACGTATAAACAAAATATATATTATTATTATTAATGTAAGTAGTACCACTACTTCAAGCGTTATTTTTATTGGATGCCCGTATTTGAGTTGATGCTCCGTTGTTTATTATGTTGTTTAAAACATACGGTGCATCTACTAAAAGCATCGTTCGAAGTAATATATATATATATATTATATGAGTGCAACAAAATTCTCCGTCGGAACAAGAAAGGATTTCCAAATAAATAAAGTGAGTTCGGCCAAGGACTTTTCAGCACCCTCCTTCTATAACAGCAACACGATCCTCCGTAAGTCGGCCAGACTGAAACTAACTGGTAACTGTGGTTCTATTCTTATGTATCCTTAAGTCGTTTTTACAGATACAGGGTGCAATAGATAAATTGTCGTCTATATGACGCAAAAATGAAAACGAAACTGACTTCTCAACAGATATGTTTACCAAAATAACACAAAAATATCTTGAAATACTAAAGAGTAAATTTATTCAATAAAATCACCATTGGCTTCAACCACATTGCCCAGATGACTTCGAAATCTTCATCTTTTCTGGGCGGTCTCCATGTTTAAGTTGGTAAATGCTGCCATAATCCTTGCCTTCAGTTCATCTTGATGTTACAGTGAGTTTTGTTGGACTATCGCTCAACCGTACCCCGTACATAATAATGAAAAGATTTGCAGTCTGGGGACTTAAGTGGTCAGATGTAAGGGGTGATGCGATCGCAGACATTGTTTTTTTACAGCCATGACTGTGTACTCCTGCTTGTGTGGCATGGTGCAGGGTCATGTTGCCAGACATAGCGTCTTCCAGCAGCCACTCTCGTGACCCAGGGCAGCACTACCTCCTCAAGGCACTTGATGTAGGCCTCTGTGTTGAGTCTGAGGCCCTGAGGGAAGAGGAATGGAGGCATAACGTCGCCATCACTAATGATCACACCAAACACCTTCGTAGTCACCATTAGACTCATCCAACTATTTCTGAATCCTCTACACTGTCCTCAGATTGACACCCAAACACTCTGAAATGTCCGTATTGGAGCTTCCGACGCGAATACAAAACAGTACACCATGCCGTTTACAAATTCCTGGCGGAGTGAATAGAGTTATGGTGCTCTTTAACTCACAGACGGTGTCTAACTCACTCTAAAGTCGACATCAAAAACAAACAACGCGCATGCGCGAAATTAAAAATATAAAATGGCGACAGTTTACCCATCGCACCCTGTATATATCTCTACACGCATATACGTAGGTAAATCAGTAAGTCTAAGCACGCTAACGAAAAAAAAATATTTTTATGCAACAAATATTTATTTTTGAACAGTCTCTTCCTTTGTCAGTGCACTTAATTCAGCTGTGAATATTAATCAAATATCACAGTCAAAATTCCAGATGAAAAATTCAGCTACGTTCCTGACAGGCCACTGACTTATTGGCCTACACTAACATTTATACACACACAAACACACGCAACTACACACAGATAAAATGTTATTAATTATATAACGAAAAATACGTGAAAATTAAGGGAATTTTAATGCGTAGGTCTCATAATGAGAAAAAGGGAGTGGAAAATCTGACACACACAGGACATTATTAAAAGCAAGAGGCACAGAGGAAAGAAGCTCATGACCTACCTACAGAGCTTGGGTAAATCAGTGGCAAATCAGGATTTAGGGGAGATAACAAAAAACAAAATTTACTGAGAGACACAAAGGACAAGAAATTGCGAAGAGCCATGATTGCCAACATCCTGAAGGGACACGGCATAGAAGAATTAGTGTCCAAAATTTTCGGCCAGTTCATCAGCAGTCTTCGAGATAAAAGAAAGGTTGATACATATATATATATATATATACACACACAGAGAGAGAGAGAGAGAGAGAGAGAGAGAGAGAGAGAGAGATTCTGCAAAAGTGCATATCTGTAAAAGGGAAATATGAATAAAGACAAAAGGAAAACTTATCTTAGATATTATTATTTAACACACACACAGATTTTATATATATATATATATATATATATAGCCTGAAGAATGCGTTCAAGCATTAAACTGATTTTCGCCGCTTGGTGTTGACCTCTCAGTATCCACTTTTATATTTACATACGCTCTATCCCTGATATTGAGCACTCACATAAATATAACACCTTAAAACTATATATTTCTTCATCCTAACATATACATATAAATACAAACGTGCGTTTACGAACAAAAATACATGTCAGGTCCGTGCACACATATATGAGAAAATATAACTTAATTTTGTCTTTTCCTTTTTAGACTTCCGTAATTTAAAATTATGAACGTTAGCTTTTCAGGGAGACAAATGCAAAACCCCCAATATATCTAATCATTATGCGGAAATGTATATAGCTCAAGAACTAATTATCTAAAAGTATGTTTCTCGGAGTTATTTTATCACTTAACACAATATATGCTCCCATATGTCCTTTCAAGACGTAGGCGAAAAGAGTCCTCCACGATTTCCTTTTCTTAATATCTGTAAACTGTGCATTGCATTTGCATCTAAAGAAACTCATGTTGTTCTCCTAGACTGGTCACCAACCAAGACTAGAGAACAAAGTTTGCTCTGTTATTTAACCGGTAGCTGGTTGGGCGTGTGGAGATATTGTGGTGAGGATTAGTGACATTATTTTACACAATATTAAACATTAATCCACACTCAGGTCCTTACACGCGACCACGGATAAAAGTATTTATGTATTACCTATTCACAAATACAGACGACACCCACAAGAACTGACCCCTGCTTGTACTTATAGACACAACATAAACACATACACACACATCTTCACATATGTATATGTAGAGAGACGAGCATGTACGCTAAAACATACACAATTATACATACGCATACTTACATGTGCAGAAGCACATCTCCAATCTGAAAAAACCACACGCCCACATACACACAGAAAGGATACACGCATACAACAGACCAATTAAAGGTACCATTATAATAATTTATTTCACCAGAGTCCTTTTAAAAGGACGCTGGATCATCAGATAGCACTTCCAACAACGAAATGAAACGAAAAATGAGATTAAAATTGATGAGTAGTGTAAGTTTTTGTAATCTAACAGGGGGTATGAGAGGGATAGTTAAAGAGACATGGTAGAGTATAGGGAAGGGTTAATTTCATATCTCTCTTAAGTGTACTTTATATTGGGGTAGGAGGAGTGACCAGACCTTGACCAAATTAAATAGTTAACTTAACGGAAATGATATATAGACATGGAAGGGGAGTAGGGAGAAAAGAAAAAGGAAAAATGAAAAAGAAAGAGGAGACAGAAAACAGTAATACAGATATTTACAAATAAGTGTTACAGCAAGGAGAGAGGGAGAGGGAAGTAGCTCTGGATTTACATTGAGCTCTCAGGATTTACCCATAGGGATTACCAAGTTCTTAATAAGTTATATATATATATATATATATATATACATACATAGATTATATATATATATATATATATATATATATATATATCCAAGTATAGGATTGTGGTATACAGAATAAATTAAAATAAACAAAAATATAATTCTTAAAAGAAGGCTCAATACAGAGTAGAGCAAATATAATTATTTATTCGAAAATTATAACATACATATGTTATAAAATCACTACAAAAATAGCCATTTTGTTTCAACACTTCTGGTGTCTTATCAAGTGATAGTGCTGAATGTAGAATGTATATATATATATATATATATAGACACATACACAGACGTAATATCTACATATACACATACAGAATATGTACAAACATATACACACAAAATACACACTGTTTGTATATATATATATATATATATATATATATATATACACACACACACAGAAAAAGCATATATATATATATATATATATATATACACACACACATAAATAATATACATATATACACGTATATAAAAAATATACACACACGTGTACACATATATATTTTTGAAATCAATATTATTACACAAGATTTTGTTTCTTTCTTAGTGTCGAAAATATGGGATTATATCCGAGAATGACGGTCACACATTTATAATCACATATATATATATACATATATAAACACTCACATATATATATATATATATATATATATATATATATATATATATATATATATATATATATATACATATATAAACACTCACATATATATATATATATATATACATATATACATATATAAACACTCACACATATATATATATATATACATATATAAACACTCACACATATATATATATATATACATATATAAACACTCACACATATATACATATATAAACACTCACATATATATACATATATAAACACTCACATATATATACATATATAAACACTCACATATATATATATAAACACTCATATATATATATATATATAAACACTCACATATATATATATAAACACTCACATATATATATATATATATATAAACACTCACATATATATATATAAACACTCACATATATATATATATATATAAACACTCACATATATATATATATATACATATATAAACACTCACATATATATATATATACATATATAAACACTCACATATATATATATATACATATATAAACATTCACATATATATATATACATATATAAACATTCACATATATATATATACATATATAAACATTCACATATATATATATACATATATACACATATATAAACACTCATATATATATATATATATATATATACATATATAAACACTGACATATATATATATATATATATATATATATATATATATACATATATAAACACTCAAATATATATATATATATATACATATATAAACACTCACATATATATATATATATATACATATATAAACACTCACATATATATATATATATATACATATATAAACACTCACATATATATATATACATATATAAACACTCACATATATATATATACATATATAAACACTCACATATATATATATATATACATATATAAACACTCACATATATATATATATATATATATACATATATAAACACTCACATATATATATATATATATATATATATATACATATATAAACACTCACATATATATATATATATATATATATATATACATATATAAACACTCACATATATATATATATATACATATATAAACACTCACATATATATATATATATACATATATAAACACTCACATATATATATATATATACATATATAAACACTCACATATATATATATACATATATAAACACTCACATATATATATACATATATAAACACTCACATATATATATATATATATATATATACATATATAAACACTCACATATATATATATATATACATATATAAACACTCACATATATATATATATACACATATATAAACACTCACATATATATATATATATACATATATAAACACTCACATATATATATATATATACATATATAAACACTCACATATATATATATATATACATATATAAACACTCACATATATATATATATATACATATATAAACACTCACATATATATATATATATATATACATATATAAACACTCACATATATATATATATATACATATATAAACACTCACATATATATATATATATACATATATAAACACTCACATATATATATATATATAAACACTGACATATATATATATATATACATATATAAACACTCACATATATATATACATATATAAACACTGACATATATGTATATACATATATAAACACTGAGATATATATATACATATATAAACACTGACATATATATATATATACATAAACACACACATATATATATATACATAAACACACACACACATATATATATATATAAACACACACATATATATACATATATAAACACTCAAATATATATATACACACACATATATATATACATATATATACATATATAAACACTCACATATATATATGCATATATATACATATATAAACACTCACGTATATATATATATATATATACATATATAAACACTCACATATATATATATATATACATATATATACAGTCACATGTGCAAACATATACATACACACATACATATACACACTCACATATACATATATATACACATTCACATATATATATATATATCAACACACACACACATATATATACGTAAACACACACATATATAAATATATATAAACTTATATACAGACACACACATATATATATACGTATACACACATACACACATATATACGTATATACACACACACACACATATATATACGTATATGCACACACACACACACATATATATATATACGTATATGCACACACATACACATATATTTATATATATATACGTATTTATACACACACACATATATATATATATATATACGTATTTATACACACACACATATATATATATATATATACGTATTTATACACACACACATATATATATATATATATACGTATTTATACACACACACATATATATATATATATATATATACGTATATATACAGACACACACACATATATATATA
>OZ010584.1:13208114-13315614 GCA_963932145.1 Acanthosepion lycidas
AGCGAAAGAAAGAAAAAAGCGAAAGAAAGAAAAAAGCGAAAGAAAGAAAAAAGCGAAAGAAAGAAAAAAGCGAAAGAAAGAAAAAAAAAAGCGAAAGAAAGAAAGAAAAAAGCAGAAAGAAAGAAAAAAGCAGAAAGAAAGAAAAAAGCAGAAAGAAAGAAAAAAGAGAAAGAAAGAAAAAAAAGAGAAAGAAAAAAAAAGAGAAAGAAAAAAAAAGAGAAAGAAAAAAAAAGAGAAAGAAAGAGAGAAAGAGAAAGAAAGAGAGAAAGAGAAAAAAGAAAGAGAGAGAAGAAAGAAAGAGAGAGAAGAAAGAAAGAGAGAGAAGAAAGAAAGAGAGAGAAGAAAGAAAGAGAGAGAAGAAAGAAAGAGAAGAGAAGAAAGAGAAGAGAAGAGAAGAAAGAGAAGAGAAGAGAAGAGAAGAGAAGAAAGAAAGAAAGAGAAGAAAGAAAGAAAGAGAAGAAAGAAAGAGAAGAAAGAAAGAGAAGAAAGAAAGAGAAGAAAGAAAGAGAAGAAAGAAAGAAAGAAGTAAAACTAACATAATTAAGAACTAAACGAGATTTTCCTAGACATGGACAGTGGAACAAAAGCAATCTATTCCTGGTGATTAAATAAAGGTTTCAGCTAGAAATTCCCTAAAAGTTATCCGAACCGACAACCTCTTGCCCTCAATATATGAAGGCCAATTTTTCCAAGCCCTCCAAGGGGTCAAATTTTAACGATTCTTGAATCTGTTTTATTTGATTTTTTTTTTTTTTAGATCTATTATCCTACTGATACTGTAAACATCTCCATCCCCGAATCCTGTAGCGCCTCGCAATTCTGCCCTCTTGGTAACTCTGACCATGCAGTAGTATCAGTTAACATCTCCTTCAACTCCACCCCCTATAAAGAACCTCCTACCACTAAAACTTCGTTCTACTATCAACGAGCTGACTGGGACGCGTTCCGTGATTTCCTCCGCGATGTCCCCTGGAATGGAGTCTTTAAGCTCCCCGTCCAAGATTGTGCTTCTGAAGTCTCTTCCTGGGTTAAAGCTGGAATGGACGCTTTCATCCCATCAAGGAAATATAGGGTCAAGTCGGCTCCTCCCCCTGGTTCTCCGCTGCTTGCTCAGCCGCCATCGCCCATAGGAACCACTACTTCCACCTATTCCGTAGTGACATGTCTGACTGCAATAGACGTCTCTTTGCCTCCGCCCGTAACGAGTGTAAGCGTGTCCTCAACGATGCTAAGTCACTATTTGCGGCTCGGATGAAGGAACGTATTGCATCTCGCAAATTTGGCTCCAAAGATTATTGGCGTCTCTGCAAGAGCGTATTGAACAATTGCAAACCCTCTATACCTCCTTTATTCAACTAGTTTGAAGTCCTGACCTCCTCTACCGACAAGGCTGAATGTTTTGCTCGGAAATTTTCGTTCAACTCGACGCTCGACTCTTCCGGTGTACGCATACCTGACTTCCCTCTTAGAACTGAGGGCTTATTAAGCGGGTTAAACATAACCCCATCTTTGGTACTGGGCGTTATCTCCAATTTAGACGCCAACAAGGCTAGTGGTGGAGACGGGATACCAGCCATTGTCTTGAAGAAATGCGCGCCCGCCCTTTCTAAACTATACAACTACTGCCTCAAAGAATCTTGTTTTCCTGACTGCTGGAAGTCCTCTTCCATCGTTCCTGTCTTCAAGAACTCCGGCGACCCCTCTGACCCTTCCAACTACCGTCCTATCAGTCTCCTTCCCCTCTTCGGAAAAGTCTTCGAAGCCCTAATCAATACCGGGGTGGTTAACTACCTCACATCCCATAATCTGCTCTCAGACAAGCAATATGGTTTCCGCTTTGCCCGATCTACAGCCGATGTGCTTACGGCCATCACTGAAACAGTCTACCGAGCTCTTCAAAATAACGGGGAAGCCCGAGCCGTGGCACTAGACATCTCCAAAGCATTTGATAGGGTTTGGCATGCCGGCCTTCCTCGCAATCTCCAGGGTTATGGCATTACGGGTCGATTATATAACCTAATACGATCATTCCTGTCAAACCATAAATTGAAGGTCGTTCTCAATGGATTCTCCTCCAGTTCCTATCCCACGAACGCAGGTGTTCCTCAATGCTCCATCCTAGGTCCCACTCTATTCCTTATCTACATAAATGACCTCCCTGGCGCAATAACTTCCCAAGTTGGCATATACGCGGATGACACCACAATTTATTCCTGCCTCAAAAACAAATCTAGTCTCACTGAGAAAACTCGCCTGGCCGTGCGTCTCGAAAAGGACCTCCAATCGATTGTGAACTGGGGCACGAATTGGCTGGGCAACTTCAACGCTTCTAAGACAAAACTGCTCTCTATTAATCACCACAGAGGTCCTTCCCTTCCCTCCATTAGAATGTCTGACGCTCAACTTCTCGAGAGCAACTCTCTGCGGCTTCTCGGTCTCACGTTGACTGCTGACCTGAGATGGAATAAATACATTGAGTCAATTGCCTCATCCACTGCAAGGAAAGTTGGCTCCCTGAGCCGCGCCAGTTTTTCTCCAGATCTACAAAACAACAATTCGCCCTTGCATGGAGTTTTGCTTCCATATATGGTCTGGTGCCCCTTCTGTTTGCCTCGGGGTTCTTGATAGGCTCCAGAGGCGGATTTGCAATGTATTAGGTTGGTGCAAAAATAATTTCGTTTTCTAACATATCTTACTATGTGATAAAACGAAATATTCTTGCACCAACCTAATAGTTGGCCCTGCCCTGGCGTCTCGTCTACAGTCACTTTCTCACAGACGCGCCGTCGCCTCCCTCTGTCTGTTCTACAAATACTTCCATGGAAATTGCTCCGAGGAGCTGTATTCGCTGGTTCCCAGACGTCATGAGTTCAAGCGCCATACGAGGCTGGCATCCCGCTCTCACTCCTTCACTGTCGAAACTCCTAAATGTAGCCGTCTCTTCTACTCTAATAGCTTCATGTCTCGCACCTCTCGCCTGTGGAACTCTCTTCCCTATTCCTGTTTCCCTGTGAGCTATAATCTCCAGCTATTCAAGTGTAATGTCAATCGACATCTCCAGTTGCCTTGATCTATCCACTACCCTCATCCTTTCTTCTATCACTCCTATCTGATATTGCTCTAAATTTTCTGTAACCCCTTGCGTTCTAGTGGCTTCCCGCCTTGCTTGGAGTGAAATGCTTATAAAAAAAAAAATTTTTTTTTAAATTCCTTTGATTTTTTTTTTTTTTTACTCTTTTTTCGGTCAAAACAAGCTCAAGAATAAGTCAACGTAGAGGATTGTTGATTAATGCTTTAGCATAGGGACCTCCATAAAAATACGATACTTAACGTTTAAACTGAATTTTTTAAAATGAAAAATCTTTCTTGAAGTTTTTATTTTAGTTTCAATTTCAAGCTAATAGATTAAATTTAATATTTCAAGTTACCAAAGTACTTTGTTCGACTTCAAAAAATATTTTAAATTGACTGGAAGGAAATTTCTTTTTGTAAAAACTCATTATTCATCGAAAAACATTTAAGACAATAGTGTTCTTAATCTGTTTTATTTATAAAAGTAATTAAAAGCTTTTCTAATTAAATAATGTCATAATTTTATTGCATTCTTTATTTTACAATTGAGAGTATATTTTCGGTAAATGGTGTTCAGTTTGACAAAAACAAATTGACAATTTAAATTCTGCTTTTAACTAATATGAATATGAAGAGGCTGAAATTTTAATTTTTCGAAATTTCATAAAATTAAGAAGAGGTAACATGTAAAAAAATTAGATTTTTGCAAGAATTTCTAAAATAATGTTGTTTAACAAACAAACAAAAAAAAACTCTAGAAAATCTCTATACTAATGTTTGGCCCACCCGCTGAGAGAAAAAAAATCAAGACTTTGAACCAGAATGTTAGAAAGGATTAAAAACTTTAATAAAATAATAAAAATACTTTGGCCTTTCCACTTAATAGTAACATAAACATTTTGATGATAAAACTTGGTTTTTATCATGCCTGGGACATTTTTTCATCATGGTATGCTCTTTTTTTAGTAAGTTTTTGGAGTTACCCATTTTCGTATGAGCGTAAGAAAAGAAAGTAAAAAATGAATTTTATGAGGATATTTTTTATCATTTCATCCCAAGCAAGGCAATAAAGCCGCTAAGACACAGGGGGATTTCTTAGTGTGAAAGAATATGGTGAAAAGAAAAATACTATTAAGAGTGTTTGTCGGAACGGTAACTCCTTCAAATCTCGGGTTAATTTTTAAGATTGTAATGATTGGAGAAACAGTGGCTTGAGGGAAGAAATTATCCGAATGGAACTTCCTTCTTACTAATGGAATACAAAGGAAATAGACGTGATTCGTCCCGGTTTACGCGATATGGCAGGTCTTAGTTGTGATGTTCAGGGATGGTGGAACTAAAACGCTCATCAGAACACCTGACATGGAAACAGCGATAGTGTAGCGAGAGGCTTGTAACGTTTCGTCTGGGGTGGAGAGAAGAGTTATAGAGTGGAAAACAATTCCTCACCCACAAGGCCGCGCAGACGCTTTTGAACGCTGTCAAAACTGGAACGTGAAGATTGGATAGCTCCAGCACAGATATGGCAACAGTGCTCCATTTTGGCTCTTGTAAAATAGAGCATAGGCAGGAGGAGTCAGGTACTTACTAGAGGGACACAAGGGACCGACTATCTGAAATATAAATTTTTTAAGCTAATTTCGGGGGGGGGGAAGAGATAAATGATTTTTTTAAATTCATTTTGAAAATTAATGGCAGTAAACAAGTCAGCATTGTTGTAGAATGAGAGCCAGAAATCAAATTTAGTTTTTTTGTTTAGTTTCAAGTTTCAGCAAAAAAACCAACCCCCAACTCTTATAACGCTGTGACTGTTTGGTGTATAGAAATAACTAATATATATATATATATATATATATATATATATATATATATATATATATATAGATATATATATATATATATATATATACACCGTAATCCCCCATGTATAATACGCACACCTAAAATTGTCCTGAAAGTGTGAGGAAAAGCTTTTACTCATGTATAATACGCACACCTAAAATTGTGCTGAAGTGTGGGCGGAAAGCTTTTGCTCATGCATAATACGCACTCCTTGTTTGGTAATCAAACCCTATAAATTGTACCTCTTCAATTTCATTACGGCCTGCGTTTCCTACTCTTATTAAAAAAATGGATTTAAACATAGAAAAATATTATTCTAATTTAGTTTTGTTCTTATTTAATTTTACGGCAATTTTTCAAAGACTTTTTGTAGCTGTACATAATACGCACTCCTGATTTTGAGATTATATATATATATATATTCGGTTGGTGCAAAAATAATGACGTAATAATGTTGTTTTTGACGTATTTTTTAACGTCAAAAAACGACATTATTACGTCATTATTTTTGTACTAACCTAATATATATATATATATATATATATATATATATATATATATATATATATATATATATGTATATATATCGCGACAATCACTTAAAAAACATCTTAAATTTAATTAAATAGGGAAGACCGAAAGTATCAAAATACAGAAACTTGTTAAGTTTAAAAATAATCAGTTTTAAATTTACATAATCATAAATTAGGAATATATTTTTGATTCTATTGGCCTTCATGAAACTTAGAATTAATATTCTTTATATTATTATTATTCGTTATCATCACAGGAATATAAAATGCATTTTTTTAATAATAAAAAGAAATTATATTTTTATCCATTTGCAGATAAATCATTTCTTTTTTTTTTTTTTTTTACTTGGCATTTATTCTGTATTTTTATAAGAAATGCTACTTTTTAACGCATAACCTTGTCAGTTGGAATACACCTTGTGTTCAAATGTGTTTTTGCTATACTTAAAGCAAATAGTTATCTCTCATATATATATATATATATATATATATATATAGATAGATAGATAGATAGAGATTACTATACGCTTTAAGTATAGCAAAAAGAAACATTACATGAATTATTATCGAATACAGTTAAGTAAAACATCAGTTTTATCAAAATAATGTTTATTTTAAATACAGCGGTACTTTTTGACTGCAGTAAATATATAATTTGGTCAACGGCGTAGCCAGGGCCAGCAGTACATCGGCTAATTTTACATCTCTTGTATAATGCGACCTCCTTAAAATTAGCTTCAAAATTAGATCTTCAAAATTCGCATGATATGCGAGTATATACGGTAACAAACCAAAAATATTGTTTAGAAGTTACTTAAATCCTGTCTAGATTATAGAAATAGATAGCATATACAGTGGCCAAAAAATGGGGGATGTGTTTAATACTAAAGAACAATACAAAAGTGATTCCTCACTTTCTGTCATCCTTTCATTTTTTAATTACCAGTAAATGTTTTGGAATTCCATATATCAATTTACTATGGCCAAGAAATGGGGTTTGTGTCTAATACTAAATAACGATACAAAACTGATCCCCCACTTTTTAACACCCTTTCCATTGATTATCTATAAGGATTTAAATAGTAGAGATAATTTGACTACAGTAAATGTATATATAGTTTGGTCAACAGCGTAGCCAGGGCCAGCAGTATATACGCTAATTTTATACCTCGTGTATGATGCGACCTCCTTAAAATTAGCTTCAAAATTAGGTCTTCACATTTCGCATGATACTCGTGTATTGCGGTAATTACTGGATTTTTCGAGAAAGTTTCGGTACTATATGATATATAGTAAAATTTGTTTATAAGGTGTTTCTATTCTTGATGTCACGCCTGTGGAGAAAAACTTTAAAGATTTATATAAATTAAAATTTAGGAAAACAAATTAGATTCAAATTATAGCGGAGCCATTATTAAAATATTTATACTAGCAGTATAAACCGTCTTTGACCGGGTCTTTTATTACTGGGAATTTTTACCGTTCAGTTGGAGCAGTTTAAGTTTAAAGTCAGCCTACCCAAAAATTAATAATATTAACATTTGGGTGCAACTGAGGTACATCCCAAAATGGGGTGGGGATGGGGTTAACAATTTGAATGGGGTGGCCCTGAAAAGGGAACTGTATAATAATAATAAATGATATTATTGTAATAATTTAAACTATTTATTTTTATTAAAGTTTTTATGAAAGATATATGTCCAATAACAGATAGTAGAACATTGCTGAGAGTTATAATGGACAGGAAGAAGTGGAGAGCCATTGTCGCCAACAATTTGGACTCAAACCCGGCACTGAAGAATTATCTATCAAGAAAAAAAAAATTTCATCGAAATCGGATGAAAACTGTGGAAATGCATAAACAACATTCGATCATATACACACATTTTGAGAATTATAGATTAATCAATTTCAGACAAAATAAAAATATTTTTAATTATTAATCTATAAAGATTAAGTTTTTAAGTAGCTATAGTTATAGAGTTGCTAGAAAATTTATACTTTTCAAGTAACGTATTCATATCGAGCGTAGCATTTTTCTGTTAAATATCCGCGCGCATTTTTGCATTTAATACCAAGTTTGAACTTCATGGATAAATAAAAGACGATGAAACAAGTGGCTAGTCCGAGTAAAAGTCCGAGTTGAAGTAGTGGGAGGACCAGCCATGCCACTTACATAGTAGCAAACCACCTATATTCCCCCCGTATTTCTCAGTTCTACTAGACCAGCTTCTTCCCGCGAACCTCTATGGAACCGACTCCCAACTGGATGTTTCCTCGATCACTACAATCTTAACCTGTTCAAGGCTAGGGTTAATTGTAGTCGTTCACTTCTATACACACAACTGATCATATATCATGACACAAGTTCATATATGCGCCCGGCCAGTATAACATACGGTCTATAATTCAGAGGGGAAAGTTCTCGGGTGAATTACATTCCTTGGTTGCACCGGGTCTAACCTTCACGGCAAGGAACACGCCATGCCACTCACATTGTAGCAAACCACCGACATTCACTCCGTACTCCATCGAGGAGAAATAAGTTCCACTCGAGCAACTTCTTCTTGTGAACCACTGCTCTGTGGAACCGACTCCCAACTGGATGTTTCCCCGATCACTATAATCTTAACCTGTTCAAGTTTAGAGATAACCGTTATCTTCCCCTCCTACCCCTTAACGTAACCCTCTACCCAGAATGGCCACCGGGCCTTGTACATGGTGAACTTTGCAATAAAAAAAAAATTATGACAAGAAGAAATCTTCCTGTGTTTAGTGTATTTCCTGTCGTACGGAAAAAAGAAGAAACCGAACATTTAAAAAAACGGTAAAAATTACAAAAAAATAATAGATTCGTCGATATCTATATGGGTCATATAGTATAACTTCTTATGCATTTTCTTTCGTCAAACATCTAACAATAGGAGGTGTTATCGAATATATGTGTGTGTATGTGTGTTTCTGTGATGAGGTATTGTAATTATTTACATTGTTTGGACTGTTGTCCTCATCTTTGTTGTTATATTCACGACGTTTCGACCTTGAACGCCCCAGCCTTCTTCAGGTGATTGGAATTTCGAACTGAACCCTTTATTTCGCCCACCGGGGTAGATTGTTCTAGTTCCACGTGCCGTGCCTCTTCCGGGTATCTCAGTTTCAGTTTCAATTATTTCCCTTAGTAACTCAACTCTCCAAGTTTTTGTTCACCTCTGCTGTAGCTAGATATTGAACTCACATCTCTTTTGGGGCCAAGTCACTGGATTACTTCAACCAACGATGTAAATAGTTACAATCCCTTACCTAAGAAACACAGACTGATATTTTTTTAATAAAATAAAAATTATCTCTTTTCTTTTCCTTTGTGCACGAGTTGAATTTCTTTTCCTTTTACAAAAGGTCAAATTTCACCTCTTCCACCTTTCACACTAATTTTAATTTACGGAAAATGTTCACCCATGTCATAGACAACGACAAAAAAAATTTAAAAAAGATTATGAAGCTAAATCAAAAGTCAAGTTTTGATGATTCTTCATTCTGTCAATTTTATCTGATCCGACCATAAAATTAATATCTTTTTAAAAATCTGTTGACGAATTTGAAGAGACTTGAAGCAATATGGAAGTGCTCCTTCATGGGTCATTTAATGCTGAAATTTCATTTTCTTGGGAGCTTTGAAGTAATAAAAATGTGATATATGCTATTCTGTTTTCACAATTGAATACATGGTCGATGATACTCAGCTTTTGTGCATATACATGTTTGTGTGGACATAATTGCTAGAGGCGGTGATACGTGTGTTTTATATTGGAGTTATATTTTGGATAAAATATAATTTGATTTAAGAAATTGCAGAATATTTTATGGATTAATATCAAAAGTACTTTCATGTTGGTTGGTAGATTTTGTTTCGTGGTATATCAACCGCTATGAATTTATTTAATGCCGAAATCTAAATATTTTTAACAATTTTATGGCTTCAAGTAAACATATTTTGAACGCAATTGTATACCTTCAACTACAGATAAAATGTACTATTGGTCATTTTGCTATAAAATGTATCGTTGGTAATTCTACTATAAAATGTACTGTTGGTCATTTTGCTTTAAAAATATATTGTTGGTCATTTTACTACAAAAATGTATTTTTATACCTACAGAGTGTTTTTCTTTGGGTGTTCACTATTTACTCATAACTGGGATCCTAATAGTTGCTACCAGCCCGTGTCGAGGTGGACTTGGGAACAATGGCAATTAAGAGGTCGTTTCACGCTCCTCAAAACTTCCCGATCCGAGGGATTTCTGACGGATATAGTTTATCGTCATACCTAGGACTAAAATGTAGTTCTACAGATGTATATAGAGAATACCATGGATTGAACATGTGAGTAACAAGGAAGTGTTAAAGAAAAATGGAAACAAAAAGGACACTTTAGAATCAGAGATTGTTGAAGGGACATTCTATGGCACATGAAGAGGAAAGTGGACTTGGAAATTTGACACTCACAGAATATATTGAAAATAAGAAAGAGGAAAGGAGGGAGGAACCTACCTAACCAGCTTGTGTAAAAAGGTGACAGAATAGGGATTGTGGGGAAAAGCAAAAAGATAAAACTTAGTAAGAGCTACAAAGGGCAGGAAGTAGTGGAGAGCTATAATCGTCCTAAAGGAACGTGGCATATAAGAGAAGTATGTCTTACAAATCGACCGTAGTCAGGGTCAGCAAGCCAATACAAACGATCTTTTTTTAGCTGTATAGTATGTCCTAAGCTAAGGCTACATGCAGCTTTGAATTCCCCTAGGCTGGTTGCCAACCAAGGCTATAGAACCCAGTCTATCCTGCTATTTACTCTTAAGAAGGAGAAGAAAAATAGGAATCATACCTTTCCCAAGGGTATTAGCACGTAAGAATTCGGACTGGAATTCGAACTCGGCTCTCCGATTCCTCAATCCGAGCCGCTATCCATTACTCCACCGTGCCTTTAACTTGTCTAACTTATTGTAAACATTTTTTTTTTTTTTTTTTTAAATACACTTTTTTTTTCTTTTTGCTTTTACCTATTTTCAGGAATTAGGTTCTTCTTCCATATAAGACTTGTAAAAAAAGTTTTAGGAGCTAATATTAAAAAAAAAAAAAAAAAAAAAAAAAAAAAAAAAAAAACAGTAAAAATTAATTTAACCGATTTATTTCGAAAATTAATGGTGTTAATAATTTTAGACAAATGATTCCGCCCAATTCAATAGCATTGTCAGAGAATGAAGCCAAGGGGACACATTTTGTCGTCGATTTAATTCTCAGTTCCAACAAAATCTGAAGGGGGCTGAAGCTTGTCTCCTAGAACATCGTAGACGTGTGTAAATAATCCTTCTTTTCTATTTGTAGAACAATGTCTCCATTATTAGGTTTTGATCCTCACTGGGTGCTCCACACTTTCGGCCTTGTGTCACATCAAAGCTATGCTGAGTAAATAACTGCTCACCTCGACGTTGTGTAATGGTTAGCTATCTTGTCTTGCTAGAACAATTACGACTGAATAGTGAGTTCGATTCTCACTGAGTACTCCACACTTTCGCCATTGTACCACATCTATGTTACACTTAGTAAATCACTGCACCATAACAAATGCGTTCTTTTTCTTTTATGTCCTGCGTCCCTTCATGATGTAGGTGGTCATGTCCCTCCACATTTTCTTGTATCTTAGTAAGTTTTGTCTTTTTTTGTTGTTTGTCCCAAACCATGTTCTATCATCCATTCACTCAAGTTACGTATGTTACGCGCTGCTTTCCTTTGTCCCGCGCGTATCAGATTTTCCAAGCCCTCCTTCCTCATTACATGCCACAGAAATTTCAACTGCTTCTTCCTGATGATAAGTTTTCTCCTCATTTCCATTCTCTCCAAAAACCTCGTCGTTACTCACATGTTCGGCCAATGGTACCATCAGCATATGGAAATTATCGAACAATAAAAACTAAAACCTAAAAACGACTCACGCTTATTATCACTAAATTTGAATTTATTAGTAACATTTTTTTTGTTTTATTTATTTATTTTTTGTTTTATATGCATGTTGTTTTTACAATGGCACAAAAAAATTCCAACATACATATTCGGTGTATGAAAAATACTAGCAAATTTCAAATTTCTTATCCAAATAGTCCTCTTTTAACCTGACATCAGCAAAGGAAAGAGAACCTAAGAAGACAATATATGACCTCAATACAACCATTGGGCCAAGTCTGCAAAATACTGGCTGATGACTGCGAAACTTACGAGAGTTTTGTGGGTGTGTGTGTGTGTGTGTGTGTGAGTTTTGTTTTTTCTTCCTTATTCGTTACTAACAAACAACAACAACGAAAGTTATGACGATAAACAGTAAATCTTACTGCGTAGAATAATATCTTGTAAAGCAAAAACTGCAAATTTTCACAGGTTTGGCACAAGTGGTAATAGCGTGGACTAAAGTCTAGTGAGTTATATATATATAAAAGATCCTTTCTCTATTTCCATACTGGCCAAATATTAAGCTAGATTAAAATAAATTTTAACCTTGTACAAATTTGTTAAAAACAAAATGAAATCAAATTAGTAATTAGTCGAGTGTCCAACGTTCAATGGGCACTCCAACATTTTATAGTTTTGTGCAGAGCTAATTTTGAGAATTATCGAAAGTTAAATTAGATGATGATGATAATAATAATAGTAATAATAGTAAAAATAATAATAATAGTAGTAGTAATAATAATAATAATAATAATGATGTATCCCCCAAATCATTATTATTTTTAAACTTTTTCACCGTCATCATTGTAATTTATTTGGCAAGTTAATTTAAACAACAAATACAAAACTTGTCTATATTATTTAATAAAACATACATTAATGAAAAATTGCTGCCTAAATATACACTATATATATATATATATATATATATATATATATTTAAAAGTTATAACATAAATATGTCATAAAATCACTACAAAAATAGACATTTTGTTTCAACACCTCCGGATGATGTTGAATGTAGAATAAACCTATTCTATATTCAACACCATCACTTCATAAGATACCTGAAGTGTTGAAACAAAATGGTTATTTTTGTAGCGATTTTATAACATTTTTATGCGATAATTTTTTAAATAAATAATTATATCTGCTCTACTATGTATTGAGCACTATTTTAAGAATAGTAATTGTTGGTTATTGGAATTTATTCCGTATACACCTATCCTATATTTGGGTATATACAATACACACACATATATTGTGTGTGTGTATATATATATATATATATATTGTGTATATTTAGGCAGCAATTTTTCATTAATGCATGTTTCATTAAATAATATAGACAAGTTTTGTCTATTTATTTTAAGTAAGTTCCTTTCATATTGTCTGATAAGCTTAATCACATTATCATTGAAAGACGACAGGAAAACAGCATATTGATACATGTTTAAATCTAATCTAAGCTTTCGGCTTACATAAGGCATTCTCAAAGATGACAATTTCAATAAATCACACGGACGAAACAACAATGGATAGCGGCTCGGAGAGCCGAGTTCGAATCCATTATATTCACTTATGTGCTAATACCCTTGGGAAAGGTATGAATCATCTTCTTCTCTCCCCATGTATGGGTAAATAGCGGGGCAGATGGTCACTTGGGTGGCAACCAGTCTAAGAGAGGGACGTCTCTGAATTCAAAACCTGCAGAGGGTCGTTTGGGGACCTTGTGGCACTTAGTGCACCAGGTCTCTGTATTCGGTCCTTCAGAAGGTGTGATCGGTTCTGCACAAAGCCTTCACTACTATATTCAAATTATATGTGCAGGTATCTGGCTGTCGGTTCCTGGAAAATGAGCTGATGACTCTCATACGTCAAAAAAAAAAAAAAAAAAAAAAAAAAAAAAAAATCCAGTATATATATACAAGTATACCTAAAGCGATACCTAAGGTTTAAAAAAATCAAAATCTTTTTTGAAGCTTTTATTTTGGTTTTAATTCCAACCTTTATACATTAAATCTAATATTTTCAATAAGTAAAATACATTGCTGTATTTCAAACCGAATTTAAATTGATTTGAATCATTTTTCTGATTATCAGAAAAATCAGTGAAATCGGCCATATTGACAAATCTGTCAACGCAAGATAATTCTATTTATTAAAAAAAAATCAGTTAAAATTAAAGTGTACTTTCCTGAAAGGTTGTTTGAGAGAAATTAAATGGTTTAAAGTTTACATTTTAATGTTTTAGCGTAAAATATCACAGAAAAGAATTTCTTAATACGGATGTGGGCGTTTTTATAAATTATTGACAGATTTATCGACAGCCTGATGTTTGGCAAATATAAAGGAGATAATTGAAAGAAAATTACATAACGAATACAATGTAAACACCTTTTTATATAATTTTTTAAACTACCATATGATTTTTAAGAATTAATATATTTGAAACATCCTATTTTATTGAATTTTTCGGTAATTTGGCTTTATAGCCTTCTTACGTTTTTTTTGAGGAAATGTTAGAAAATTACCTGATTGCCAGACAGTGTTTTGTGACCCTTTGCTTTTTTCTACCTACATTTATATACGTTACAAATTAAGCACAACTGACTACGAAAGGGAAAAAAAAAATTCGGATTTGACGTAATTCTGGGTTCTTTTTTTATTTTATTTTTTTGTCGACAAATCCGTGAATTCTTTTTTTGCTCATGTTAAGTCTCGAAAAAACACCATATAAAATTCACAATTTTTTATCCAAAATGTTAAATGTGTTAAATTATTCAACTTTTTAACAAGAAAAATCTGAAGTTGATGTTAAAAATCACCGCAAAACATTGTTAATTTATTTAATGATCTATCATGGTATGTCTCTAATTTGTATTTAGATACATTGTATTTATTTTCAATTTTTCTCGTTGAATTGTTCACCTATATTCAAACTGCATATGATCCATTATTTGTACAAAAGTAGGTTATATTTGTATTTTATATTAAATAATACCTGATGAAAATTGAGATGTAGAATGTGGGGAGCCATATCATAAATTGGAAGAAGGAGGCACGAGACCCTTGCACTGGCCCTGCCCATATGTCCGCTTATGAGCACCCCACATTAAAATAATCTTGGATTACACTCAGTAACGGGGGTGGTCGGATTACATTAAAGAGGGAGGGTCTGATTACATTACTTTTTTTTTTTTTTTTTTTTTTTGTCGCCTATATCTAAGTATATAGGCACCCCATGCAAAACCAGCCGAATATCATTTCTTCATTTTGGCGGGGTGTTTCTGCCTTCGGACAGCTCGCCGTCCAGACATTTCCAACCCTGCGGTAGCACCTCCTTCATTACACAAATGAACGAGGGAGGATCCCGATGCCACTATCACATTACTTGGGCGATCGAGACATTTTTGTGTATGTGTGTCGAATCTACGCGCTTTGGCAAAAGTAAGACACAGAATATATATATATATATAAATAAAAAAAAAAATATATATATATATATATATATATATATATATATATATATATATAGATAGATAGATATATATATAGATATATATATATATATATATATATAGATATATATATATATATATAGATATATATATATATATATATATATATATATAGATAGATAGATAGATACACACACAAATGTAAAAGAACGAAGAGTAAGATTTCGGCGTTCAAAAATATTAATTTAAAACAGGGCTCATTACAAAAATAGAGCAATAAATATTTATTTATTAACACTGCATTATATATATATATATATATATATATATATATATATATATATATATATAAATTCCCAAGAGGATAGAATCCAGGTAGAACTCAATGTCCAGGACACACCAAGAATATAATATAAAAGGCTAAAACACTAATATTCCATGGTTATAATTTATTACATTGGAATTATTTTGAATTTGTAGGCCTGATTATATATATATATATATATATATATATATATATATATATATATATATATATATAATTATTTTCTTTTTAATTCCATCGCGAAACAGAAAATTTCCATGTTTCAAAACTGAAAGTAAAATTATAGATCTAATTATAAAAATTATAAAAATTAAACTTAAAATCCATAGTCTCGTTCCATTGTCAAGCGATGATAGGAATATACTATTTTATATATGTGTGTGTGTGTGTGTGTGTGTGTGTGTGTGTGTAGCATTTTAATGCAGGGTGATAAATAAAACAAATGAGCTTATCGAGAAAATGTTTTATTTTACGTCAACATAAATTTGAATGAATGAATGAAAGGAAGCTTACGTTGTCGCCACTGTAAATTCACGAAATAAAATACATTTATATTACGAATATGAATAAAAATTGTATAATTGCCACGATCATGTCTAGACGTTTTAAAAATTGACAAAATTCTAGCTTTCATTTATTCATTATTTTACTGTTCTCGAAAACTATTTTTGAAAATCACACAGAAGGTTTTAAAAAGGGATTTTTTAAGAGGAAGTCTTGCTTTTTTTCACTTGAGAATGGTATTGGGTTGATTGATAATATTGATTTCATTTTTAATTTTCTGTATTTTAATGACAAATTATTAAATAAGCTTTATGATTAATTAATAAAACTAATAATGAATTTTATTAGATGATTCCCAGTGGAGCAATGGTCAAGCAGCTCGAAACGCAGATGATTACTGTAGTAGTGAGTTCGAGCCTCACTAGTTGCCTCACGTTCATAGGTATGCTTTAATAAAAGCTTTAGTAAATAAATAAATATCAATGCGATAATTGCAATAAACAAATTCTGTGAGTGTATATATATGTGTGTGTGTGTATTATTTTTAATAAATGATTATTTATAATTGTATTCCTTTATCATGGAAATAGTAAACTAGAGTTAGAGAAGCAAGACCAAATGTAGGGGAAGATCGTGTAGCGTTAACCACTCAATTCGAACAGTTGGCACGATGTACTACTTGCTTTAAAAATCAGTATAGAGTGGGTTTTTTTAAATGGGTGGGGCTAACCAAAGTGCGATAGTCTACTTGCGCCAGTAGCATATAATTCCAAAAGCATTTTATTTTATTTTCTGGGTGTTTACTCACACACACACATTATATTAGGTTGGTGCAAAATAATGACGTAATAATGTCGTTTTTTGACGTATTTTTTAACGTCAAAAAACGACATTATTACGTCATTATTTTTGCACCAACCATATATATATATATATATATATATATATATATATATATATATATATATATATAACTTCTATAGTTGCATATTTTTCATCACGTATATGATTCACAACACGTAGATACATTAATAAATCCACAGATTAAATGATTGAGGAATACACACACACTTAAACAAGTTTTATTAAACAGAGCCGACTAAACTTTTTTTTTTCTCTTTTACAGACATTACTGTTCAATTACAAAAAAAAAATTGTTCAAATTAGTTCATGACGCTTAGTGTATATAATTAGTAATAATAAAAGCTAAAGCTTAAAAAGCTAAAAGCTTAAAATATTAAATAAACTGAGGGCTCAATGCCAAAGACCGTAAATATATAATATAATATAAATTTCAAGATCCACTAACCAGAGATTTATGTAGCATCTCTCTCTCATATATATATATATATATAATTATTTATTTTAGTATATTAAAACAAGAACATGTTAAAAATCGCTACACGATTACAATCACGTTTCAACACCACAAATATGTCTCCTCGGGCGATGTCAAACCCCTGGCGAGCGAAAGATATTTAGCTCTACTTTGTATTGAGCCCTCTTTTAGATGAAATGTTACGTAAAGTGGAATTATACTCCATTTGTCCTCATTTTACCTGGATATATATATATATATATATATATATATATATATATATTAGGCAGCATAAATTTAATATTATAAAGAAATAATCATACATTGAATCAGTTAGCAATATTAATGCAATTAATGGCGAATTCTCTTCACTAACAGACTCACTTGAAATATTTGAAATTTAGCGTTGCGACTTGCACGTTCCAATATTATATAACCGTTAATAAATAACACATTCTTAAAAAAACATCTTTCGGTCTAAAACACATTTATTTCATCTTCGAGTTTTAATTTTAAAGGAAAAAATTACAGCCTGGCGATGAAAACATGAAGTTCTTGAAAGTACTAGCTGCGCTAAAAATACACCAGATCCATCTGACAACAATTTTATACATAAGGATCGCATCATTCAGTGGATTGTTGGTAGGTTAATGCTTATATTAAGTCTGTTAGCGAAGAGAATTCGCCATTAATTGCATTAATATTGCTAACTGATTCAATATATGTGTGTGTGTGTGTCTGTACTTGGGCAGCAATCTCTCTTTTATACAAGTTTCGATAATGACGACTGACATTACTGCGCTTAAGCTTTTTATTATTTTAATTTTTCATCTGTTCGTACAAATGTTTTCTTTTCTGGACACAAAGTGTGTAAAAATTATCTAAAAGAATAGCCGAAAGCGTTCGGATATGCAGAACTTTTGGGCTGGGGTCACTTGTCTTTCTGATTTACATAAATGATTTCCCTAAGAATATACTCAGATCATTTGTAAGCATCTATGACAATGATACGACGGATATACGAAACCACTTCTAAAAGTCTTGACGATCAGAGATTGGCAGATGACCTCTATTCCGATCAAACACTAACTTACCAGTGGAGAAAAAAAAAACTAGCTGGCTCCATTCAGTGCCTCGAAAACCAAACTGGTTATATTCCATCACCGGCGATCAGACCCCGAACTACCGTCAGTCACGATGAATGGATGTCCCATCGAGGAGGCACCGTGCCTTGGGAGGATACTGGGCAACAAACTCAAAACCGACCTATACACGATCTATCGCTAAAGATGTAGGTAAAATGGTCAGCTCCCTGTAAGTACCTGACTCCTCATGCTATCCTCTACATTTATAAGAGCCAAATCAGGCCGAAAATAAAGTACTGTCGTCATATTTAGGCTGGAGCTGCCCAGACCACACTTTCCAGCCTTGATAGAGTTCAAAAGCGTTTCTGAGTCCTAATCCTTTCCACCCTCCAACCTCTCTCTCACAGGCGGGATGTAGCGAGCCTTTCGCTGCTCTATTGCTACTACCATGGAAAGTGATCGGACGAACTGCATCTCCTGCTTTCACCAGATGTAACCTTCACGGCTAGAACCAACCATGTCACTTACATAGTAGCATACCACCTACATTCCCTCCGTATTCCATCGGCTAGAAGTAAGTTCCACTATAACAGCCTTGAACCGACCGTTACCTTCCCCTCCTATCCATATAAACTACACCCTAACGTAAACCTATATGTCGGGTAGCTCCTGGGCCTTTTATAGGATGCATCTTACTAGAGAGAGAGAGAGAGAGAGAGATTAGGTTGGTGCAAAAATAATGACGTAATAATGTCGTTTTTTGACGTTAAAAAATACGTCAAAAAACGACATTATTTTTGCACCAACCATATATATATATATATATATATATATATATATATTGTCAAATACAGACTGTTTTGCTGTGTCACAGCTCATCAGTGTGGCTAGACGTCCAGTTGCCTCTAGCTAGGATCGAAACCCGACTGAATTCGCGTCAGTCGGGGATTCTACCACTAAACCGTTGAAAAGGTGAATTTAAGCGTATTTATTTTTAGATAAACACACAGTGACTGAGAGAACTCGATTCAATTTACTGAAGAGTCTTGCATTATTAGCCGTAATCTCACTGTGCTAAGATTTTTGAATTATTCCCCCCTGACGATTTACAGGCGGCGCGAGATTTTAAAGACTAGCTCTCTTTCTCAGTGACTTTTCATAGCGAAAAAACGCATTCTTTTCGCTCCTGCAAAATGTGAGTAATCGACTACAGGCACTTAAAATTGCTTTGAACTTTTGACATTTCATTTCTCATTTTTTCTTTTGGAAAATCTCCTGACAATATATTTTCTAATATTTTTTGTTCAAATTTCATGTCTTATTATTCCTTTAGATTTATACGAGTTCACCAAAATTGTTAGCGGGTTAAATGTACCAGGAACTTATAACTACTCATCAAAAGACGATATACCTGCTACTATATATATATATATATATATATATATATATATATAATGTGGTGCAGTTTAATTTATATTACAATGAATCAGTCAAAAAAAAAAAAAAAAGAAAAGTAAATTAGTAAAGTTAATGAGATAAAATTGCGAATTTACTTCGCTAACTAAATTTTAAAAGTGCATTAACCCAATAACCACTCGATGAATGTTTTATGATCCTTGTTTTTTTAAAATTAAAAAAATGTATTAGGTCTTCCTTAAATATGCAAATACTTTCGACAGGTTCTTTCTCTCTCGAAATATATATATATATATATATATATATATATATATATATATACACACAGACATTTTCGCAGCTCATCAGTGTGGCTAGACATCCGATTGCTTCAAGCCGAGATTGAAACCCGACTGATTTAGCATCAGTCGGAGATTTTCCCACTAAGCCATCAGTTGAAAGAAAGGCGAATTTTTACGTACTTACTCTGTGATTAAACACACCTATATATATAATATTAGGTTGGTGCAAAAATAATGTCGTTTTCTCACATATGTTACTACGTGAGAAAACGACATTATTTTTGCACCAACCTTATATATATATATATATATTATATATATATATATATATAAAATATATATAATATATAAATATAATTATTTATTTTTTAAAAATTTAAAACATAAATATGTTATAAAATCACTACAAAAATAGCCATTTTGTTTCAACACCCTCGGTGTCTTATCAAGTGATGATGTTGAATGTAAAATAAATGTTTTTTTATATATATAATCAGTTGGAAAAATACAATAAAAAATTAAGCGGGCAGACCTTGTTTGAATTTAACAAAACTCCTAAAATATGCGTGCACGTTATTTCTATATTTCAGACCCTTTTCTTGTTGTCAGAGAAAATTTCTATATAATTTGTCGGATATATAAATTTTCATTACCCTTCACCCAAAAATGACTTCCCCTGAGTTGAATCTAATATGTAAAAAACCTGAAAAATTGATACAAAAAACAATCACACAAAACTGAGTTGACAATTTGGCTAGCGAAGTTCAGAGATCAAACAACCAAACTTTCAAATCGATAAAAAAAAATCAATTAGAAAAAAAATGTCATCAGCCTTTCACTGCTTGTAGATACATGTCCCAAAAATCATTTACAATCTAACGAAATAGAAAGAAAAAAATTACAATGAAAAGATATTTGAAATTTACTTGGTCGATTGGTAAATTTTCAGATAAGACAATTGTCACTCAGTCGATTTCGATTCTTCATGATATCGATAACTGTTTAACCCTTGTATCGATTATTTGGTATAGGCTGTAGTTATAAGAAACCAAGTTGTAATTTTTGTTTTTAACCCTTCGATTCCTGACCACCACTTTACCAGGAGTAGAGAAAAAGGACGTAATGCCCAGCTACCTATTTGAACAGTGATACAGAAAAATGACGTAATGTCCAACTACCGGTTGAACTGTGGATAAACACTTGTAACTATTTTTATATCTACCATGAAACGTTGTATACCAATTATTTGCGAATTTTGACTCATGAACTCAAGCAGAAAGGCTAAAATTGTCCAGGAACACAGGGCTCAAAGGGTTAAGCCAAGGCGACGAAAATTTATTTTAAACCACGTGGAAGTTATAATTTGTCAGATATAATTTGTTTTTATACTTTCGGGCCAGATTAAAGCAATTATTCTAATGAGCTCGACCTCCCTACGATCTTCCAAAATTTAAATGCAACGTCAATCGCAATTTTCTGTCTTCCTAAAACCTGTTCTTTTATTGTTTTTTCTCCTCATGAAAGTTTTCCCATTCTCTCACTCCGATTAACCCCATGAGTCTTAGTGGCATTATCGCCATCTTCTGCCTTCCTGAAACCTGTTCTTTTATTGTCCTTTCTCTTCACTAATTCTTCCCATTCTCTTTCACACCCACTAACCCCTTGTGTCTTCGTAGCACTGTCGCCTTAGTTTAAGGTGAAATGATTAATATATATATATATATATAATTGTGTATTTGGGTAGCAATCCCTCTTTTATATAAGATTAATTATTATGCTGTTCCTCGATAAAAGCATTCGGCTCACATGAGCCATCTTCAGATCGAGGAAGAGCATACTAAAAAAATATCCAAATGGTGGACAGTTTTTATCTTTATTTTCTCCCGGAACTAAAGTTAGATAAGATAAAAACTGTCCACCATTTGGATATTTTTTTAGTATGCTTGACGAAGCTTAGAACGGCTTATGATCAGACATAATAGACATTCGCTGTCTTTTCTATAACTATTTCGATGGCAATTGTTCAAATGAGCTCTCCACCTTGGTACCTCAACTGCATGAATTTAAACGTACTACTAGATTGGCTATTAGGTCTCATCGTTTTACTGCTGAAATAGCTAGATGTAATCTTATGTTCCATTTTAATAGTTTTTTCACACTTCTCGCCTTTGCGCTCGATTCCGGTTTCTTGCTTCCCTGCCGCCTACGATCTTACAAAATTTAAATATAACGTCAATCGACATCTTCCGTCTTCTTTGAACTCTGTTCTTTTATTGGTATTTTCACTAAACCCTGGTGTCTTAGTGGCATTATCGCCCTGTTTGAGGGTGATATGATAAAAAAAAAAAGGTTCCTCGTGTTAGTCAACTTTAAATTTTAGTAAGATTCGGCCTCCAGGTGTATTTTATTTATTTCGAGTAACACACAATATTTGGACGTCATGTGCTAATATCAAACACAAAACGAAACAAGAACAACACTAAATTTAATTATCAAAAAGATTGCAGGCTGACGGACGCAGTGACGTAGCAAGTGTTCTCATCGCCTGAAGACGAATATAATTTTGGCGCCTACACCTGAGCTACCCTTAAAATGTTATACGATTTCTTACCCGCTAATATATACGGATATATACCGATGAAACAGCAGTTCCCGTACGATCACCGAAGTTAAGCAAGAACGAACCCAATCAGATGTCTCACCACTTAGGAATAGCAGGTACTGCAAACTTGGATGTGTAGGTGGTGTAATGGGTAATAGCTCGGAAATGTTCATCGGAGAGCCGAGTTCCAATTTCAGCTGGGTTTGTTATATTCACTTACGTACAATTACCCTTCTTGGAAAAGGCATGAATCCACTTCTTCTCTCAGTTATGGGTTTAATTAGGGAGATTTGTATCACTAAATCATTATGATTTTTTTTTAAAATTACAATTTAAAAATATTTTCTGGCTTTAAATAACCTGCCGTAAAAAAAAAACAAAAAAAAAACAAAACAAATAACAAAAACCAATTAACACTTTTTAGCCAGGCCCAAACTAAAGCCATCTTTCACTCTTCCAACACACCTTCATATTTAATTTGGGCGTTATATTTTTCGCCATCTCTTGAAATACTTCCCAGAAAGTTGAAGTTGCTCGATTCTGGCGCCCCCAATTCGTAATTCGGATTGCTGACATTATGTGCCATGCGTGATTCACGCGTAGGCGATCATGTATCTTTCGATGAATTTTTGCAGATTTTCGATACATGATAGATTTTTTCCCCCCGCAGTAGGTTTCTGTCCCCAGAAGAGGATTCATACCTTTCCCAAGGGTATTAGCACGTAAGTGAGGGCAATGGATTTGGCTGGAATTCGAACTCATATCTCAGATTCCTCAATCCAAGCCGCTATATTACTTCACCACGACCATACATATCCAGAATAAAAATAAAATCTCGATATCATAATTGCAGAACTGGAACTAATTGAAAGTTAGAGACCTGAAGGCGTACTTTTCAAATTCTTTTATAAATTCGTATCATCCAGTAATGTTATTTTTAAATGTACCAGCTAGAGTGTAAAAATCAATGTATCAAGACAAAATTCCAGCCTCTTCTTATCCTAAAAGTGGACAAAATCCCAGTCTCATTAATTATATAATAAAACCGTAACGTCTCATAAAAAGAAAATTTAATATTGAAAATTCAAGGAAATTTTAATTCAAATTTTAATGCAAAATTGAGAAATAGAAAGATCTTTCTTTGAGATTAAATCGGGAAACGAACAAAAAAACTATTAAAAAAAAAAAAATCACTGAGGCCATCGTTTATCTTCGTACACGATCTACGTTGTTTTTTTTTGTTTTGTTTTGTTTTTTGTCACAAACCTTAGAAAACGTGTTTGTTTTTTGTTTTTTGTTTTTTTTAAAAAAAAAAAAGAAATGTGTATCGATTTGCAGGGCCCATAAACTCGTGTAAGTACGTGACAGAAATCGACCAGTAAGTGTACTGTTTATATTGGATATTAATGTCTAAATTTGACATCAAAATTTGAATTAAAAGTTCGTTGAATTTTCAGTATTAAAAATTTGTTTATTTTTTTTTTTTATAATGAATTTTTTTATGGAACTGGGATTTTGTTCACTTTTTTGGTTTGGGATAGACTATGCTAGGGCAGTGGTTCCCAACAGATTTGGGGCCATTCCCCACTTTGGTATTTCTAAAATTCTGGTATCTCCTAAAAATACACACAAAATATTTGTATGCAGCGTAACACGCATTTAAAACATTTCAGACTCACTAGAAAACAATTCACTGTTAATAAATAAATAAAAATAACTAATTTTCGAATTGCCCCCCTATTCTGTTGGTTGGTATAGTAAGCCAAAGGGTGCACATCCTATGCATGCCCCCCAAAAAATATTGGCATGCACCCCACATTGGGAATCATTGGGCTTGGGTTTTTTGTCCGTTGGGGTTTTTTTTTTTTTTTGAGGGGGTGGTTATGGATTCGTAAATCAATGCTATATTTAGCTCCGAGTTCTGGAACTTGGAAAGCCGTTCATAGTGTCCACTGTTTATGAAAGAGACACAGAGATTTAGTCAGGTTTGCATTTTATTTGAAACATTATTTTTACAAAAAAAACTGCTCTTCATTAATAAGACAGCTACATTCGTTCGATTAATTTTTTTAGTGGGACAAAAATTTGGCGCAGACATTCTTACCCCCACCTTGCTACGCCTCTGAACGGACGTCTCACTGTCACGATCCAATAATAATGATAATGGTTTTCAAATTTAAGATAAAAATAAGTGTTTAATTGAAGTCAATTCAATTTATAATTTATTACTTCGCTCATTAGAAAGATTTAATTATTTTTTGTTTAAATTATTAGTATTTGAATATTATCAAGTGAATAAAATAAATCAGAATATTTAGTCGTAAAAGAAAAAAAAAACATAACCGTTTAAAAATTAATTTTTGCTTAAAAAATAAACATGGAAAATTTCTCAATTTCCTACCTGACGATGACTGTCTCTAAAAGAATTGTTGTCAGAGCTAATAAATAAATAGCAAATAGCACAAATAAAACAAAGCGAAAATATGTTTAGTTTCTATTTTTAAAAATACCTCTTCCTACCTTCATTTTTGTATTTTATTCTTTTTTCTTTAAAAACAAATTATTACTCATTCACAACGTTGTATCAAACTTAAATAAATGGTAAACAAAAAAACACACCCACTAACGATTGAGTTGTTTGTTTGTAAACAAAATCAGTCTACTTTTAGTTTTAAATTAAAAATTTTAAATTATTTAAAAGATTTTAATTCAACGATTCAAAAATTAAAATAGCTGAACGAATGGTGATACTGATATCAATTAAAAAATAAAATTTACTTTTTTTTTTAATTGACTTGTTCTCTTTTTCTTCTTTTTTTAGTAAAAAAAAAACATGACTTTTTAATCTTAACTTTGATTTTTTTGAAACTGTTTCCTTTCCTTTTTCAAAATTACTGCGTCATTCTTACATATTTTTTATTTAAAAAATGTTTTTTTAATTTAGTTTAAAAAATTAATTAAAGAAATTATTAATTAATCTGTTATCGTTTTACTTTCAATTTCTTTATTTTAGAGATTAATTTTTTTTCACAATTATTGTCATTTTTCCTAGAATTTTTAGATTAACGAAGTTTTTCAGTGTATTCCTTTTACTGCTAATTTTTTTAATTTAACACTTTTCCAAAGTTTGTAGGGAAAAATCATACACTGGACAAAATTTTAAAAAATATTTTCTAAGCTAAATAAATAACAATTGTGCGCAATTTTAATTTAATTATTAAATTAAAATTGCGCACAATTGTTATTATTAAATTTTAATATATAATTATTTAGACTTCTTCGTTATTCCCTATTCATGGGGAAAGGTATATGTTTTAAATTTTAAAAATTAAAATGATTATAGGACCGTTTTGTTTTTATTTACAACAATTGATATTTTAAGCAGATATAATGTATTTATTTAGAAATCATAACTAAAAATTAAAAAAACATTTTTTTCTTTTTGTTTTCGATAAAAAAAAAATTCAAAAATGATTGATAAAAAAAAAAAAATGCAATTTTTTATAACCATTGAGCTCGTATAAAAAATGTTTGTTTTTTTATATATATATAATTCGTAAATATAGCTATTTGTGTGAAAACAAAAGAAATTCCCAAAAAGTTTTTATAACAGAAGAATAAGATAAATAAAAAAAATACCATCAAAAAAGTAAATAAATACTATTACTAACTAACTAAAATAAATCAATATTTTTTTAAGAAACCTGCTAAAAAAATAAATTAATCAAGAAAGTTATGACTTGAATCGATATGTATTTTTAAAAAATAACTATTTCGTCTTTTAAGTGTGTAAAACCAATTGCTAAGTCTTATTTAAAAAGAAAAAGTATCATAAAAGAATAAAATAAAAACTGTAAAAAAAATCAGTTCAACGATTTAAAAAACAAAACTTCCCCCGCCACTCTCTCTCTAAAATTCCACAGTTCTCTTAGCAAGAAGAGAAGATGAATTCAAATTTTATTGCGTAAATCAAAAACACGTTTGCTTTAAAAATAGTAAACATGCACTTAGAGATTTTTTTTTATAAAAACAATTTTTTTTTTTCCCTTTCTTTCCGGGCGAGTCTCTAAAAACCTGACAAACACACGCAAATGAAAATAGATAGAAAGAAAGAGGAAGCGACGGGCAGATTTGTTCTTAAAAATCTTTGAAAGTCTGGCTAACTAAACCTCGCAAAACAAATACTAACAGCGACATCTTTGGAAGACTAAGGGACTGAAAAATATCACTAAAAGTCATGGTTGAGTATAAAGTCCTACCTGTAAACGGCGTGGCCTAGCACTGTAGTAATTTGTGTCCGAAGGTAGACATCTTCGGACCGCAGCCCACGCACCTGACACATTAGCAAACTTTTTACTTCGGGTCACTGAGGGCGACTTGTAACGTTCTCCTATTACGCATGCCAACTGATACTATGGTAGAGCTGAAGTTCCATAAATGTTGACTTAGATTTGAGCTGTTATTTTGTTGGATTAGGTTTCGAATGTTAAAGTTTGCCAACAGAAGTGTTCATATTCGGAATCTGTTTTTCAGAAAGTAATATTTAATTGGACTATTGTCCTTAAATATTTAAATCCAGAAAAGGAATCTTCACGGTTTTAAATTCAACAACCTGGCATTTCTTTTATTTAGAAATAAATTATTTCTAATTTAGTTTAAATATTTTAAATAAAATTTAGCCTCTTAAATTCTTAAACAGTTTGAAATCTACACAAATTTGTTAATTTTACTTTTTGATTGAAAATTGTATGAATATTTGTAATCCTTTAAAACCTATGCATACCATATTTTTTTACAAATTCAGGCAGCAGATATTTTAAAAAAGTATTTTCAGATAATGTTGAGGTAGATATATTATATATTTATTTTAATTAAATATTTATATTTAATAGATTAACAATGTATATAATGGTTATTTCTGTTGTGTGTGCATGTGCACATGTGTGCTAATAAGAAATATACATTTTGTCCTTAAGCATTTAGCACAATTCTGAGTTTCATGCATGAGGCAATTATCAGGTGAAGATTGAAAACTGTTATCAAATTTAGATAATAATAATTAATATGACCTACTGTTAACTTAATAGAGCCGTTCATTTCTTTATAAATACATATATGAATAAATATATACATATATATATATATAATATAGTTAACATATATATAATATAGTTCATGTATATAATATATTCTAGTTTATAGTTTATATATATAATATAGTTTATATATATAGTATAGTTTATATATATAATATAGTTTATATATATATATATAATATAGTTTAGATATATAGTATAGTTTATATATATATATATAATATTGTTTAAAATAGTATAGTTTATATATATAATATTGTTTACATATATATAATATAGTTTATATATATAATATTGTTTATATATATATAATATAGTTTATATATATATAATATAGTTTATATATATGATATTGTTTATATATATAATATAGTTTATATATATATAGTTTATATATATATATATATATATATATATATATATATATATATAATATAGTTTTATGAAATAGACAAAGTCTGACAATTATTTTAAGACATTTTTATAAAAAGAATGTATAAACATAATAATATAGTTTATATATATAATATAGTTTATATATATAGTATAGTTTATATATATATATATTTATAATATTGTTAATATAGTATAGTTTATATATATGATATCTATATATATATATAATATAGTTTATATATATAATTTTGTTTATATATATATAATATAGTTTATATATATATATATATATAATTTATATATATAATATAGTTTATATATATTAGTTTTTTTATATATATAATATAGTTTTTATATATAATATAGTTTATATATATATATAATATAGTTTATATATATAATATAGTTTATATATATATATAATATAGTTTATATATATATTTATAATATATATTTACAATATAGCTTATATATATGTATAATATAGCTTATATATATATATGTATAATATAGTTTATATATATGTATAATATACTTTATATATTTGCAGCAATCTTTCTTTCATATAAGTTTCATTAAAGATTACTCACAAGGTGACTGTGATTAAGCTTTTTATTTCATTCTTCTTTTGTTCATATGAATCTTTTTTCTCGGCATAATGTCTATCGAGATTGCTCAAATACTCTATATATTTTTGCACTTTTTGCTATTCTATTCGCCGTTATCAAGCAAGTTTTTTTTTTTTTTTCATTGAATGTGTGGACTTTTTTAATCTTTTATTTATTTTATTTTTCTAAAGTCATGGAAATGTTTTTTTTTCCAAACACTGTCAGCACATTGTGGCCATGTTCTTAGTTGAAATCATTGATTGTTGACTTTTTTTATTATTAGTGTTTTCATTATTTTTCATCTTTTTTACATGTTAATGTTGCTATTATACTTGTATTTTCTATAAGTATGTTACGAATGAAGTTTGGTAGGTTTCCACATGTATTTAAATGAGTCCTAAGCTCTTTTTGTTCTTAAACAGTGTGTATTATTTTTACTACTAGAGCTGGAATTGGAAGAAGCGAACTGAATACAGCTATCGATGACAGAAATGGCTGAAAATAGATGATCAGAAGTGCTCATCTAAGGATGATCTGATTCAGAGATAATAGAATTCCAAAATCACTTAAAATTGCCTAAACTAGTTGTTTAATAAATTGTACTCATGATATTATGGGTTATATAAATTAAAAACTTGCCATAAAATAATTTCCAAGGCATTCCTATAGTGAAATAATTTCCAGTGCATTCCTATACTAAAATAACTTCCAATGCATTCCTATAGTTAAATAATTTCAAGTGCATTCCCATACCAAAATAATTTCCAGTGCATCCCTATAGTAAAACAATTTCCAATGCAATTCTATAGTCAAATAATTTCTAGGGCATTCCTAAAGTTAAATAATTTCCAACATATTTCTATAGTAAAATTATTTCCAATTAATCTCTATAGTAAAATAATTTCCAATGCATTCTTATAGTAAAATACTTTCCAACATATTTCTGTAGTAAAATAATTTTTATATAACCTTTTGGTATTTGCTGTCACTCTGTATATAAGCATTAAATTAAAAAAACGTTTTGTCATATTCGTGTAAAAAATCCAATCTGTTATATCGCAGATGATATAACAATGTAGTTGTTATATAGATTACACAAAATTAGCCAATAAATATATTTTGACAATCTGTAAAAACTTTAAAAAACCCAGATTACCAGTTGTTAGTCTGTTATAAAAGCCAACCTAAGTTTAACTCTTCACAGATAAAATGTCGTCTTACAGGCTATTTTTTTTTTAAATGCAAGTTATCAAACAAAAGGTAAGTGACTCTGTTTTGTGTTTAAAACAGGCTGATTGTTGAAAAAATGTCACAAATGAGTTTTTAATTTTCACTTACTAACAATAAAACCAGTGAAGGACACAAAGACAAAATTCTGAATACTCAGATTTTTACAGTAGTGCAGTATTTCTATTACATTTTTTGGTATATTTTTTTATTAGAATCTGGTGATTTTTAGCCACAGCTGGTCATGCTTAACAAATTATCAAATTTGAGCTGGATTTCATGCTTAAAATATAATCCTAATGAGAGTTGGAAATTTTAGATTCTGTTTACAGATTGGTCGTCATTTCTCTGTAAAATCATATCTCATTATTATTTTTTATCTGCAGTATGAATAAATTCAAATGTCAAAGTACAAAGTGTAGCAATTTATTACAAAACAAAAACTGAACTCAACACAAGCCTAATATCTGCCTTCTGTAGTGGAAATTGTTGGAGTAACAATAATCAGACAATAATCACAGGTGGCACAATATTTGAAAGCCTCTTCTTCTTTTCCCTTTGACTTTAGAAGCAACAAGACAAATTTCTTCTCACTCTGATAGACACTTGCATGTAAATACTTCAGAGACACATACTAAAAATTGTATTGAACTTACCAAAAATAATTATAATACAGTGTAACCCGGATATAAGAGAGTTGTCGGGACCGGAGAAGAGGTATCTTATATCCGGGTTTCTCTTATATCCAGGTTTCTCTTATATCCGGGTTTGGTCTATTTTATATACATTAACACAGGCTCTAATTTGGGACCAGATAAAATCTCTCTTGTATCCGGGTCTCTTATATCAGGGTTACACTGTAACTTTATTTCTTTCTTAACCCTTTTGTAATATGCTTTCTTAACACATTTATTAATTGTTGCTTGTTTGACTTCCATGTATTTTCTTTTTTTTTACCCGGACTCACATGAGTCCACCAAATATTAATTGTTAGTTAAATGTACCAGGAGGCATAAATTAATATCTTTGATTCCCACAAGAAATTAATGGCTGCTTTGGATTTGCAAACATGGTTTGATTTGGTTTGTTTTGTTTTGTTTTATGGCATATCAACCGCAATGGGTTATTTAAGGCCAACAAAATTTTTATTGTTGGTATTAGGTTGGTGCAAAAACAATGTCGTTTTCTCACATATGTTATTATGTGAGAAAACGACATTATTTTTGCCCCAACCTAATATATATATATATATATAATATTTTTTTTCAAAAATCTATTTCTGGTATTATTTTTCCTTCAAAAACATCTATTTCTAGTAATATTTGTTTTACAAAAAAATTATTTTTGGTAATATTTTTTTCTTTAAATATGTATCACTGGTAATATTTTTTTCAAAAAAGTATAGCTGGTAATATTTTTTCTTTTCAAAAATGTATTACTGGCAATAATTTATCTTCAAAAATTTATTGCTGGTAATAATTTTTCAAAGTATTTCTTTTTTTCCAAAAATGTATTGCTGGTAATATCTTTTTTCTTTCTATAAATGTATTGCTGATAATATCCTTTTTTTCAAAAATGTATTGCTGGTAATATCTTTATTTTTTTTTTACAAAGTATTTCTGGTATTAAAACCTATTTTTACACTTTCATAGTGTTTTGACTCCAGTTTGTGGGTTAACTATTTACCCATAGTTAGGACCCTAACAGGGGTTACCACCCCGGGTCATGGTGGACCTGGGGTACACCAGTAATTAAGAGGTTGTTCCACACTCCTTAAAACCTCCTAATCAGAGACCTTGTTGTTGGACGTAGTTTATTGTCTTACCCATGATGGTTGCTGATATGTCCCGGAAAAGAATATAATTGAACAAAGTAGCTAAATGGTTTTGGCTACTATAACCAAGTAGAATACGGTAGCAGTAATCGACTGGTATGCATCGTAGTTGCAGGTAAGAAGTGTAGATCAATGGCGCAGTCCAATGGGCGTCGTTATAGACTCAGCTCTCAGACTAAGGCTCTTGACTCTGTCGTACCTACACGTCCATCGGTATTTATGACGGACACCAGCCAATCATATTCCAGTGACGGGGAATATAGGTGTACACATATTCCATTATATCAGTTGTGAATATGAACAATTATCTCTACACTGTTTGTTTTTAATCTTTTATTATTAGGTAATTTTAGCTGAGTCTGGACATGTCTACTAAATCCTTGAGTGTGAACCTTATCTCGGGGTTATTTCATGTTTAAAATACAATTAATGTGTTAGACATTTTTAGGTTTTGTTTATAATTTGGTTGCCATTCCTCAGTAAAAATCATCTCTAATACTTCAGCTTTATGCACATTCAGAATAAAATCAAATTTCAAAATACAAAGGACAGGTTTTTACTTCAAAAAAAAATTTATTTCAAAATTTGAAAAAGGCAAACATTTACCATATTTCTTGTATGCTAAGACACATTTTTTTACCCATAAAAAAATCACTTCAAAGATCACCCTGCATCTTAGCACTGATAGGTCAAGTTGCAGAGAGGAATTTTCTAATCCTCAGAAATCCAATATATGCCTACAATTATAATTCATATATAATAAATACTGTCTGTTATGTTAGTATCATACCATATATATTGTTTTATTTACAAGTATTGATAGCCATTATGTAGCTTCCTACTGATATTGTAATTCTTTTATTCATTAGCTTTAATTAGGTAATGTTAATTACTGTAATAATACAAATGTATAGTTGATAATATATTCAAACAGTTTACATTCTTGAATGCACCCCTGAAACTTCAGCTGGGAGTTGGATGTAAACACTGTGTGTGTTAAGACACCTTGTGGCTTGTGGTGGCAAGTACAAATTGTTTCTGGTATGAATAAGTATAACACTGTGCTAAACTGTTGAAAATCTAATTAATAATAACCACAAATATTTAATAGGTCTAAAATGTGATAATTTGTTGTGACAGAAAGAAAAATGAAACCATAGATTTGGTAACTTGAACTTGCTAATGCAGTAAGCTTTTAATACCTCAAATATTTTGTTGTCTTATCACCTGTATAGTCTTAGCATAAGGGAAATCCGGTACTGTAAGATAATCTTACATCCTTAAAATAGGCTTTTTTTTAACAATCTGAGCTTCATGCTTAAAATAGGCTTTTTTTAACAATCTGAGCTGCATGCTTAAAATAGCCTTTTTTTTTAACAATCTGAGCTTCATGCTTAAAATAAGCTTTTTTTAACAATCTGAGCTGCATGCTTAAAATAGGCTTTTTTTTTAACAATCTGAGCTGCATGCTTAAAATAGGCTTTTTTTTTAACAATCTGAGCTGCATGCTTAAAATAGGCTTTTTTTTTAACAATCTGAGCTTCATGCTTAAAATAGGCTTTTTTTTTAACAATCTGAGCTTCATGCTTAAAATAGGCTTTTTTTTTAACAATCTGAGCTGCATGCTTAAAATAGGCTTTTTTTTTAACAATCTGAGCTGCATGCTTAAAATAGGCTTTTTTTTTTAACAATCTGAGCTGCATGCTTAAAATAGGCTTTTTTTTAACAATCTGAGCTTCATGCTTAACATAGGCTAAGCTTTTTTTTTTAATAATCTGAGCTTCTTACTCGAAACAGGCTTAGTTTCTTTTTTAATAATCTGAGCTTCATGCTTAAAATAGGCTCAGTTTTTTTAATAACCTGAGTTTCATGCTTAAAATATGTTAAGTTATTTTTAATAGTTAGAGATTCATGCTTAAAATAGGCTTAGTTTCTTTTTAATATTCTGTGTCTTATCATAGAGGAAAAAGATTAAAGCTTCATAGTAAAAGAAAAAAAAAAAATTAAAGCCCTATATTAGATATTAAAATGAACAAGTTTAGTTAAATATTCTTAAAATAGACCTGGAAATTCTGATGTCATGTTTCAGCACTTTCTTCTTTTCACTTCAGTTGGAATATCCTTAATAAAATGGCATCTGTTGCTGAGAATTTTGGTGACCAAACTGTTGATATTCTAGTGATAAGTTTCTGCAATTCTTATATGGGAGACCAAGTTTTGAGTCCCTCCTAAGGAGAGGTGATTGATTTCAGATATTTACATTCTTTAATATGTGTTTAAATATATATATATATATATAGATAATATTAGTGGTAAATATACATATATATGCAAAATCCACAGGTGCATATATACACATGTATATTTAGAATAAAAAATTTCCGAGAGGATAAAATCCAGTGTTTAAGCCTTTTTATTATATATATATATATATATATATATATATATATATATATATATATATATACATAAAGTATTTGAATATATATAAATCTACAAAGATAAAAATTTAAAGACATCAATAACCCTTAGATGGAAAAGAAGATCATGGAAAAAACAAAAGAACCAGTCATCAAGAGAAACCATCTTCCTAGGTTTGAGAAAGCAGAAGAATTAATCCAGAAAAAAATACTTCCCCATTAAAGACACAGAGAAGATTGTCAACAAGTGACAAAATGTATATTTGAAAAACTTCTATTTGGTTCACAAGAACCTTAATTGAGATTGTTTTTAATAAAGATTCTCTATCATTCAGGGAAATTGGATTTTTTGGGGGCAAAGTTATGCAATGATTTCGTATGTAATGTACCAAGTATTGCAAGGTATGTAAAATGCATTTTGTAAATTCCTAGAATGTCATTTCAAGATGTAGGCAATCATGATTCTTCAGAGATTATTTTTATTTATTGTTATTAATTGTCATGACTTCCTTGAAAAGATAGCCGAGTGGTTTCTCATTGCCATCTCTACAGATTCCTTTTCTTCATTATCTATGAATTGCCATGACTTCCTGGAAACGATAGTCGAGTGGATTCCCATTGCCTTCTCTACAGATTTCTTTTCTTCATTATCTATGAATTGCCATGACTTCCTGGAAAAGATAGTCGAGTGGATTCCCATTGCCTTCTCTACAGATTTCTTTTCTTCATTATCTATGAATTGCCATGACTTCCTGGAAAAGATAGTCGAGTGGATTCCCATTGCCTTCTCTACAGATTTCTTTTCTTCATTATCTATGAATTGTCATGACTTCCTGCAAAAGATAGTCGAATGGATTCCCATTGCCTTCTCTACAGATTTCTTTTCTTCATTATCTATGAATTGCCATGACTTCCTGCAAAAGATAGTCGAGTGGATTCCCATTGCCTTCTCTACAGATTTCTTTTCTTCATTATCTATGAATTGTCATGACTTCCTGGAAAAGATAGTCGAGTGGATTCCCATTGCCTTCTCTACAGATTCATTTTCTTCATTATCTATGAATTGCCATGACTTCCTGCAAAAGATAGTCGAATGGATTCCCATTGCCTTCTCTACAGATTTCTTTTCTTCATTATCTATGAATTGCCATGACTTCCTGCAAAAGATAGTCGAGTGGATTCCCATTGCCTTCTCTACAGATTTCTTTTCTTCATTATCTATGAATTGTCATGACTTCCTGGAAAAGATAGTCGAGTGGATTCCCATTGCCTTCTCTACAGATTTCTTTTCTTCATTATCTATGAATTGCCATGACTTCCTGCAAAAGATAGTCGAGTGGATTCCCATTGCCTTCTCTACAGATTTCTTTTCTTCATTATCTATGAATTGTCATGATTTCCTGGAAAAGATAGTCAAGTGGATTCCCATTGCCTTCTCTACAGATTTCTTTTCTTCATTATCTATGAATTGTCATGACTTCCTTCAAAAGATATTCGAGTGGATTCCCATTGCCTTCTCTACAGATTTCTTTTCTTCATTATCTATGAATTGCCTATACTTCCTGGAAAAGATAGTTGAGTCGCTTTTACTTGAAGTTACTTTCACCCAAGTTTAGAGGCCATTATTTACCCTACAATTTAATACATAGCTGGGGAATGCCTTAATGTTTTGCACAAGGGCATTTCTCTGAAAGTGGACACTATAGACTTGATCATAATTTGAACTGTACTTACCAATTTTAATCTCAACATATTATTTCTTAGTTTTTCTGTCTTTCTCAGTGCCATGTTCACTCGCTTAGTTATGTCTTGCAACAACCTGATAATCACCCTACCAGTGTTCATCTACCAGTCTGACCTGCCATCGTCAAATTGGCTTTATTGCCTTGCTTGGCGTGAAATGATTAAAAAATAAAAATCTTTCCACATTCCCATTTCTTCCTTACCTGAATTCACAGCATTAGTTAATGTCAGAGAATTTATGTGTAGTGCGTCATTTGCAACCAAACTCTGGTCTTCTTTCCTTTTTTTTTTTTTTGGCAACTACAACAGATATAATCTTTTATTGAATCTCTTCCTAATATACCTTCAAAATCAAAGCTGTGGAATCAGGAGACAAAACCTTTGACTCCGACTCGTCTATTTTTGGCACCGCCAACTCTGGAACCTCCTTATGTAATTAAGTGATTATAGCCTACAAAGAATAAAGATATTGTGGCTTTTATATCATGCTTATTTATTCTTCAATGTTTTCTAACAGAATTAGAGACAAAATATTTGATAGGATGTAGAAGAAATAACAATAAAAAAATGCTATAATGTAAGTCTTATATATATATATATATATATATATATATATATATATATATATCTTTTCAAATAAGAAGAGTATCCAATGTGTTGTATGGCTACAATATCAGAGCTAAAAACTCTTGATGTTGAAGCTCTTGTTGTTCAAGTCTTGAGAATATACTGCAAATCAGTGTGATTTCTCATCTTCAGCATGACTGCTTATTTCTGAACATGTGCCTCTGTTAAAGTCTGTCTTTCTTTAACATCTACAGAGCCAACCTGTAATTTATCGTCATCATCATCATCATCCTTCGACCTCCCTATGGTTGGTTGGAAGTTCATTGACAATCCATTTCTACACTGTTTGGTCCTGCATTGCTGTCCCCAGATGCCCAATGTCCAACCCTGAGTCTCAAGCTATGGTGTCTGAGAAAGTCAATTTTCATGAGAAGACACTTCCAGTAAAATTTCATTAAAAACAGAAAAAAAATTACACTCAATTGCTATGTGATATCAATCCTTTTCTATAGCAGTGAATGCTGGACAATCTCCACACAGATGAAGAGATTTTTTGATTGATTGATTCGTTTTTATATGGTTTATCAACCCCTTGTAAGTTATTCAAAGCCAGAAAAAGTGTAAGAATTTTTTTGGTGATAATAATGATTTAGTGAAACAAGTCTTACTAAATAGTAAGACTTGTATCACTAAATCATAGCTGGAGGGGAAAGCAGTAGATTCATACTTTTCCCAAGAGTATTTACATATACATGAATATAACAAACCCTACTGGAAATAGAATTGAAATTTGTCTCTCCAATTAACAATTCTGATCCTTTATCCATTCCACCACACACACACACTGAAGCTTATAGCAACTGGTATTCCCAAGTGATCACCCATCTAAGTACTGACCAGGTTCATTGTTGCTTAACTTCAATGTTTCACCTTGATATGGCTGTAAACCGTTGAGTAAGAGAAAACTTGAAGCAACATAAATATGGTTTTACAGAAGGATACTGAGAATTTCATGGAAGTCTTTTAGAAAATGGTAATAAAAATAACATTTATACTTAAAATGAGGAAGAGACAGCTGAAATTTCTTTGTCTTTGGCTCAAAGTGATGAACTCAACACTCATGGATTTGCCTCAAACAATGTCAAATTTTCCTGTGATGTGATCAGCCTAGTTCACTTTTGATCAGGTATCAGAAGACATGACACCCACCAAGCAGAAGCCTTTATCATGCCAAGTTCATTGTGCAGAATATACTCCTCTCTCTCTCAGAGTACATGCTAACAGCACTAGCTATTTGATTTATAGTCAATCGTGTGTCATCTATCGCATGTACATTTTCAAGAGAAGTCGCTACTAGTTACATCTGAAGTCTTCTTTAAACAGTCAGATGTTAGTTTACCTGAAGAGAAACAATGCAGTTATTAATGAGAGTTAACATTAATGCATGCAAGATGTCACAGTTCTAGCATCACTCCTCCATATAAACATTTCAGTTCATCGTTGTACAAATGTCTTCTCAGATCACTGATTCAAAACGAATGAGCACTGTGTGTCTTAGAGAGGATCACATTTTGTCAGATCCTGTAGTCTGGAAATACAGAATCATAAAGGAAGAATTTTACCAAACAGCAAAGACCACATGACTTGAAGACTTCCAAAAACAGCAACATCTAAAATGAAAAGCATATGTATTCTGTATACGTGGCATGGTAGGTACTAGCTGTGGCAGTCTAGAATATAGTGTTTTATATGTATGGGACCAACTCAAAAATAGGTAAATAATGAAAAAGAACACATTTCTTGGTCAGAAAGGATTATAAGCAAGATGGTATTTGGGTTTATGATTCTTATTTTTAAAATGTCCGGTTTAAAAAATTTTTTTTTGTTTTTTGTCTCTGGTTACTAGCTACCTTTAATGTACACTACAGTTCAAAAGTTTGAGGAAATCCCTGGTGATTTTTTTTTTTAAATTGGCCCAAAAAGTAGTTGTTTTGTACTTTAAATAAGAGAAATTATCATACATGGTTAAAAAAAAAGTGAAACCTGATATTATATTAGAAATTGTATTATGACAAAAGAGAAAAAAGCATTTTATGATTAAATTTTGCTCTTGTCAAAATATCCTTCTTTTGCCTTGATTACTGCATTTTGTGACTCAAACAAACACTCATTGTCACTTTTGTAATGTCAACGAATACTTGTTGTCACTGTCATCATGCTCATTGTAGTAGAGACTTTGAAATCACAGATACAACTATAGTAACGCCATTGAACAATACTGGTGTCAGGCGCCTTTGAATAATACTCACATTTGCTTGATAATATTCACACTAATAGTACTTTGAATAGTAATCCATGTAGTGATCAGTATAGAGAAATATTATAGAGAGAGAATAGAGTAGAGAATAGCAATCCATAAAGTAATAGAGGATAGAGTAGAAATGGTGGGATATTCACTAACCTCCCCATGCGGTCGGATGCAGTCCAAAGCCAAGTTTAATTGTGGGATATCCGAGTCCGTATGCTCGATCAAAAATTCCCCGTAGACCCCGTAAAAAACGGGGATGAGTAGCTGTCTCCTGAGACGAGACTCTGCCCTTCGACATAGCCTCATCTGGGGATCCTCTCTGCTCAGAGGCAGAGAGTTTGATCTACACTTCTGAAGTAATCCGTATAGTAATAGAGGATAGAGTAGAAATGCCAATCTGTATAGTGATAGAGGATAGACTAGAATATAATGATCAATCTAGACGTCATGCGACTTCCTATATATGCATTTCCTCTATGGTCATTTGATACACTTAATTCAATAATGGGATCGACTATGTTTGCTCACTGGTGATCTACAAACTCAAGTGTCGGCAGTGACACTTTATTCTGTATAACACTGCAGCACAAATTTTTGGCATTCGTTGCAAAATTTTTCCAAAGGATAATTTTGATAATTGATTCCATTCTTTTTTCAATCGCTCAAAGAGCTCTTTTTTTTTTGTTCTTCTGTCATGTTCATCCAATGCTAATTCTGGCAGTGGCTTCATGCTTTTAGTGTATATACAATGAGTGTTTCAGAATCTAAGCATTGCTTCTGCTGAAGCACTACTGATGGTTCATTTTAACCCTTTTGATGTCAATTTAATCTGATGCCTTCTTTTTTTTCTTTTTTTTTTTTTCATATATCATCACCGTTTTGCTTAAAGTATGTATTATCTTGATTTCAGATGAAAACATTTACAGCATATTTCAGTGTTCATCCTGAACAAGGCCCAAGAGCCACTCGAGGTAGAGATTTACATATTAAGAGGCACTGTTTATAGGGATATGAGGGGAAGATCAGGGTTAACCATATGCTTGAACAGGTTAAGAATATCGTGATTGGGGAAGCATCCTCTTGGGAGTTGGTTCCACAAAACAGCAGTTTGTGGGAAGAAGCTGCTCAAGTTGAACTTATGTCACATCAGTAGAATGCAAAAGGAATGAGGGTGGTTCACTACAATGTGCGTAGCATGGCTGGTGTTAGCCAGGTTAGAACTGGTGGAACTAAGGAACGTAGTTCGTCTGAATACCTTCCATAAAAATAGCAATAGACCAGCAAGAGGCTTATTCTAGAAATTAGATTTCCACTAATTTCAGTTATAATGCTAGAATTAATAAAAATATCAGTCATTCATATTACTAATGTAAATTTCATTTTGTCTTTTGCTAATGTAGATTTTGTCCTTGTGAAATAAAATTATTTTTCTTATGACACTGGCTTATTGGCAAAACATACCAAAGTAGAAGTTTCCCCAAATATCTTATATATTTACCATTTCATTATACAAATTTACTCATATATATGTATGTATGTTGTATCCTTAAAGAGGTTACAAACAAATAAAAGTGGTACTCGAGTGAAGGAACAGCAACACGTGCATAGATGAAAGTAAGAGTGGGTTATTTTAAAAGAGAATGCACTATTGAAAGACAGGGAATCATGTGGCAGGCTAGTAATTCCCGAAGCAAAGTTATTTACCTTACCTCCCCATGAGGCAGGATGTGGCACAAGGCCTTTTTTTAATGCGGGGAAAAATCAAGCCCGTAAGCTCAGGAAAAAAATTCCCTGTAGACCCTCTATACACGGGGTCAGGTAGCTGTCTGCCACCCCAGATGAGACTCTGCCCTTCGGCTTAGCTTTATCTAGGTTCCTCTCCACCCGAAGGCAGAGAGTTCGACTACCACAACTGGAGATGAATCTCCAACTAATTCCTGAAGCAAGGATATTTACCTTACCCCTCACATGTGGAAGGATGTGGCACAAGGCCATTTTTAATGCGGGGTCAAAACCGAGCCCGTAGGCTCAGGCAAAAATTCCCTGTAGACCCTGTATACATGGGGTCAGGTAGCTGTTTACCACCCCAGATGAGACTCTGCATTTTGGCATAGCCTCGTCTGGGTTCCTCTCTGCCCAAAGGCAGAGATTTCAACCATCACAGCTGGAGACGAATTTCCAACTAATTGCCAAAGCAAGGTTACTTACCTTACCTTCCCATGAGGCAGGATGCGGAACAAGGCTTTTTTAATGCAGGGCAACTGAGCCTGTATGCTTGGGCAAAAATTCCACATAGACCCCATATACACGGGGTCAGGTAGCTGTCTACCACCCCAGACGAGACTCTACCCATCAGCATAGCTTTGTCTGGGTTCCTCTCTGCCCGAAGGTAGAGAGTTTGACCAGCACAATGCTCTTCTGCCACAAAATGCAAAAAAGGAAGTTGTTGGAGAAACTGGAACAGAATTCCGTCTTCCATTCAATAACCATAAAAAATCCATCAGGGAGAACAACAACAACAATTTTTTCTGTCTCTGCACACTTCAACCAACTATTTCATAGCATCGATGATGCAAGATATGTGCTTTTAGTCTCTTTATTAAATAGGCAAGAAGAAAAGTGCAGTTCGGAGTTTGCACACTGAGGGATTAAACAGGGATTTGGGTTTACTCAGAGTATAATTTCCACAGGAATAACTTTAACCAACAACATTTCTCAGAAGTGCAAGTCCCAGAAGTGTAAGTTTATTCCTCATATTGTTGAAAAAGAACATAGGCGTGTTTGAAAATCCCAGCATTAAAATCAATCTTTTCATGCGTCAGTTCAGCCAAAAGGTTAATAGATATCATTATACAGTGTAACCCGGATATAAGAGACCCGGACAGAAGAGAAACCCGGATATAAGAGACTTATTCTCCGGCCCGACAACTCTCTTATATCCGGGTTACACTGTATAAATTTTATTGCCAATATTGGTATCATTTTGTTGGCTTTTTATTCTTCAAATTTTGTAAATGACCTATCAATTATTTCAGTGGAGCTCCCTGGCAAGAAAGTGTGAGTTTGTAAATAGTGACTATTACTACTACTAATGCAATACTCTTCGATAAAACAAATCGAGTTCTCTCAGTCACTGGCATATTTATCTAAGAAAATAAATACGCTTAAATTCACCTTCATCCCTGCCGTGTGCCAACAGCTTAGGTGTAGATTCTCTCACTGACACCAATTCAGCCGGGTTTTGATCCTAGTTAAAGGCAACTGGACATTTAGCTACATTTATGAGCGAAACAGTCTGTCTGTGGCTGTCAATATATATAATTATTTATTTAAAAAAATTTATATGTTATAAAATCACTACAAAAATAGATCACTTGATAAGACACTGGGGGTGTTGAAACAAAATGGCTATTTTTGTAGTGATTTTATAACATATTTATGTTATAAATTTTTTTTAAATAAATAATTATATCGGCTCTACTTTGTATTGAGCACTCTTAAGAATAGTAATTGTTGGTTATTGGAATTCATTCCATATACACCAATTATATACTTGGGTATATATATATATATATATATATATATATATATATATATATTGTTCATTACAAGACTGCATGTCTTGTCTGACACCAATGATGTACAGTGGATATATGACAACAACAATAATTATCTCTGGAAGGATGATGACACACTTAAGTGATATCAGTGTCATAAGAAAGCATCTTGACACCCACATTAAAGCACACTCACTCATTCAGATTTTTTTGAAAGTTATACCTGCTAAATTTCATATCCAAAATGTAAACAAAACAATTCCTAAAGAATTAATGGATTTTATTTTTTAATCCAACATATTTTTATTACATCAAATGTTATTTTTATTGGATACTCAAATTTGAGTAGAAGCCGCTATTTTTAAACAGTATTTTTTCATCTACTGAGCTGTGTACTTGAGAAAATTCGAAAATAATGCAAGAAGAACCACCATCTGATAAATGCAAACTTTAGAACTTTGCTTGTTCTTGAAGCTCTTCATAGCTGAGTGTTTCAAGCAAGTTGAATCAAAGGATGGTTTCTCCTGCAAAGGGGGATGCACATTACAAATCCTGCTGGAGGACATATTTTCTTTAATAATCTACATTGGGACAACCATTTAAATTCACTAGTATATATATGATGGACTCTCCCGTCAGTTCCGACGTATGAGGTTCCGACAACCTTGTTTATTTAACCTTGTGTGTGAGTCGCAAGTGACATTTCAGTCCTGCTAGTGATTTGCAAAGAAATCCACAGATTGTGCAAGAGTGTGGATTCTTGGAGTATATGGCTGGAATAGCAGCAGATATTTTATTCCTTTCCCTAGTTTGACAAAGCTTGACAATGTTTGATGCTGCCTTGTTCTTGATGTCATTGTAGCATGTAGTCTTCCATTTATTACAATCAATTACGATGTTCTCAAAGGTAGTGTGATTTATATTCGCAGCTAAGAGGTTACTTTTCAGCTTGTAACTACCTAAGCAAAGGCCAACCCATGTTTCGATGACCATTGTCAAGTTGACCATACATGAGTATTTTGGGGATTCTGTTATATATTATATGTATACATAATTAAATATCATTTAGAAAACCTGAACTTTGACATGTTTTGCTGACAAGATGATGTCATCAGAAGAAGAATTTTGTTTCACAAAACAAAATCTGAATTAGTGAAAAAAAAATTTGATTTCTGTTAAACATACATGACCGGTGCAAGTGTCTCACACACCCTCCACTGAATCTTTGATATAACCCCTCCTCAAATCTATCATACAGTGGTGGAGGGGGCTCACTATACTACATCTCAATTTTCATATAAAAATACAAATTTTATTATAATTTAATTATGTACAATAATGGTATTTATCAATCCACCCACGAGGATTGAATGTGGCACAAGGCCTTTTTAATGTGGGTATCTCCGAGCCCGTAGGCCCAGCCAAAAATAAATAACCATCAAACCCCTCGAGTGGGGCCAGTTCCGTCAACCTCCCCCAACGCAACACTACCCTTCGGCGGAGCTACGTCAGGGTTCCTCTCTGCAAGAATAGAGTTCGACAGACACCCGACCCGGCAGCTCACAAAGCACAGATACTACACTTTGATCCTAGCCACCGGGCCGAGCGGGTATTCTTTTTATAGATGTACAATAATGGATCATATGCAATAAAGGTGAACAATTCAAGTAGAAAAATTGAAGAGAAATAAAACATATCTAAATACAAATTAGAGACATGTCATAATATTAGGTTGGTGCAAAAATAATATCGTTTTTTGACGTTAAAAAATATGTCAAAAAACGATATTATTTTTGCACCAATCTAATAGATCATTCCATCTTAAATAAATCAAAGTTTTGCAGCAATATTTAACATCAACTTGAGATTTTTCTTGTTAAAAAGTTGAATAATTTGAAGACGTTCAACAATATAAATGAAAAATAATGAATTTTACAAAGTGTTTTTTTCAAAACTTAGCAGCAGCAAAATAAATTCACGGATTTGGACAAAAAAAAAGACCTCAGAATGATGTCAAAATCTGCAAAGATTTTTCATCCTTTAATAGTCAGTTGTGGTTAGTTTAATTTGTAACATATATTAATGTAGGTAGAAAAAAAACGGAATGTTGATAAGATAGTGAGGGTCACAAAGCACTGCTTGGGATCCCCCAATCAGATCCCCCTGGTCAGGGAGTTCAGGGAGTAGTACATGCTGGCCCTGTAAGCATATGAACACTTCATTTTTATTTTAACCATATCATGATGAACCCTTCTTTGTGCCCTAAGCCTACTGCTTTCAACAGCATTCTGATTAATCAATAACTATTAAAATTTATTGTTTTTTTTTTGTTTTTGTACACATAGTATCTGCATCCAGCTTTGTAAAGTTTCAGGTGGCTGAGTTTTGAATGGTGGCATGGTGGAATAATGGATAGTGGCTCTGATTGAGGAATTGGAGAGCTGAGTTCAAATTCCAGTCAAGATCATTGCATTCACTTATGTGCTAATAGCTTGGGAAACATAAGAATCCATCTCCCTGCCAGCTATGAGTAAATAACAGGACAGAGTGGGCATTATTGCCTTGGTTGTTAACCAGTCTAGGAAAAGGAAAAACTCTAAATTTGAACAGCCTGCTGCCTTGTAGGTCCTGCTTCTTTAACTTCTGAGAGGAGGGACAGGATAACCTCAATATCCGAGGTACAAAAGGAACTAATAAGCCATTGCAATATTTTACCTTGAATGTCACCATGAACCACAATTACAAAAGAAATGCTGACCACAGCAGCACAAAGTCCACTAACTGAAGAAATGATGATGAGTTTTGAATTCATAGGTGTCCTTCTACCAGACTGGTTACCAACAAAGGCTAGAGAACCCAGTTCATGCTGCTATTTAACCCATAGCTAGGGGACCGTATTTTTTCCAGACAGAAACCACATCCTGGAACATCAAAAGTTGAGATGCCAGGTCAGGACTGACAACATTACAGACCCTTCTTTGGATTTTGTCTAGAATCTTGAGGTATATAACCCCAGCATGGACTGTATTACTATAGTCCATGTGAAGTTATTATGCAAGTCACATAAATCTCAATGACTTGAGTTTGCTTTGAACAATTTTTGTCAAATTTCAAATGATTAATTTAGATGTCAAAACAAACCTGGAGTTATATTTTTAGATAGTTTCAACATGTTTTATTAAAGTTATCAGATAATCCTAGCATAATTGGGTTTCTGCCACCTTTTGTTAGTTTTCACGACCATTACGCCCTGCCAACACACCATAAATAATGGACTATTTTGTTTTGGCCACATGGAAAGAGGGGAAAAGACACTACTTAGTTCCAGTGAGAAAATTTAAGAAAGAAAGGAAGATAGAAGTGGAGAAAGAGAGAAGAGATCTTAGCCAAGAGGCAGAGAAGCAAGGATGAATGCGATAATAAGGCCTTTTCTTTGGACACACAGTCTTAAACAATGGAAACTGAGTAAGGCAATCGCCAAAAATCCAGTTACCATAAATAAAATAACATCATCTGTTGAATTATTTATATATTATCATTGAGCGATATGGAGTGAGTAGCCATTGGTCAAATGCAAAAGAAATAACAGAACTGTCCAACAAACAGAATTAACAAAGTTTGAAATAAAAAGAAAAAGGAACAGGGCAAAAATTAAATAATATCAAGCAAACAATATACGCAAGGTAAATTAACACTAATAAGGCAAAATGTTCACAGATTAAGAATTGGTGTCAATACACAAAAGCAAGTTTAGACAAGGCAGATTGGGACTGAGTCAACTTCAATCCAGGCTATTTTATTGGCTAAGAAAAAAATCCCAGCATGCACTTGTATGCTTTTGCCTATAAAAGAGGAGGAGTAAATGTTCTGCAGTCATTCCCATATAAGATTGAAATCAATAAGAGAAATGTTCTTAAGATGGGGGATTTGGCAAGAAAGAAAGGAAGAAAAGAAGATATAAGTGTTTAATGTCTCCTGCCAACACCTCATTAATAATAGTCATATGTTTTCTTGGGTTTGTTTTCCTGAGTGTAATCTCATATTGTCATGCTGGAGACTAACAGCTTTTCCCTTAACCAAAGCCAGAAACTTTTGATGCAATGTTTTGTTTACGTAATCAAGTTACTGGCAATAAATGCCTACAGTGATGGTCCTTCCATGTTCCACTAGCTTATAATAGTACCAACAGCAGCAACAACTAAAATGCATAGCACATGTAGCTCAAAGAGAAAATAGCAACATAATCAAGATGTTAAAATTCTGCACTGTTTGAAATAAAAGTTTAAGGAGGAAAATTTTATTTTTCAGAAAAATTGTTTTAAGAGCAATATTTCATAAATTTCAACCGAAATCAATACTGTCTGCTTGGTTAATAAATTCTAAATGTTTCCTTGTAGGAAAACGGCTATTATTACCATTACTGTAATGAATGACATTTTTCATATCCCACCAGACTTAAAGCAAGGATAGAGTTTGGTGTTGATATTAGTTTCTCATTTTGTGAGAACCAGTGTCTTTTTCCATTTCTGTTGACATGCAAAACACATTTTTCACCACCTGTAATAATGCAATGCAAAAATGAAAGGACTACTGTGGGTGGTGGGAGATACATTATGTTTACTTCTTAACTGAAAGCTCATGAGGAAGCAAAATTTCTTCTTTGTAAGTATTTCTAATTAAAATCTGAAAATACACTATAAACAACACCTTTCGGACAGAAAAGAAGATCAACTAATACTAGATGTAGTTTTCTACTATGTTTCTGCTTCAGTTAGTTGACTTAGAATTTATTGTAGTGAAATACATAATTATTTTCCTAACACACTAATATTTGACAAGTCACTATATATGTAATCATTAGAGTGAATGAACGAGTGAACAAATTTGTTTAATATACCAAAGTCATTTCCAGTGCATTTCTATAGCAAAATTGTTATAATGTACCTATGGACTATAATGGGTATTGTCTCAATCCATATAAATACAGTAGAATATACTGCATGTGGTAGTCATTTGGATTCACTCAGGTTTCACCTTGATTCACTTGTGATTCACCTTCATTCACTTCTAGCTCACCGCTAGCAGTTGATTACTTACTACACGCCGCTGGCAAACCTTGTATATTGTTCCTGTTATAAATATTATCATTCCATTTCCAACCTTCATCTTTGTTATTCTTATTCAATAACCTTTTCCTAGATTACAATATTTTGGTGATCAAGTTGAGACCCAAAATTTTGTAACCTAGGAAAAGGTTATTGTAAAGGTTATTGCAAAAGGACATATTGGAGTCAAGAGGGATGGAGGAAAGCAGCGAATATCCTATCTAACGAGCTTGTGTAAATGGTTGGCAGAACAGGGATTAGAAGGAATATAAAAAAAACATTGCTAAGAGATACAAAAGAAAAGGAAGCTGTGGAAAGCCATGATCGCCCACATCTTGAAGGGACACAGTACATAGAAGAAGAAGAAGAAGAACGTTCCAAAGCATCTCATCTCTTTCCCTGATACAAAAAACTCATCTCTTGAAGTCTCTGGTTGAGATTTGGGTGTAACTCACTTTACTCAAATCAAAGACAAAACAACAACAACAACAACAACAATAATAATAATAATAATAATAATAATAATTAATGTTCTGTTTGTGTTGGAGCTTTACCTGATAATAATGATCTGAATTTTATATGCTTGTTTCAAAAGATAAAAAGAAAGTTTCCTATTAATATAGTGTTGTAACCTAGGAAAAGGTTATTTAATAAGAATAACGAAGATGAAGGTTGGAAATGGAACGATAATATTTATAACAGGAACAACATACAAGATTTGCCAGAGGTGTGTAGTAAATAACCAACTGCTAATGGTGAGCTAGAAGTGAATCTAGGTAAATCACAAGTGAATCAAGGTGAAACTCAAGTGAATCCAAATGGCTACCACATACAGTATATTCTACTGTATTTATATCAATTGAGATATACCCATTATAGTCCATAGGTATAGTATAACAAAAATAATTTCCAAAACATTTCTATAGTAAAATAATTTCCAATACATTTCTATATTAAAATAATTTCCAATACATTCTATATAAGCATTGAATATTTGCCATATCATTCTGTATGAGTGAATGAAAATTTTAACATACTTGTGAAATAAATACTACTGATGATTATTTCCAGTGCATTGCTATAGAAAAATAATTTCCAATGCCTTTTGTATGCTTTTTCTACTGTGTCATTGTATATGAAATAAACAAGAAAAAAAAACAAAAACATGAAATCATTAAACTGAATTAAAAGTTTGTTTTCTTTGTCTAACAAATTCTACCCAAGCTATCTTTTTCTGCTTTTCCCTTCAAGACATAGCTGATCAAGGCTCTCTCTTCTTATGCTTTGTAGCAATTAGCAATTATTGTTGTTACTACCTCTTCTAAGATTTCTTCTGCCATTCAATTACACAAACTTCTTAGATAGGTTATAGACTGTTTCCGTATGCTCCTTTGCCTTTAGTATCTCCTGTGAGTGTCAAATTCTCCAAGCCCTCTTTCCTCATTATATGCCCTAGAAATTTTAAGCTGCCTCTTTCTGATTCTAAGTATAAGTGTCATTTTTGTTTTGATTTTCCTTAAAACTTCCTCATTGTTCACATGTTCTGTCCATAGTATTCACAGCATCCTTCTGTAGAGCCACATAGGAGGATTGATATTACACAACATTTGAGCATTATTTACTTTGCCTCTGACAAAATTTTCCTGTTACAGGTTGCAAAAACAGCTAGCATACAAAAGGTGCAGTTCAATTTTTATTTGCTAAAATGATATATTATAGAACTTTCTGCAACTTAAAAAAAAAAAGTTTACTAGCAAACAGCTTGTAAAATAAAGTGTGCAAACATTTCATTGTCCTTAATTGTGATATAGTTGCCAAGCAGGTTGACCATGCAATTGGAATGCATCTGTAAATGCAGTGACACACTTGCCTGCTACACAAGATAAGCTGCAGCTGATAAGCCAAACAAAACAGCAACCTGTAAGTAAATGCTAAAAGTAACATCTCATTATTCCTATAGGACAGAACCACCCCACCCCGACCCCACCACTGCCATTACTGGCAAAAAAGAAAAAGAAAACACTGTTATGCATAATATGAGCATTCTCTCCTTCATGATAATGAATATTTTCTCTTACGTGAAGGAGATAGCATACTAGAGATATGAACATGCACACATATACACATACATACATTATTCTGTTCATATATATCTATCTAACCCTGTTAATATCTCATTTATCTCAACCTGTTTCTATCTATCTATTTATTTATATCATTCAGTTCATATCTATCAATATTATTCAATTCATATCTATCTATCTATATTAGATATTATCTATATAAACCGTACATAATTATCTCTCTCGGTCTGCTTATAACAACACAATATCATATTTTATGCAAGTCAATTTTTTCAATATATATACTTACATAAAAAATAATATACCATATGAATTTCAGCTTACTTCTGTAAAGTCTTGCAAACTTTTCATTGTCCTTAATTGTAATATAGTTACCAAGCAGGTACACTGTGCAGTTGGAATGTATCTATAAATGCAGTGACACACTTGCCTATTATATAAGATAAGCTGAAACTGATAAGTCAAACAAAGTAACAACCTGTAAGTAAATGCTAAAAGTAGCATGTTGTTATTCTCACAATATAGCTTTCTGTTTTTAATCAACATATTCAGAATATTTTATTTGGTAAGATTTTATAATATAATAATACCAAATGAGTGTTCATCATATTTACAATATGATATATATATATATATATATATATAAGGTTGGTGCAAAAATAATGTCGTTTTCTCACATATGTTAATATGTGAGAAAACGACATTATTTTTGCACCAACCTAATATATATAACAGGTAGGCATTTAAGATCCTAGTAATATGCAAATATTAGAACTGACCCATAAAAATGAACTCAATGTATTTTGTTTATACAGAGCAACAGAATTAATAATCAAACAAATCCTTTTATCTCATATGGGGAATATATGTATATATATATATATATATATAAGTGAAGATTGAAGTCAACACTTAGAGGCGACAGTCTGTTTCAGGCCACCTGACGATTACATCTAGCATGAAACAGCCTGTCACCTCTAAGTGTTGACTTCAATGTTCACTTTTATATTTACACATGCTCTCTCTCTAATATTGAGCTCTTTATCTCATAAATATAGCCCACCTTAAGACTATATTTCTTATATGTATATGTATATATATATATATATATATATATATATATATATATATATATATAATATTATGCAGCATATATTTTATATATAAAGAAATAATCATACATAGAATCAATTAGCAATATTAATGTGATTAATGGCGAAATCACTTTGCTAGTAGAAACATAATGTATGCATTAAAATACTGTTAATCTACTGAATGATGTGATCCTCATTTATAAAACTGTTGTCAGATGTTTCTAGTGTATATTTTTTTAAGTTAAGCAAGTACTTTCGAAGATCCATTCTTTATATATAAAATATATGTATATGTGTGTGTGTGTGTGTGCACATTTCATTGAATATGACAGAAAGGTGCTTTGATTTAGTTTTTTACACAATGTGATCTTATAATTTTTTTCTTTTGGGAGGATAAATTTTATAAAAATTGTCCAATTGTTTTTTTCTTTTCAAGTGCTTTCATCTATACATTTAGTCATTTTCAAGGTTCAGATATATTAGCTGTTATCAAGAAACAGATTGTTGTATGTATTTATTTATATAATGTTTTAATCCTCCAAAAAGAAAAAAAATTATAGGATCACATGAGAAATTGTATAAAAAATTAAATCAAAGCCCCATGTCTATTGTATTAATGAAACGTGCATGAAAGAAGGATTGCTGCCTAAATACACAAATATATATATATATATATATATATATATATATATATATATATGTATATATATATATATATATATATACCCAAATGTAATGAGAATGAAAATAATATAAATTCTAATGTTCACAGCATTAAAAGAGGGCTTGATACCAAGAGTAGAGTAATAATTATTTATTATAATTTTTACATACGGACAAAAACAAATTGTTCACTACAAAGATGCATTCTTGTTTCGATGCAACTGCATCTCAACTGGTGAGAACCAAAAATGGTTAAGAACAATTCTATTTACATGCAAGCCACTTATGGAAAAAAAAACATAGGGAGAAACACCTTAAGTGGGAAGGGAAAAGGGTAAAGAAAAGGGATAAAAGAGAAGGAAAGGAAAGACGGTTACAGAGTAAGACAATATTATTTGTTGATAGCAGTTTGGGCAGTGAAGGAATGTTGAATCATTAAGACAAGAGCCTGACCCTAAAAGTTTTTAAAAAAATTTTAGGTTCTCACCAGTCGAGATGCAGCCACATCAAAACCAGAATACATCATTGCAGTGATCAGGTTGTTTTTGTCTGTATGTAAAAATTATAATATATATATATATATATATATATATATATATATATATATATATACACTAATAATAAATATACATTTTTTTCCCTCACTGGTAGAACAACTCTGAGTTTCATGCACAATACAATCATCAGGTGCACATTAAAAAATGACCATTGTTAAATTGAAATACTGATATTTATAACGTACTGATATGCTAATAGAGCAGTCCATTTATTTATGATGGAAAAAAACTATATATATATATATATATACATATATATATATACATACATACAAATACAAACATATAAATATAATTGAAATATTAATATATGCATATTATACATATTTTCAAATATAATACTGTTGTAGAGTAGCTAGCACCCCTTCAGCACTCTACCAGATGGCTTAGCTCATAGACTTAAGGACTCCAATAGTTGATTAATAAGTTGATACTAAGCTGATTAATATTCGGATTGATCTTACTTCATTTGACTATACAGCATTTGACCCTCCTTTATTTCTTGTAAATTGTTTTGTAACTTATTGTTCTGTGTTTTGTTGTATGTATCCATTATCACCGGAAACTGGTGCTGAATAAATATATTAAGCACTCATTCTTCTCTCTGTATTATTCACCTTACCGATACAACAAATGCACATATACACAAATATATCATGGACTAGGAATTTATGTAGAAATATTAATTCTCTGCCATTTAATATAGCATTGAGCTCTCTTTATACGTATATACAGAATCCATAAAAAAATATATACATACATACAGGAAAGGAAAAACATGTCTTTTGTTGTTTTATCAAATTGTGATAACACTGTTTACTGTAGTACAATATTTTCTCGACAAATGGTATTACCCACATGGTTGTAGAATCATTGGTGGCCCTTAGACAAGAAATTGAAAATGCATATGCAGCAATCCCACTGGACACTTTGGCCAAGCAGTAGTTCGCCATGCTAAAGACCAGCATTTTGAGCATCACTTGTGATTGTAGAGTTCAAACATAACTTGCACTAATCTTGATAATAAATTTAATATTAATAAATTTAGTATTACAATATCTATACAAGTTTTTCCTTTCATGAAATGAATCAATGCAAAATAAAGTTCAAATTATTAAGATACAGGACGACAATAGATATATATTATGCCTCTGTCTATATATATATGTATATATATATATATATATATATATATATATATATGTATATATGTATATATATATATATATAATAAATTTGGGCATGTAATCCCAACAGAGTTATAAGTTATTGGATATTATTTTCAAAACATAATATATATATTTGATGATTGAGCTCTTGAGAGAAAAAGGGTTTTAAAAATGCAGCTTCTACTGCTATTAATGCTAACAAGTACGAATTGAGTTTTCCGAGCCACTGGGGTATTTCGCAGAGAAAAACATTAAAATTTCCCTTCCTTTCTGCCATGCAATGATAATCTAGGGGTAGGATCTCTGACCGATGTCAAATCGTTGGTTTTCGATCTTGGCTTGAAGTAATTGAATGTCTAGTCACACTGAAGAGATGTGATAGAGTGAAACAGTCTGTCTGTGGATGACAATATAAATATATATATATATATATATATATATATATATATAAATCAAGCTCTACCCATATAATAAGAATAACCAAAACAAAGGTTGGAAATGGAACGATAATATTTATAACAGGAACAATATACAAGGTTTGCCAGCGGCGTGTAGTAAGTAATCAACTGCTAGCGGTGAGCTAGAAGTGAATGAAGGTGAATCACAAGTGAATCAAGGTGAAACCTGAGTGAATCCAAATGACTACCACACGCAGTATATTCTACTGTATTTATATGGATTGAGACAATACCCATTATAGTCCATAGGTACATTATAACAATTTTGCTATAGAAATGGTTTTGGTATATTAAACAAATTTGTTAACTCATTCATTCAATCTAATGATTACATATATAGTGACTTTTCAAATATTAGTGTGTTAGGAAAGTAATTATGTATTTCACTACAATAAATTCTAAGTCAACTAACTGAAGCAGAACCATATTAGAAAACTACATCTAGCCACATTTCTCACCCACACAAAACTGACATGCTTGCAGAGGTGTTGAGGTCTCTCACTTATACACACACTCACACAAATATATACACATGCACACATCACATACACTCTCAAAGAACTAAAAGATACCATACACTTAACACACACATCCCATTCCCAGCAATCAATAAAACTGTCAAAATGACCAAGGAGGGAATTCTTAGTCAGGAATCTCCCCAGCCTCTATCTTAAAAACAACTTAAAAGAGACCATTTGACCAACACAAGGACTGACCAAAATGAACGTTAAAAAAAAAATGAATACTACAGATAAAGTTCATTTTCTTCAGAAATTCATTCACTCCTGTAGTTGACTGCTACTAACAAGCAGGGATTTTTTTCTCCTGGTGATGGCCATGCGAACCGAAACTAGTCGAGGAACCTAACTGAAATAATAAAACAAAAAATATTAATATGCAGCCCAGTGTGCCTGAAAATTTTAATTTTTAACATTTTTTATTGTTCAAAACATACATATATATATATATATATATATATATATATATATATAGTGGACTCTCCCGTCATATTCAACATATGAGGGCCAATCAATTCAGTTCCTAGGGACCGACAGCCAGACACCAGAACATATGATTTGATTATAGTGGTGAAGGTTTTGTGCAGAACCAACCACACTTTTTGAAGGGCTAAATAGAGAGACCTGGTGCACTACGTGCCACAAAGTCCCCAGACAACTTTCCGTGGGTTTTGAATTCAAAGTTGTCCTTTTCTTAGACCTGTTGCCATCCAGGGCTATAGAACCCAGTCTGTCCTGCTATTTACCCATAACTGAAGGGAGGAGAAGAGGATTAATATCGCTCCCAAGGGTATTAGCACATAAGTGAATGTAATGGATTCAATGTTAATTAGAACTTGGCTCTCCGATTCCTCAGTCTTAGCAGTAACCCACCATGCCTCCCCATATATATATATATATATATATATATATATATATATATTGATATTTTATATATATTTTGATGTGTGTGTGCATTAATTCAAATGCTATTTTTAGTGGGTACCCATTTTTGTAGTGGACTGCCCTGATTTTAGTTTAAACAGTTTCTATTCCATCTCACCATCTTAATATTTGATCATTATCTGCGCTTATAAAGTAAGTAAATTTCTTAGAAAGTTATTCATAGCATCACTTAACAATGGATGAAACTCTGGATTTTAAGTTTAATTTTTATAATTAATTTTACAACTTTTAGTTTCAGTTTTGAAACATAGAAATTTCTGTGTCACGATGGAATCATATTTTTAAAAAAGAAAATGATTATAATTTTATGCCCTACTGTTTGTATCGAACACTGATTTTTTTAAAATAATTGCTAAGTTCATTGGATTATAAATCTTTTTGTTCTTTCTTATCATTTTAATATATATATATATATATATATATATATATATATATAAAGTATTGCACATTTTAGTGCTGGTGCTAATAAATTTGAGTTGTGCTACTGGCAAGAAATAAAATGTATATTTATTATTCGTTAGCTCTCTTATTATACATTGAGTACTGTTTAAATTACAATGTGCGATATGTTATATATATATATATATATATATATATATACACACACACACACACACAGATAGTGGCCACTGAAAAACTGAAGGGTTTGAAAAAGTCATAAATTGTTCATTTTCAATCTTTTTTCTTTTCTTTTCAGGTCATAGAATATTCCTTGGAGATTAAAATGTCTACGTATAATATCCAGCAACAAGTAAAACTCTATTACAATGAAAGATCAGTTATTCAAACTCAGAGAAAAAAATGTCAACATTTTAATGCTGGAGAATCTCCAAGCCATAACATGATTCAGAACCTAATCGCATAGTTTGAAAGAACTGGATCAGTCAGTGATCTTTTGGGGAGAGGTCCTAAGCACATTTTGCGCATTGACGCAGCAGTGGAAGCTGTACGGCCTCTTAATTGCTGGTGTTCCCAGGTCCACCCTGACCCAGGGTGCTATCACCTGTTAGGGTCCCAGCTATAGGCAAATAGTTAACCCCGAAACTGAGGTAAAAAGCATTATAAAAGTGTAAAAATAGGTTTTAATACCAGAAATACTTTGTAAAAAATTATTACCAGAAATAAATTTTTGAAGAAAAAAGCTATTACCAGAAATATACAGTGTGTCCATAAAGTTCGTGTTCATTTAAAAAATTTATAACTGTATTTGTATTTGCAATAGAAATAATCTGTAAAAAATGTTATAATACAGTGTTTCAACAAGATGGAGCTCCTTGTCACATTGCTTTGCGTGTTAGAGAGTTTCTAAATCAGGAATTTCCTAACAGATGGATTGGAAGGGGTGGACCATTTTATTGGCCTCCACGTTCGCCAGATTTGACTCCATTAGATTTTTTTATAGGGACATGTGAAAACAATTGTGTATGCAACCAAACCTAGTTCATTAGAAGATTTGAAAGCTAAAATAACTAATGTGATTTCAGGCATTACTGTAAATCAGTTGGCAAATGTTTTCCATGAACTACAAAATCGTATTACCATTTGTATTGCTAATGATGGAGGACATGTGGAAACTTAAATAAAATTTCAATAAAACCTTAAAAATATAAATTTACTTCTTTCAAATCCTTTTTACAAATTATTTCTATCGCAAATACAAATAAAGTTATAAATTTTTTAAAGTGCACACGAACTTTATGGACACCCTGTATTTATGAAAAAAAACTATTGCCAGCAATAGTTTTGAAAAAAAAACTATTACCAGCAATATATTTTTGAAAAAAATATTACCAGCAATACGTTTTTGAAAAAAAAATATTACCAGCAATATATTTTTGAAAAAAATATTACTTTCTATACATTTTTGAGGAAAAAAATATTACCAGAAATAGATTTTTGACAAAACAAAATATTACCAGAAAAAAAGAATGTTGTCAGCATTAAATGACCCATTGAGGTTGATATACCGTAAAACACAACAAACCAAACCAAACCAACAAGATTCAAATGATCCAAACTTTACTACCCCAAGATATTCATGTGTTTATAAAAGTTATTTTTGTTTTATTAGGTTGGTGCAAAAATAATGTCGTTTTTTCACAAAGTAACATATGTTAGAAAACGACATTATTTTTGCACCAACCTAATATATCATTCAGTCTTTCATTGGCCACCCTGGATATATATTTTTTCCATCACTTTAAACGTTATTATTAGTGTATACTTATATTTGAGCAGGGGGCTCCGTTTAATTAAACAGTATATTTATTTTCGTCTCCCAGCCTGAATATTTGAAAAATTTGATTGCAGAAAAATTTGCACTTTTCGGCAGGAATCGAACCTGCATCCATCAGAGTAGAGGAAGCCACTGTTAAACTCTAATGGACACAGGTTCAATTCCTGCCAAAGAGTGCAAATTTTCCTTTGATAAGATTTCTTGGACATTCAGACTGGTAGGTGAAAATAAATAAATATACTGTTTAATATATAAATGGAACGTCTGATCAAATAAGAGTATCCACTAATAATAAAGTTTAAAGTGATAACAAATCAGTCTGATTAATTAAAATTAATTCTAATATATATATATATATATATATATATATATATATATATACTGCGTGCCAAATTATTATCGAGATAACTTTTTTTCTAATATTTCAAAAACCGTCCAATCAATTCACACAAAATTTCCACCCAATGTTGGCAACACTGAACTGCGCAATCGCTGAAATTTTTGTACTGATCTGCGCAATGTAAGAAAACTGGCGCCATATTTGTTATCAGCACGGGGATTTGTGCGTGCCAAATTATTAGAAAAGCATAAGAATTTAGTGAAAAGATGGGCAGTAAAAGCAGTTTAAGTGATACTGAAAAGAAAAGTATTACCTTAGAACTCTCAATAAGTAAATCTACCCTAGAAATTTTTAAAATGATAGGGAAGTGTCATCAAACAGTGAAAAATCCACCGCCGACCCTACACAAGTACGCAAAAGGGCATATAAAGGCAAGCCGAGGGTTATTTCACGTCGTCTCAGGTCACGACTTAAACGAGAGGTCACGAAGAACCCTGGACTTACCAGTCAAGAGCTTTTCAGTCGTATTGGGGATCCTACTGTGTCTAAAAGTACTCGGTGTCGGTATCTGAGGGAAATAGCAACAACAGTCAAACCTGTATCGAAGCCTCCGTTGACGAGAAATCACATTCAAAATCGATTGAAATGGGCCGAGGACAATATGAAGATTGACTTCTCTGAAGTTTTGTTCACAGTCGAAACTCGAGCAACACTTGATGGGCCAGATAGATGGTGCAAAGGCTGGGTAATGAACGGACAGAATCGCCATCAGTGTTTGAGACGCTAACAAGGCGGTGGAGGCATAATGATCTGGGGTTGTATTATTGGAAACACATTAGTGGGCCTATGGAGAGTACCAGATGGCATCAAAATGACTGCTGATGCATACATAGCATTTATGAAGAAGCATCTTGAACCGTGGATGAAAAGGCAAAGAGTTGCCTTCAGAAGGGCCATTGTTTTTATGAAAGATAATGCTCCCTCACACGCTGTTCACAAGACTACTGAATATTTGAAACAGTCAGGCTTCGATGGACCTCGAAAAATGAAGTGGCCAGCAAATTCTCTGGATTTGAACCCATTCGAAAACCATTGGAGCATCATGAAGCGAAGACTGTACGCCAACGGACGACAATTCAGGAGCAACGCTGAGTTATGGGAAGCAATCCTGACATATCTCGCGGCATTACAGCAGATGACATTCTACAATTAACAAATATATATATATGTATGTATATATACATGTAAATATCATAATATTAAATCCGTAAGTGGTAAGGATAATCTAAGTAGGTCTTTTTAATATAAAATATTAAAAAGATAGATTCATCCATGGAGAGAGCTCAATGTATCAAAATACAGAGCAATATAATAGACATCAAAGGAAAACCTCAATACATCATTAAAGAATTCAGTAATAATTTATTTAAGACAACTACCTCATGTATCTGAAATAAATTATTACCAAACATTTTAATAATGTATCGAGGTTTTCTTTTGATTATATATATATATATATATATATATATATATATATAAAAGAAGCATAACTTAATTTTGCCTGGAAAAGTCTTTTATTTTGCATTTCTTCCTCGCATCCTTTTATTTCCTATTTTTTTTTACAGTGCAGCTGCTCTAAACCTTCTGGGTGTGTGCAACTGACCCAGAAACTAAACAAATGACCCAGACAACAATATAAAAAAAAGAAAATGACACTAGCCAAAAATTAATTTAAAAAGAAAGTTTTTGATATGGCGGAAATAATCTGTACATGATTAGAAACAGTTCAGCCTTGACCATAAATTACAAAAGAGCATATACCATTGAGTATCGAGAAACTTGTTGGCTCTTGAAGTGTTTCTAATTCTCACCAGTATTTTTTTCTATAATGGCCGTAAATTAAGCTTAGTAAATATTTCACAAATTTTATCCTCTAGTGTGGTGAGTATCTAGTTATTTTTTTATACTATTCACTAGTGTAATGTGTCCAGTTTTCCATACTAAACAAAGCTTAGTCAATATTTATATATTTCATCTACTGTAGTGCATTGGGTAACAAGTCAATTTGATTTGATTTGTCGTTTGGTATATCAGCCTATGTCAGCTTATTTCATATCAAATTCTGTTGCACATTAAAGAGTGGGGCAGGTTTGCTTTGCAGAAGACGCAAAAACATAGACATAGGTTTGGTTCATATAAGAGTTAAAACATATATATATATATATATGTTTGGTTTGCCCGAGAACCAGAAAAAGTAGATATAGCTTTGATTTGCATGAGTGTTAAAAAGGTCAGACATAGGTTTAGTTTGCATGAGAGCCAGAAAAATTAGGTATAGGGCTGTTTTGCACAAGAATCAAAATGTAGATAAAGGTTTGGTTCATACAAGGATCGTAAAGGTAGATAAAGGTTTGGTTTGCACAAAAGTCAAAAGGGTAAATATAGATTTGGTTTGTATGTGAGCCAGAAAAGATATGCAAAGGTTTGCTTTGAACCGGAGTAAAAAAATTAAACATAAGTATAGTAAACAAGTGGCCACACTTTTTGTGGAGATTTACCCCTCTGCATGGAGAATCAGTGGGTATATTCTTGATTGCAATTGACAGGGCAGGTAGCCACTCAACTAAGAGTGTGTAAACCTTTCTCTCGAGAGGTTTGTAACACATTATTTATCATCTCTCAGTTTCATCTCTGTCCTTGGGCAGAATGCACTCAGGGGCAACTCCGTCAAAGGACAGAGTCGTAACTGAGGAAAATTATACTGAGAGGTGCTCAGCCCTGGGGAACATCTGCACAAGGCAACACCCTCTCATTGCTCCAGAGAGAGGGATTGGTGCTCGCACTGAGGCCAACACAACCAATGGTTGCAGGGGCTGCGGTCAATGTTTATTCCTGGCCTGAGTGTATGCTCTCGTGTCCCCACCTTAAAAAAGACCTTGTGTCACAACTTGTCTTAGTAGGGAGACAGAGTAAATACTTAGTCTCAGTAATCATTACTCATGTATTCTGTTTAATCTTTATTGGGTGCTCAAATCTTTTGGCCTTGTGTCAGAGTAAGCTAACTTTAGTATATATTTTATATAAATGCACATCCAGTGAATATGCAGGTGGTTTAATGGATCGCAGGTAAAAGTTTCAGTGTCAAATTCAAATTCCATGTGGGTTAAATAGTACAGTAAACAGATCTCTTCAGCCTTTGTTGGCAACCAGTCTTCAAAAAGAACAACTCTGAATTTAAAAACCGTATATAGACCTTACAAAGTTTATACAGTGTGTGGTAAACATAACGCCTTTTTTTTTTATTTATTAACTTTTATTGAACAAAAATAAATTACAATAGTTTAAAATGGCTTCAGATTAATTATGGCTAAGGCTTACACATTTAGGAAAAGTTAAATCTAATTTTGAGCTGTGGTGGATAGGACGACGTGGAGTAATTGAGTAACCATCACAATCACCACACCAAACACCACCAGACATTTTCTTGTAGGGTGTACTGAAGGATCTTGTTTACAGGCTCAGACCGAAAACAGTTCCCTGAATTAAAACAAGCAATTTCTGATAGATTTTCTGAATTTAATGTAAAAATGTATCAAATGGTTTGTAGAAGTGTTGCTGATCGGGTTCAGCATTGTATTGAACATAAAAGGGAGAATTTTGATCATTTTTTGTTAATCATAACAAAACATGTTGTTTTGATGTGACAATAAACCTTTCGTAACCTAGTATAATTTATTTTTGATTATTTTTATTATTATTTCGATAGGACTTTTTTTTTTTTTTAAAAAGAACTTATTTAAAACGAAAATCAAAAAAAGATCTATAACAAAATATGGCCAACCAGATAATGGATGCTTGACAGAAAAGCCACATTTTCAATCAAACTATTTCAAAAAGAAATCGCATCATATACAAAGGATGCGGCAGAAGCAACGCTTTTTTTGTCGAACTGTGATAGATAGGACAACGTTAAGCAATTGTGTGACCATCACAATCACCAGACCTAATACCAACGGACATTTTCTTGTGGGGTGTACTGAAAGGCCTTGTTTACAGACTCAAACCGAAAACAATTCCTAAATTAAAAGAAGCAAGTTCTGATAGATTTTCTGAAATTCATGTAGAAATGTATCAAATGGTTCGTAGAAGTGTTGCTGATCGGATTCAGCATTGTACTGAATATGAAGCGGACGTTTTGAACATGTTAAATAGTTTGTTAATCATAACAAATCATATTGTTTTGACGTGACACTACTTGTTGTAACCTTTATTAACCTGGTGTAACATATTTTTGATTATTTTCATTATTATTTCGATAGCACTTATTTAAAAAAGAACTTATTTAAAACGAACATCAAAAAAAAAAAAAAAAAAGATCTGTAACGAAACATGGCCAACCAGGCAATGTATGCTGCACAGAAAACCCACATTTTCAATCAAACCAGTTGAAAAGGAAATCTCATCATATACACAGGATGAAGCAGAAGGAACGCCTTTTTTTTAGCTGTGGTGGATAGGAAAACGTGGAACAATTGAGTGACCATCACAATCACCACACCAAACATCAAAAGACATTTTCTTGTGGGGTGTACTGAAGAATTTTGTTTACAGACTCAAACCGAAAACAGTTCCTGAATTAAAACAAGCCATTTCCGATAAATTTTCTGAAATTCATGTAAAATATATCAAATGGTTTGTAGAAGTGCTGCTGAGTAGGCTCAGTGTTTAATTGAACATAAAGGGAGCATTTTGAATATTTTAAAGTTTTTTAATCATAACAAATCATGTTGTTTTAACTTTTAACATAAGAATTTTCTTAAATTACTGTAGTTTATTTTTGTTCAATAACAATTAATAACTAATAAAAGAAAGAAAGGGTATTACTTTTGTCGCACCCTCTTTTATATACAACTAATAAAAGAATTTTGGAGTTCATAATGGCTCTATGATAGCAACTATGGTCAGTCTTTGTTGGTATATAAATACCTGTTGCTAAGAAAGATATTATCACATAACTATGACTAGCAAAATTAGTTCTTACTAAGTGACCCAAGATGGCAACTTCAATGCAGCTCAGCTTTGTAAATATGTAAGTAAAATTCCAAATCCTGTTTGAATCAGGATATTTAATCTTGAAGGTTGACATAATTCATTTTATTTGCATCAACACAATTTCCCTGTTTACCTTAGTGAAGGTACAAATAAATAATTACTTATGTTTTCTTTTATTTATATGCTAAACGTGAAAAAAGTTAAATAACCAGAATATATTTGTTTCTTTCCAATTGTAAAGAAGATACATTAATCAATATGTTGAAACACCAGTTCCCATAAAGTCACCAGAGTTAAGTAATGTCAAGCCTGGTCGGTACTTGGATGAGTAACCACTTGGGAATACCAGGTGCTGTAAACTTGGGTGTGTTAGTAGTGTATTGGATAATGGCTTGGAATTTGTTATAGTGGAACAACCTAACACGCCCCGACAGTGGATTGGTCAGTCTAGAAGAGACGTGACTGGGAGAATAAAAGACGTGACGAACTGTTGTTGTAGGCGTAAAAAGGGTGACTACGATCTTCGTGACTTATCTCCCGTTTTGCTGATTGTTATATTTACAAACTCTTACTAATTGTACTTTCCGTACAATAAAACCTTGTTATTGTTTTACCTAATTCCTGTGTTAGTGTAATCTTTCCACTCGGGATTACCTGATTGATTATATCGTATTATCCATGATATAACAGAATTGTTCATGGTTTCACTTATGCGCAAATACCTTAGGGAAACGTATGAATCCACCTTTTCTTCTCCAGGCTATGGGTTAATTAGTTTCATTATTATTTCGATAGCACTTATTTAAAAAAAGAACTTATTTAAAACGAACATCAAAGAAAAAAAAAGATCTATAACAAAACATGGCTAAATCACTAAACCATTATTATCTAAAAAAACCCATTATCACTAAACCATTATTATCTAAAAAAAAAAAAAAAAAAAATAATTCTTACATTCTAAAAATTTTTATGTCTTTCATCATCATCATTATCCTACGACCTCCCTATGACTGGTCAAAACTCCATTGACAGTCCCTTTCCACACTGCATTTCCACATTATAATTTCTTGTTTCTCAAATTCTTCTCCCTCCCAGCTATGAATTAATTAGTAAGAAATGTGTCACTAAAACATTATCTCTCCTTACAATCCTTCTTACAATCTAAAAATATTTTCTGGCTTTAAATAAGCTGCAAAGGGTTGATAAGCCGTAGAAAATGAATGAATGAAACAACATGAATTCACTAAGGTTCTGTCCTCCTTTCTTAAAAGGTTTGTTGTTTTGTGTTCATTGCCCAGTCTTCACTTCCCAGTTTCAACAGCACCCAAAAGTGTCTATGCCGTCTTGTGGGTGATGAATGATTTTCCACCCTACAAATACTTTCCCGCAGATGAAACATTGCAAGCATTGAACTACTCTATCTTTATTTCCATGGAAAGTGTCCAGACGAACTACATTCCTTAGTTCCACCCAGTTCTAACCTTCACAGCTAAGACCCACCATGCCACACCCATTGTAGCCAACCACCCTCATTCTCTTTGCATTCCATTGGTGAGATGTAAATTCTACTTGAACAGCTTCTTGCTATGAACTGCTACTTTGTGGAACCGGCTCTCAAGAAGATTCTACAATCTTAACCAGTTCAAGTTTAGGGTTAACCATTATCTTCTCCACATATCCTCATAAACGATGCCTCTCTACCTTGAGTAGCTCTTTGGCCTTGTATAGGGTAAATATTATTGTAAAAAAAAAAAAAGATTATTTAAAATGTCTGGGATCTACAAATACATCATTGTTTTAAGGCTGAAAAGATTTGTCTCACATATGGAGCATTCCTAATATAATTTAAAAAAAAATCATATTTGTCTTTTAATTACCAGTCATTTAACAAATATATATTAAATGGTTGTGAACACATAATTTTGACCACATCAGAGCTGCTCTTTGACACTTATGCAGAATTTGTTTTTTTGAAAAGGTAAGAATCTCTCTCCTCACCTCATCTATGGGTTAAATAGTAAGACTTCTAACTGTAAAAATCATTGTTATTCTCAAAAAACTGTTAATGCAATATTCATTGTCAAAAAAAATTATTCTTACAATCCAAAATATGTTTTAGTTTTAAATAATCGATGAAGGGTTGATAAACTGTAAAAAACTTATGGTCAGATTCATTATGATGAATGACTAATGTATTGATCATATTACTTTGCATAAGATCTCTTTTATTTCATATAATCTTATACTTAAGTTCCTCAAAGCTTCGCCTATATATTTTTGTGGCAATTATTACAGTCTGTAACTTTCTGCAAGAGCATTACAACCATATTTAAAAGAAAATAATTTCTGAAAGCTGTATGAATTGTCAAGATGTAGCATTATAACAAAAATACAAGGTACTAGATATAATGAAATGTTAGAAGGTACTCTAGTTATAATAAAAGGTGAAAAGGTATTCTAGGTACAATAAAATGTGAAGAGGTACTCTTGATATAATAAAATGTGAAAAGGCACTTAAGATATAATGAAATGTTAGAAGATGCACTAGGTACAATAAAATGTCAAATGGTACTCTGGATATAATGAAATGTGAAAAGGTACTTTAGGTACAATCAGATATGAAAAGGTACTCTAAATATAATGGAATTTTAGAAGGTACTCTAGACAAAAAAGGTACTCTTGATATAACTAAATGTGAAAAGATACACTAGATATGATGAGATGCAAAAAAGGTACTTTAGATATAATGAAATGCTAGAAGTTACACTAGGTACAATAAAACTCTGGATATAATGAAATATGAAAAGCTACTCTAAATAAAGGGTGTTGCAATAACTTGGACCACTTTTAAATGTGAATTAAGTTTAAGTGTCTGATGATTTTTTCTTTTTCTTTCAGATTTAACAACTTATGTCTTTGGCAATTTCAACCATGGAAAGATTAACAATCAAACAATGTGTTAAAGTTATCAAAGCCCGTTATGAAAATGGACGTTCAAACAGAAATGCACTTTGCGACTATTTTGGTCAACATAATCGACCAACCAATAGTGCAATTGGAAATGATGTAACATTGTTGTGAGAGTTTCAATTCCTGCACGCAATGATGAATAGAGGTGTCTGGATTTTCAGCCACATTTTTGTGCACTGTAGCAGGGTTTTCAGCTGAATGGTGTAAATGAGGTGCTTTCACATCTGCCACCGACAGTTTGTTTGAATTTGCGAACAATTTTTCCAGTTGCACTCTTGAAAATTTAAAATCGGTCCAAGTTATTGGAAAACTGTTTACAATCAAATGTAAAAAGTTACTCTATATATAATGAAATGTGAAAAGATACTATAAATATAATGAAATTTTAGATGCTACTCTATTACCTATGGTACTCTTGATATAATGAAATGTGAAAAGATACTCTTGATATGATAAAATGCAAAAAGTTACTCTAGATATAATGAAATGTTAGAAGCTAATCTAGGTACAATAAAATGTCAAATGATAAAATGATACTTTATATATAATGAATTGCAAAAAGATACTCCCGATATAATGAAATTTGAAAAGGTACTCTAACTATAATGAAAATTTAGAAGCTATTCTCGATATGAATAGGTACTGTTGATATAATGAAATTTGAAAAGATACACTAGATATAATGAAATGTGAAAAGGTACTTTAGGTACACTCAAATGTGAAAAAGTATTCGAGATATAATGAAATGTTAAAAGGTACACTTGAACATGAAACATTTCTGTAGATACAAAGTAATATGGAATAGGACTATAAATAAAATTGAAGTTATGGAATGGTATAAGTGTAATTAAATATTAAATGTCTCTATCGAGACAATCAAATATGGACAAATAGTACAGGGCCAGTCTATTTTTCTTGAGTGTATGGTGAGTTAGATGTTTAAAATGTACATTTTAAACATGTACATGTTTAACATAATAACTTTTTCACAAAGATATTTTGGAGCTTAGATAAAAACGATAGAAACAATATTTTAGCTTTTTCAAAGATCAGTACTGATTTGGTCAAAATTATGTGCACAAGACTCTATGAATGAGATGCTAGAATATAATAATGGATGTATTTTAAAGGCTTATTTATTATTGTCCAGTTATATCCAGAGAATAATTATTTAATCTTGAAACAATGATGAATTTGTAGTTCCCAAATATTGAACATAGCAATTTCTTCTCTTTGTAATGTGAATATTTGGATGAGGAGTTTGTTATGAAATATGATTTAATTTGTATTTCCTCAGTTCAGCGGTAGTAATTAATCTCACATATCATATTCTGACCCTCCCCTCATTGCTTGGGCAGTTATATAATCTTTATGCCTTCAGTCAGTTAAGTACCATGTGGGAAACATGGTTAGGCAATCATGTATCTTTCGATACATGATTGACGAGGCAGATTCCCCCCCACACCAAAGTAGGTTGCCATTTCTTTCTGACCATCCAAGGCTATAGAACTCATTGTCCTGCTATTTACCTATAGCTGCTTGGGGGGGGGAGAAGAAAAGGATTCATACCTTTCCAAAGAGTATTAGCATGTAAGTGAATGTAATGGATTTGACTGGAATTCAAACTTGGCTCTCCAAGTCCTCAATCAGAGCCACTATCCATCACTCCACCATGCCCCCTGCACAGTACAGAGTCATTTTTTGTCATTGAAATTGTTCTGTAGAGACCAGAACAAATGAAAATCCATATGAGCCAAATCAGGAGAATACGGTCGGTGCTGGAGGGTGGGGTCCCATTTCGACTCTAAGCTTTTGCAAGGTATGTTTTGCAACATGTGAACTTGCATTATCATGGTGGAAAATGACATCTTTAATTATTTTTGAATCCAAGTCTCTTCAGTAAATAAAGTAAATAGTCTCCATTATTTTTAACAATTCTCTCCTTAGCTTAAGTGATCATGTATCTTTTGATACATGAATCCTTTTCTTCTCCCTCCATAGCCGGGGAGTGGGTAGGAGAGAAGAAGAGTAAGTGAATGTATGTCAAAGGAATAATTTTTTAATCTTGAAACAATGATGCATTTGTAGATCCTGATTATTGAACATTGTAATTTCTTCCCTTTTTAATGTGAATATTTGGGATGAGGAGTTTTTTTTTATGAAATACGATTTAATTTGTATTTTCTCAGTTCAGCGGTAGTAATTAATTTCACATATCATATTCTGACCCTCCCCTCATTGCTTGGGCAGTTATATAATCTTTATGCCTTCAGTCAGTTATGTGCCATGCATGAGACATAGTTAGGTGATCATTTATCTTTTGATACATGACTGACGAGGCAGATTTTTTTTTCCCGCAGTAGGTTGCCATTTCTTTCTGCAGTAGATCAGTTGCCATCCAAGAACCTGGTCTGTCCTGTTATTTACCCATAGCTGGAGGGAGAAGAAGAGGATTCATACCTTTCCCAAGGGTATTAGCACATAAGTGAATGTAATGAATTTGACTGGAATTCGAACTCTGCTCTCTGATTTCAGACAAATCCATTACATTCATTTACTTTATGCCTTAGCTATGCTAATTATGCAGTCATATACATATCACTACAGAGTTACCACTATTTACAATCAAACTGATGTTTTTTATCACCCCCACAAGCAAGGTGATAAAGCCACTAAGATTTATTGAAGATAAAAAGAACTGGGTGAAGGAAACTGCAAAAATATTACTAAGGAGAAAGGACAATAAAAGAACAGGTTTTAAGGGGACAGAAGATAACGATTGACATTGTATTTAAATTTTTGAACATTGTAGTTGACAAGAAAGCAAGACGCTGGAAGAGAGTTCAACAGGCAAGAAGTGTGAGAGAAGAAACTGCTAGCATAGAACATGGTTGCATCTAGCCATTTCCCCAGTAAAATTATGAGACTTAGCTGCCAATCTAGTATTTTGTGCTTAAATTTATGAAGTTCAGTTACCAAAGAGGAAAGGAAAATATTTATAGAAAAGGCACAGGGAAGCCACATTATGGTGCTGAGAAAGTGATTGAAGTTGAGATGCCAGGTCAGGACCAAAAATATTACAAATTTTTTTTTTGATTTTGTTAAGAATCTCAAGATACATAGCAGAAGCACCAGACCAGACCAGCAATATTCAGTGCACAAACAAATAGTAGACTTATAATGATGCAAGGCAGATTTAGCTGAAAAGATTGTCTAATCTGACACAATGTATCAACTTTCTTAGCAGCAAACTAAGCAATTTGCATCCAGTTCCTTTCTTCTATAGCCTTAACAGTTTTAACTGCCTTAACTTTAAATGTCTTCATCTTTATTGTTATTATTAAAAGATTTCGGCAGTTGTGGCATTTAGCTTTCTTCAGGTGTCTGTTGATCCAGGCAACCTTTAGGGAATTTTGTACTGAATCTTTTATTTAATCTATAGGGTTTGAATGTTTACATTTTGCTGTCGATATCACCTTGTTCTTTCTAATACTACTTAGTTATTGATTTTTCTGTTTCCACTAAGTTAGACCTCCTTTGCTGCCACTTTTCTTTTCTTACAACTGCTGAAGCCTTGCTGTGAAGCTTATCTATCTTTGCCATTGTTTCTCTTTCTTTCATTATTAATAACTCTCTCATGATATTTATCTCTATGCTTGGCCTACTATGGAGGTCATTATAGCCTGATAAATGCTTAGATCCCATCAGACATCTGATTCTCCTGTGTTAATCACTGTCTAATATTTTTACTTTGTTTCACAGTGGTGGGTAGCCACCCTTTTTGCTGCATACATGATCAGCCATGTCTGATGTCAACATGGCACCCCATAATTACAGCTTTTTGATATTCCTCCAGACTTACTATTAGGGGAATGCTTTTGGATTATCAGTTTCCTAGAATTTAACCGCCTAACTTGCAAAATAATTATAAAGATGAATTATTAAAATTAAGTGACATCCCCAATGAAGTGAAGACAAAAAAATTATTTTTTTATCTACCAAAATAACTTCTCAAGAATTCTAATTACTTTATTTAATAAATCTTATAATTACTTCATTAAATTAACATTTGTAATTACAATACAAAAAGGTTTGCATATAATTTTGAAACATTAAAAATGAAAGTTTCCCTTAAAAAATATTTTTTAGCTAATCAATATTTCATTATGAAAATTTAGAAAGTGCTAAAATAATTCATGTGCATATTGATCAATTCATCAATAAAATATTGATTAATTAATCAAAAATTCATGTACATAATGATGGGCACATCACAAACAGCCAAAATACTATTAACATAAGAAATTTTAATAGACAACATGAAAATATTATCCGTCCTGGGTATGACAATAAACTACATCTGCGCCCTGCGTAAGACGATAAACTACGTCCGGCAGCAAGGCCTCTGATCATGAGGCTTTGAGGAGTGTAGAACCACCTCTTAATTGCGGGTGTTCCCAGGTCCACCCTGATCCAGGGTGGTAGCACCTGTTAGGGTGCCAGCTATGGGCAAATAGTTAACTCCCAAACTGGGGACAAAACACTATGAAAATGTAAAAATAGGTTTTAATACCAGAGTTACTTTGTAAAATAATTATTACCAGCAATGCATTTTTGAAAAAAAAAAAAAAAATTACCAACAATACATTTAAAAAAAAAAAACAAAAAAAACCAACAATACATTATTAACAGAAATACATTTTTTGAAAAAAAAAAAAAAAAAATTATTAGCAATACATTTTTGAAGAAAAAAATATTAATTAGCAGAAATAGATTTTTTGAAGGAAAAAATATTACCAGCAAAAAAATTTTTTTCGGCCTTTAATAACCCATTGAGGTTGATATGCTGTATATACAAAACCAAAACAAACCAAAATATTCTACAGAACTTCCGATCCGACCAAATTCCCAAAATTTGGTCAAAAATGAATATCAAAAATTCAAAATTTTGCACTTCTTGGTTCAGTTGAGAACTTTTCAGCACTCCTTCGTATATATTATTTTGTCATGCAATAAATAGTATATTGTCAAAATGCAGCTTAGGTTTGGCACAAGGTCGTAAGTATAGGGTGCCTACTGAGGATCGACCGCACTCCCCATTAAAAGTGCGAGACGAGCTTCTTGCGCATGTGGCTTATGTTTTTTTTTTATGTATGCGTTACACATACAATTTTTAAGTATGAACTTTTCCATTATAAATGAATATACATTTTTTTTTGCATATGCACACATACATTTTTGACGTGATTATAAAAAAAAAAAGAAAAAAGAAAGACGATTTTCCATAAATTCTATTTTATTTACAATTTCTTCTTCTTATCCCGTTTGTCTATCCATAGTTGTTGAACATCTATCGTTCGCTGTGTTGTAATGTAAGATTGGAGCATGCGTAAGCCAACTCCAGTAATGGGGGTTGTTTTAAGTCGTCAGTCAGTCTGCTCTGACAACAAATGTCGGTGTGTTTTCTTACCTCTCAAATATTTCTTCTTGGTTTGCTGATACCCAAGCGGATCTAAAGGAAATTCAGCAATCTCTTTTTTTATGGAAGCTAAGGTAATTTTGAAATATGATTTTTGCTTTTCAACGTTTATCTACGGCCGGTGGAGATATACAGTGTGGTCACAAACTGGGGGATCTATTTACTTTTAGTCACTTACTGCCAATTGAACCCCCATTTTAATACAAGTGTTTTTTATTTTTTAATTTTCTCCTATGGTCATTTTTTTCTATGCATTTTATTACACATTTGTAAATTCGTGGAAAATGTTTCATGTGAGTCAAATTTGTTTTTTCACGGTTTATTTTACCTTTTGAATGCTTTCCACCCGTCTCGTTTTAACAAAATGAATGATCGTAATGAAGAAAAGCGATAATTTAATATTTCATCTGCGATTCGCACATTTATTCATCGCAGTATTAGTGCGTTAATATTTATTTGTTAAAAGTTTAATTAAAAAAAAAATCCTAATCTTTTTCTTCAAAGAGAACTAAATAATGGCGAGAAACTGTTAATTGCATTAAAAAAAAACTAATGGAGTCGCTTTTTGATCTACGGATGGACACAATGTTATATATGTATATTTTCTTTTATGATGGTGTGGGGGAAACTATAAAATATATTGTAGCAGATAATATTAAATGCAGAAATAAATTGAATCTTTTGGACTTATGAAAAACATCTAAATAACTTATTCAGAATTTAAGCTTTATAGCAGTTGATATGATTTTATTTTATTTTTTTTTTATCCATTTTTATTCTTTCAACACTTCACACAAGTGTCAGTTTCATATATATATATATATATATATATATATATATATATACCCGCATGCATATATTTCAGCTTAAATGCCATATCTGACATTTCTTTTCTAAACTGAAATAGAAATTATATGGTAAGACTAAAACAATTATTATCCGGTTGACCCTCCATACTTCTTAAATGGGTCAACCACGTTTTGTAGTCGTTCAGTATTTTTATTTTGCTCGAGGAAGAAAAGAAAAAAAAATGGAAAAGATTTGTGGCTATGATTTTATTTTTAAAATTATTACGCAATACAGCTGAAACTAAGTTTAAGCAATTCAATTTCTTTAAACAGTTTAAGCGTGCGATTATTTTTTTTAATTTTATTTTTTTGCAATTAATTCTACATCGACAATCAAAAATTCCTCTTGATGGGATGATTGTTCGTGAGGAATTAAATTTTTCCTTGATAAAATCTCTTACCACATATAGTCTGACCACAAATGTTATTTATTCATGAACGGAATTACACCTGTTGTAGTTGTGCCTCACCACCCCCGGCCACCATTTAGTTCTCTAACCATGTGTTTACTTTATGCCTATAGGTTGGCGCCAAATTCTCACAGAAAATATTGGTAAAAATAAAAACTACTAACTAGCATAGTCGCTTTTTCAAATTCCGCTATTGATATTGACATTTAGTATGCCAGGAAGTATTTATATTTGGAGGATCTAGGGTTAATAATAATAATATATAAAAGATTAAAAGAACATAGTGCAAAGAAATTTCTTTAAGTAGATTTTGATAATAATGAATGCATGCTCCTGGTTTTTTTGGTTTTTTTTTTTTTTTTATTGCGAATAATTTGAAATTTTACTAAATATAAAAAGAAAATCCTCAAACCTTATTTAAATTAAATTTCCTACAAAGCAATAGCCATGGTTAATTTATTTTGTTACCAGGCAATTCCTAATAAGCATTTTCAGTGGTAATTATTATTATTATTACTACCATAATTCCCATAAAAACTGACAGTAACTTAATAAGTATGTATAGATCAGCATTTTTGTACAATATCAAAATGTCTGTCCTCAGGTTATGGTCAGAGTAGTAGCAATATTTTCATCTAGCTAATGTCTTACCATTATGTGGGAGGTATTTCTGCCACACTATGTATATACACTTGTCAATTCGTTAAATGAGTATGACCATTACTGACAAATTTTCTAACTACTCTTGTTTAGAAATTCAGAGTTTATCCTTCTCCTAAACTGGTTACTAACAAAAGGCCGAAGAGCCCAGTCTGTCTTGCTATTTAACCTATAGCCAGGGAGAGAAGAGTTAGATTCAAACTTTTTCCAAGGATGCTTGTGCGAAAACGACTAACAAACCTGGCTGGAATTTGAACTCTGCTTGCCAGTTTCATATTCCACACCACTAATGATTACACCATCTGAAGACCTAAAATAGATGTTAAAATGTCAGCAATGCCCATGCTATGGTTATAGTTGTGTAGAGCTTGCACAATACTGCAACAGCTCGTGCCTACAGAGCAGATGTGAGATATCCACATTAGCATGGAAGCAATTGTTTCCTTTTAGACAGATACCTTATCAAAGGCTTGGGTTCTGTCACTCCCAATCAGCTAACATATATATTCTGCCATCTATTTAAACAAGTTCATTAGGAATGTTATTAGATATTTACCTCTGTCCCTTTTGCTTTCAATGTATCCTTTTGAGTGTTAAATTCTCTGAGCACTCTTTCTTCACTATGCGTCCACAAGTGGGAAGTGTGAAAGAATAGACTGTTAGCATAGATAGAATTTACAATTACATCTAGCCATTTCAACTGTATAATGGTGAGATATTGCTGCCAATCTAGTACTGTGCTTACATTTATAAAGTCTATGCATCAAAAAAGAAAGTTCATCAGACCAATTACAATAAAAGTATTTATAAAATAGGCACAAGATAGTTACAACAACATTGTAAATTTTTCTTTGTATTTTATCAAGAATCTGTAAATACATAGCAGAAGCACCAGACCAGATGTAGCAGCAATATTCAATGCATGGATGAATAGTAGACTTATAAATGTGCAAGATACATTCTGGCAAGAAAAAAACAAGTCTAGTACAAAAAATTTGGCCTATTTTCTTTGCTTTTTCTATTAATGTGCCTATTCTCATTTTGCACTTAAGATGGGTGACCACTTGGGAATGCCAGTTGCTGTAAGCCTGGATGCATTAATGGTGTAATGGATAACGGCTCAGAATGAGAAATTGGAGAGCTGCGTTCAAATTCTAGCTGGGTTCATTACATTCACGCACAAATACCCTTGGGTGATTATTAATCAAAAAGAAGCATGATTGCTCAAGCATGTCACATTCTCCCCTGCCAACATGCTTTGGGCCAACATCATATGGTAAGGTCCCATTTCTCCCCATGAATCTGGGGAAGGCCTATCTTCAACAAAGGATCTTCACAGTCTGAGAAGAAATAAAGATATTGGTGATATACTTATAATTGCATATGTGTTGGTCCCTGCCAAAATTGACACTAGATCTAACAATTTCTTGCAGCTCCAACTTGGTCAGGTCTCCAAGGAGCTAAGTGAACACAAATGGCCTCCATTCAAAAACTCTTAGCTGATCTTTGATATGTCCCTCTCATAATTAATTGTATAGATTAGACTCTGTCAAGGTTGACAGTGGAAGTAAGATACATGAAAATGTTTTGCTCGAGTGCCTTGTATCTGAAGCATCCAGTGAGGAAGCACTTGTCAAGATATGTTGAAGGGATAATGGGAGAAATGATTTGTAACTTTTCCAAGGACATTAATTCAAAGATGGAAACAGCTTCAACTAGATCTTGAACTCTGTTTACTGATTTGATTTTCCTTAACATGTTTCCTCACACATCTTGTCTGTTTTTTGCATGTCCACTAATTGAGAGCGCTCTTCTTGACTGGTGTTATATAGCTCTTCCAGTCCCGGACCCACACTAACTATTGGCTAGTACCTGTCCAGTATTGTTCCTATGCAAATAGTCAGCACCACCTACTCTATGTAGAAGGTCTTCTCTCAACAGCCGATTGTGGAAGTGTGTGTAACTCCTGGTGCTTATAGCACCAAAATACAACCAACTTGGAGTTTGTTTTTTTTATCAGGCTGAACTGATTCTGTTACCCCCCCCTCAGTTTTGTCAATAGAGGCAATGGATAACTTTTATTTTCTTTGTTAATCAAGCCATTATCATCTCTTTATTGAATACCTGTTGAAGATTAAGGTTATGTACAATTCCACTTGAATCCATTACATTCACTTAGGTGCTAATACCCTTGGGAAAGGTATGAATCCTCTTCTTCTCCATACAGCTATGGGTAAATAGCAGGATAGACTGGGTTCTATAGCCTTGGATGGCAACTGGTCTACTGCAGAAAGAAATGACAACTTACTGCGGGGGGGGGGGAATCTGCTTTGTCAGTCATGTATCAAAAGATACATGATCGCCTAAGCATGTATGACGCATAGCACATAACTGACTGACAGTTAAGGACTGTTGATCAATAAGTCTATTCTGTTATTCTTTTTAAGGTCAAGACATTTTAACCTTTTTCCAAAATCATTTTGTAGTTTTTAATTTTGATTGATTTATTTTTTAATGGTTCAAACAATAATTTTTTTCTTTTTTAAAGAAAAAACATTTTTGCTACAAATTATTTGTTGCTATTTATCTGGTTTGATTGCAGATCAGTGTTGGGCTAAATATTAAAATCGTTTATATATATAATTATTTTAAAAAAAATATGATTCCATCACTACATAGGAATTGCTGTGTTTCAAAAACAAGCTAAATACTTCCAGATCAGTTTTAGAAATTAAAGTACTTAGTTCTGTTTCCTCCTCAAGCAAATTGTGGAATAACTGATTTTGAAATTTACAGAGCTTTATAAGTATATACATTTGTAATATTAGTTTCTATGGATATTATGAATGTATATGCTTGTAAAGCTCCGTAAATTTCAAAATCAGTTATTCCAAAATTTGCTTGAGGATGAAACACAACCAGGTACTTTAATTTAATTTCTAAAATTGAATTAGGAGTTTTTAGCTTCTGTTTTTGAAACATGGCAATTCCTATGTAGCGATGGAATCATATTTTTAAAAAAATAATTATAATATAGGCTCTGCTTGTGTATCGAGCACTTTTTAAAAAATAAAAACAAAAATATTAAAGAACTTCAGATTATTAACCTAACAGTTCTTTCCTATTTTTCTATATATTTTCACACACACACACACACACATCTATATATATATATATATATATATATATATGGGGTACTTAATAATGAAAGTGATACAAGCAAACTGAATGACATCAGATAGACTGTGCCAAGAAACGGTTAAAACAAAAATTTTTAAGTTCAGCATACCAATATCTTCAGCATTTCCTCTGGGTGTATAGCTATAACCAACACTTGCATTTTTATATCTCCCCCTCTCCTTTCCCTAGACATATAATTCTATCAACAAAAACATTACTTTGAAATCCTTCTAGAGGATGAAACACATTTCAAAGAATTTTTTTCAATTATTTTGTTCATTTGCCTAACATTGTTCTGATATCATATTCTCCCCCCCCCACATATATATATATATATATCTCATTGCCATATTCGCATACAGAACCCTTTAAGCAAAGTGATGATGTGGGGTCCAAACAGACAGAAATATATGTACATGTATACATGTGTGTATGTATGTGTGAAGAAGTATTATTGCATTTGACTACACAGACAGTTGATCTGAATAGATCCAGGAACACCCTGCCTACTCCTTGTTGAAAGAACTTCACTACAGAAATAGGATTACAATTGTGTATGTATGTGTTCTTGAACAAATGGATATATATCTGTGCCTAGTCATGCATTGTTTATATATTCGTGTGCTTGTGTGAGCTATAATGCGTACACCTGCATGTATATATGTCTGTGTGCATATGAGTGACATCCTAAAACGGACACAGAGGAGAATCTTTTCTCCCCACCCACCAAACATAATCAAACACAAACTAACATAGATTCAATTTTTAAAAACTAAATCAGTTTCTGATGATTACAAAAGTATGAAACCCAGGGTTACAAACTTATGTCCATACAATTCAATATAATATAATATATATATATGATGGTCTCACTCATTGATTTGAACATATGACGATCCAACAAAATGATTCAGTTATGTTTGTGTTGTATAAGACACTTCAGTCCAGCTTGTGATTTGTGCAACAGCACAGACTTTGGGACATAGGTATAGGAATATTTGCTGAAGCTTTTCACCATTGTCTTTTGTCCTTTAGCTGGTCAATGATTTCAAAATTTCTGATACTATTCTGGCACAATTATCTCCAGTTATTTCTATCTGGGGCAACTTGTTAGTATGAGGCACATTGACAACTGAGAGGTTACTCTAGCTTGTCTTTATACCAGAATCATGGCCATGCAACAATCCTTTGTCCACTGTGTGTGTGTGTGTGTGTGTGTGTGTGTGTGTATATATATATATATATCATGTCATGTAGATGAGTGTGTGTATGTAATTGGATAAGAAACAGATTACAATCTATATTTGATCTATATATCCAAATAAGTTTGATTAACTAGAACTGACACTGTTTAATTTTTTATTATACTTTTCCAACTTCCAGATGAGATGTTGAGTATTATGTTTGAAGTTGTGGATAAACTGTCTGAAGTTCATCCTCTTTTCTTTTTTTTTTCTTTTTTTTATATACACATTGTGCACACATGCACTACACTCTCATGCAGTTTTATCTGTGTACACATTGACACACACATCATGAACAACCAAACTGTAACTATCAACATAATACAAACATTAGTTGGCAACACCAAAATACACTTGACATCAGTTTCAAGGAAAAACTCAAAACTCTAGAAGCCATTATTATAGAAAATAAGCAGCCTACATTAAATAAGAAATCATTCACAACAGGAGATGGTACCTTGAAGTGCATACAATATAATTAATGTATGCAGATATTATATTATTATTAAAAATTAACAAATAAACTAATTAATAAAATAAATAAATCGTATTCTTTTTGTACTACTTCATTCCCAATCAAAGTTACACATGACGTCATGTTGACCTTTTCAAATGTCCAGCATCTGAATGAATACCAAGATGCAAAGATAAAGGTGTTAAAACTACCACACACTCCACATCATTTCTTGATGACTGGAAAGTTGAAAGTATTTGAAGAGAAAAATATATAAAGTGCTCAATACATAGTAGAGCATAATGTTATAATTATTTTTTTTAAATATATCACCATTGCTACACAGAAATTACTGTTTCAAAACCAAAGCTTAAATCTTAAAATTTAACTTTAAAATTTAACCTTAAAATTTGGAGCTCAGTTCCATCCTCAAGTGATGCTAAGAATAACTTATGCAAAAATTGGATTTACTCTATTTTTAAGTTAAGTTGGTAGTGTTATGGAAAAAAGTGGAGGATGTGAATTCTCTTAATACCACCAACTTAACTTAAAAATAGAGTAAATCTAATTTTTTTGTAAGTTATTCTTAGCATCATTTGAGACTGGAACTGTGCTCTGAATTTTAAGTTTAAAGTTAAATTTTAAGATTTAAGCTTCGATTTTGAAACATAGTAATTTCTGTGTTGCAATGGAGATGTATATCTCCAAATGAGAGAAAGAACAAATGAAGTAAAAATCCAGTTTGTAGCATTTCTTTTTTAAAGTGCTCAATACAAAGTATGTCTACATTCCAGTTTATTATGACATGAAAAAATGACTTACCCACCACCCACTGAGCATATATTTTTTTTATTTAATGTAGATCTGACATTTAATTGGTTAATCAAGACATACCCACAAGTTTGGTTTTATTTTTAATTCTAACATTATGCCACAGTCCCGTTAACTTTCAGAAAAGATGTAACAATTTGTTTTCAAGTTTCCTTAAAAATCATTTTATCACCAGTTGCTTGCCATTGCCTGAAGAAGTACAATCAAATTATTGAAACTTTTTGTGTAATGATTTAAAAATGTTTTTATTATAATCTCTCTCTCTCTCTCTCTCTCTCTCTCTCTATATATATATATATATATATATATATATATATATATATATATATATATATATATATATATATATGTAATGAAAAACAAACCACTTTAAGGTACCATTACGATAATTTATTTCACCTAAATCCTTTTTTAAGGATTCAGGATCATCAGGTAAAACTTCTAACAACGAATTGAGAGGAAAAATGGGATTAGAAATTGGTGGGTAGTGTAATTTTTGTAATTTAATAGAGGGGGTTGAGAGTGGTAGTTAAACAGACAATATAAAGTATAGGGAGGGGTTAATTTTATATCTCTTTTAAGTATGTTTTATATTGGAGTAGGAGGAGTGACAGAACCTTGACCTCTTTAGATGGTTAATAAAACGGAAATGAATTGTAGAAAATGTATACAAGTGAGTCTTATGGTAAAGAGAGAGATAGGGGGGAGGGGGAAAGAGAGATGGAGTTGTTATAATTTTGTTTTAACAAAATTTTGTAAAAGATAGTTTACAATGTTTGATAGAAAATTTGATGTCTGAAAAAAAAATTTGTTATTAACTTAAATCTTTAATTTTTTAAGTAAAAAGTTTTACCTGATGATCCTGAATCCTTAAAAAAGGATTTAGGTGAAATAAATTATCGTAATGGTACCTTAAAGTGGTTTGTTTTTCATTACATATTAGCTCTGTCCTCACATTGAGCTCTCAGGATTTCATCCTCTTTGGATTTACCAATTCGGTTTACCAAGTTCCTTATAACTTATATATATATATATATATATATATATATATATATATATATATATATATATATATAATTTTTTTGTAATTGATTTTCAGAAGACTTCAGGATTTAAAAAAATTCCTACTTCACACAAATGGTTCCATTTGATCCTTAGCAAAATGTATCATTGGTTTCCTCATTGCTTACTATCTTTTGTGTACTTGGGAATTTTTTTTTTTGTTTTGTTTTTTTTTTTATTATTACTTCCAGGTTTATCTGTGTATGTGATATTTTAAAGCTTTTAATCTTTTTTTTTTTTTTTTTTTTTTTTTTTTTTTTTTGTTTGAATTTCTGGAATGAGGGAGCATTATCATTATGTGTAGACTATTGTTGTCATCTGTTATTATTATGACAGCATTTCGGCCGTTGCACCCAACAGCCTTGATCAGGATCAACAAGCAGCTGATGAAAGCTGGAGGGCACAAAGGTCAAATAAAATATGATAATAACAATGAAGATATGTCTGCATGTAAATCTTTTTGTTTAAAGAAAATTAACTCTATTAATTCATTTATAATTGTAAAAGCTGAAAGAAGTAGAGGTTAATGGCCATTTTTGTTCATTCTAAACCATTAAGTTAGACTCTTTAGAAGTAAGTTTTTTCTTTTCTTTTCTTTTCTTTTCTTTTTTCTTTTCTTTTCTTTTTTCTTTTCTTTTCTTTTTTCTTTTCTTTTCTTTTTTCTTTTCTTTTCTTTTTTCTTTTCTTTTCCTTTTTTCCTTTTCCTTTTTTCCTTTTCCTTTTTTCCTTTTTTTTTTTTTTTTTTCCTTTTTTCCTTTGACTAACATCATTCTCTTTATTTTCAAATGTTGAGGATGCTATTCTGAAATAATATATTCTTTTGCAGTTGGTTATTTTTTTTTTTTTTAGCAGCGTATCAACACTTCTAAGGGTTATATAATGCCAAAATCTAATTATTTTGTATCTAATTTTATTTTTGGAGATAATATTGGTTTAGTGATACAAGTCTTAGCTGTGGGGAGAAATGGATTCATGCCTTTCCCAAGAGTATTTGAGCATAATTGAATATAACATACCTGACTGGAATTAGAATTCTGCTTTCTGATTAACAATTCTCAGCCTTTGTCGATTACACCATCTGAAAATTCAAGCTTACAGCACCTGGTATTCGCAAACAGTCATCCATATAGGTACTGGCCAGGTTTGACATTGCTTAACTTTGGTCATTGTATAGCAACCTGGGTTTCAATGTGATATAGCCATAGGCCCTTTTTTTTTTTTTTTTTTTTTTTTTTTTTTTGCAGTTAAGGGTCTGTAGTGTGTGTTAAGTTGGTTGATAATACTAATTTCATTTTAATTGCTTCAGTTGAGAAGCATAGGTTCTTTATTTCTTATGGACGCAAAATTAGTATTTAACCATTTCTTCAGAGATGAAATGCAACATAAGACCATATTTTTTTTTTATTTTTTATTTTTTTCGAGCAACCAATATGTGGGTGGATGACAAAGAGAAAATAAAGTAACCCCGTTCTATTAGTGTATTGCCACATTCATCAGAACATGCCCATGACCTTACCCCGTTAGTGCATTGAAGATTGCTGTCTAGTAGATGGGTCTCAAGAGATTACTTTATTTTTACCATGTCTTGCCTGAAGATCAGATATAACTGCTTCCAACTAAAGATGGAAGTGTAAAGCTGACCCTATGACTTTAAAAAAAAAAAATAAATAAATAAAATAAAATTTGGTGTTGTTAAGCTTCCTCACAAAAATTTATCCTATGTATTGACTGCAACTATTTATTTGTACAAAGAAAACAAAAATATCTTTTTGTGTTGGGAATTGTCTTCTGTCAAAACTTAATGAGTTGCAAGCTGGGAAACCCATTAACTTTAAACAATTAGAGAATTAAAGTAGACATCTTAATATGCATTTCATAACAAAAAATATATGTTACTGTAAAATGGTAATACTGAAGTATAATAATGATTAAAAACAGTGAAACTGGTTTGTCTCTTTCATCAGAGCAAAAATAGAGGACAAAACATGGGCACAGTGACTTTAAAAAAAAAAAAAAATGAAAATCTTATACAACTCCAGACTAATAAAATAAAAAAATAAAAAAAGTTAAAGGGTAATTATCTTTAAGACCACTGACCATTCCTGATTACAGGGAGATGGCTGGTAGGACTTAATATACAGTGATTCCAGAACTAAATTGATATTAGGTATTCACCTTACTCAATACTGAGAACATGTCTGGACTCTAAGACCAGGCACACTGCTGGTTTTTAATCAAATGTTCAGTTATTGCTTAACCTGATACATTAGTACACGTATATAAATTGTCCATCTTTCCCTTGTGTGTTACCTGTTTTTTTTGTTTGTTTTTTTTCTTTTGTTATGAAATGCATTTTAATGTTTGCTTGTTATTTCTCTAATAAAATTTTTTTTTTTCTTTTTTTTTTTTTATTAAAATTCACCTGCTACCACCCCGCTTTTTGTGTAGATTTTTTTTTAAAAAGTTGGTCAGAAATTCGCTTTTTATTATTTGACTTACTGTGGCTTCTGTAAATTAGTATCAAGTGAGTTAAAAAGAGCTGTTCAAATGCCAGTAGTCTCACCAACATGGAATCTAAATGGATCTACTACGACATAACCATTAGAAGAGTATATCTAGGGTAGTAATGAGTAAAAATCAACCTGGCTGTCAAAATGCTGATTGTTCGTTTGTCTACTTTATGAATTGAAATTTGAGGCAAAAGCAGTAGAAGCAACCCAGAGAATATGTTCACCATTTTAGTAGAGTGAAATTAGTGACCATATTGTTCAAAAGTGGTTCAAGAGGCTCTCATTTGAAAGAGTAATTCAAAAATGCACTTTTTTCATTTCCAATTACCTGCTTAACACCATGACTAAGTTTTGTGTGTTTGTTTATCATTTTTAAATTCTCTCTTGTATTCGGTTGGTGCAAAAATAATGTCGTTTTCTCACATGTTACTGTGAGAAAACGACATTATTTTTGCACGAACCTAATAATTTAGGCTTTTGATAAGAGGAAAATATGACATGTAAATGTTTAAGGGTTCATTTAAATTTCCTAACCAAAAATTGATAGAAAAAAACATTTTTTTGTCAGTTTTTGATTAAAAAAAATTTGAACAAGTCATTAACAAACATTTGTGTCATCTTTTCCAAAAGCCAAAATTAGTGTCTGTCTGTCTGTGTGATACTTTTTCACTCGAGATCCATCCAACCGATTTTAACCAAACTGGGTACATACATTGTACAATGTAAGAGGTAGGTTCTTAGCATAAAAAATTGATAAAGCCGATCAAAAATTTCCTGTAACCCCTTGCGTCCTAGTGGCTTCCCGCCTTGCTTGGGGTGAAACACTTAAAAAAAAAAAAAAAAAAAAAAAAAAAAAATCAAAATTTGTCCTTTTAACAGTAATTTTTATCATTTGGGCTTTAAAAGAAGTACTTAAGTATGTGTTTAGTTTTGGATTTATTAAAAGCCTGCCGCTGTTAGTGAGAAGTAAGAAATTTTTTTTTTTTTTTTTTTTTTTGCTCAAAAATTTTGAGACATTGTGTAATTTTATTTTATTTTTTTGTTCACCCAATACGAGGCCCAGGAGCCTCTCAAAGTTGTTAGTTACAGTGTGGTGTTGTATGAGAATAAGAAAAGGCAAGAAGTGAAATTTGTGGGGATATACAGGAAAGATAACTGTTAACTCTATCCTTGAAGAGGTCAAGATTGTAGTAATCTACAATGCATACAATACAGAAATTAACAAAATTATTTAAAGACAAAGTTAAAAAAAAACAAACTATGCAAACATCAATAGAAAGATAAATAAGCTTTACATACTTTACATTTTAATCATATTGACATGTTGCTTTTCATTATATCTAATTTATTTTTGTTTAATCATTTCACCCCAAGCAAAGCAATAAAGCTACTGAGATGCAAAGGGTTATTGAGTGTGAAAGAATACAAGAAAGAGATAAACATTATTAAAGAGAGAGATTGTCAGAATGCATCTTACACACTGATAAATGTACCATTCATCTGTGCATTGAATACTACTGCCATACCTGGCTATATATCTGAAGATCCTCAACAAAATCCAAAGTGTCTGAAATGTTATTGGTCCTGACCTGGCATCTCAACATCATTTTCCCCCATTGTGACATGGCTTCCCTCTGACTTTTTTGTAAATATTTTCATGGCAGTTCTTCTAATGAGTTCTCCTCCTTGATATGCTGACCACATGTATTTAAGCGTACTACTAGATTGGCAACTAGGTCTCATTGGTTTACTGTTGAATCAGCTAGATGTAACTGTAAGCTCTGTTCTTACAGTTAAAAGAAACTATTGGAATAGAACTTAAGGTTACATTGCCTGAGGAACACTTCTGATTTCTTGCTTCCCTGCCAACTACAATCTTCAAAAATTTAAATGCAATGTCAATTGCAATCGTGTCTTCCTGAAAGCTGTTTTTACATTGTCCTTTCTCCTCACTAGTCATCTTTATTCTCTTTTGCTCTCAGTAATCCTTTGCATCTTGGTGACAATATTGCCTTGCTTGGGGTGAAATGATTAAAGGAAAAAAAAAAAAAAAGATCAAGAGCAGTATTTAAGAAGACTGAAGATAATGATTGACATTGTTTTTATTTTGATTTAACTTCCCTGATCTTTATTATAAGATTGAGTCATAAATAACTTTTGTTCTTGGTTATCAATATTATTAAAAAAAAAATACAATACAATTATATCTTACTGCATTATATAGTCACCTTTATTTGCAGTGAATTGTTACCACTAAAACTCTTGAATCTGGTTTTCATCAGAGAAAGTTTTCCCTTCAAAACATTTTGTGGTGCACCCCTCTTTTTTTTCTTTTTTTTTTTTTTAAATAGATTAATTTAATTTCAAAATTTTTCCTGTGTTATTCTTCCTGTCTGCAGTCATATGTTGTCATGGAGAACATTTTTTTCCTTTTTAATCCACTGTGTATATTGCCACTGACATGCAAAATTATCTGTTAGTATACTGCAAATTTATTCTTAACTGCCATGTATGATTAGTACTTAGGATGATACATTCATCATTACAACTGGTCCCCTAGAAATGGAAATTACTGATGGCTCAACTTAATATTATCCACTTTATATAGAGGCATGGAGGGGTGATTAGTATTGTCAACTGTAAATTTGGGATTTTTACTGACATTTCTTGTGTTTACATTCATTTATCTATTTTTTTTTTTTTTTTTTTTTTTTTTTTTTTTTTTTAAAGCTCATGGTGGGGATGCATGAACCTTTTTCACTCTGTATTTAGTCTCACTGCCAAATATCTTAATGGTGGGGAATAGGCAAGTGAATAATTAGGCAACCCACTTTTCCGTAATGACCTCATTACCTGAGAAGTAGTTGTGATAAAAAGCCTTGACAAGGGGCCAGTTATAAAAGAATGTAAGGTGAGTTTGATTTTAATCTTTACAATTTGCTACCAAATTCAAGGTTGCAGAAACAATTACCTCTCCTTTTCCTAGTGTTTCAAAGTTTATCTTGATCAATATTCTAAATATTGTTTTCCAATTTAATCAATGAATTAAACAACATTGTTAGTGTTCAGTAGTGATTGATTCTTGTTTATTTCCATGGAAGTGTTAATTCCATTGTGTTTTTAAATTCAGAATTTTAAAATCAAAAATTTTAAATATTTTTGTTGAGTAAAAGGTTGGTGGTGCGGGGGGGGGGGGTCATGTCTTTTCCTAAATTAGAGCAATAAAAGCAGATATATTAAAAAGCAATTCCTAACAAAAATAAGGAGTGACAAAAATATATATTACTGTAAAATGGTAATACCAAAATATAATGAATTAAAAACAGTTAAACTGGTTTTTGTTACTCTTTTATCAAATACAAAATTTGAGGAGGAGAAAAAAAAAAATTGTGCACTGTGATTAAAAACAAAACAAAAAAAAAATGTGATTCCAGACTAATATTATATGAAATATATAACATTGAAGGCTAATTACCTTTTTAAATGCACCAATTACTTGGTATATTTTTTACAGAGAGATAGCTGGTAGGACTTGATGTACGCTACATATAACATCTCTCTAATTCATAAGCTGATATCTGACGATTTTTGTTGCAGCTTACTCTTGTGTACCAAATTCAAGAGGTAGCAAAATTAAAAAAATTTTTCTTTCAATCCCTGGCTCTTGGCACACTACCTTATTTCGTACAAATGCATTGTCATTTTTCAAACTTTCTGTATGGCATGATTATTTTGTAACATGAATTTTAAGTTGTAAAATTCCCAGAGGCATGTCTATTCCCAGATGGCACTTGTATTTGGTACACAAGATTATGTAGATACATAATTTCCTTGATTATCCCTACCTCAGTTTCCCAGACTTTGATTATATGGATGTGAAATGAAAAGAAAAATTTAAATTATTCAAACAAAATCCATTCTCATATTTTATCTCTGACAAACATCTTGAGGATTTAAAATCCTTGATATGTTTTAAAATGGGTTTGAATATGAATAAAACAAAATGAAAAAGATAACACTCCCTATTGTTAATGGGTAATTTCACTCTCTCTCTCTTTCTCGTGTGTGTGTATGTATATATATATATATATATATATATATATATATATATATATATATAACTAGCAGTATGGCCCGGCGTTGCCCGTGCTTGATTCAAAAATCGTACGACTCGTACAGCAATCGCTATCACTTGACTTAAAATATTTTTGCCCTTCGCCATGCTGATGTTGCTACATGCCTTACTTCTTGCCTATTTCACACTGCAAATTTTTTCTAAGCTCTATGCTAAACATTAAATCTGTTACGAAAAAAAATGAACACAAAACGATCAGCTTTAAACCAAGCAAAAGTCATAAGTGACAACCCAGAGACATTAGATAAAGAATTGGTCAGTATAAGTAGTACCCTACAATGTAACAACTACCCTGGGTACATGGCAGCAGCCCCCAAAAAGTGGGATAGGCGGGTACAAGAGGAGGAGGACAACAACACTCAGAAAACAGTCAGCCTGCCTTATGTGAAGGGGTTATCAGAAAATACAAAGGATCTGTGGTCCACATAACATCAGGACAACCTTCAAAAGCTTGACGACACTTCACAGATATCTCTCCCGAGTAAGACCCCCCCCCTCATAGAAGAGAACATGATTAAAGACCGTGTGTACGCTATCCCGTGCAGCTGCGGAAAGGAATATAAAGGAGAGACAGGCAAGGTAAGGCTTCAAGAACACCAGAAAGCTGTAACACAAAGGGAAGTGGAAAAATCAGTCGTGGCTGACCACATATGGAGAGAGAAGGGAGATCACCACTCTCTGTGGGATCAATTGAGATCATAGACAAAGAACACGATTGGAAAATTCGTAAACTTCAGGAATCGGCACATATGCTAGGCCACAAAAATCTCCTGAGCCAACCAAGTATAGAAATAAATACAATATGGGAACCAGTAATAAGGAATGCCAGAGAAAATTGATAATAACAACAAAGTTGCAATATGAGCTCTGGTAAAAACATGTGATGATAAAAGCAAAAATTGCAATATGAGCACTGGTAAAAATGGTTGCTGAAGACATTAGGTTTATAATAGCCAGAAATTCATATCCAGATGTCCTCAAGGACACATGGCACATTGGATAAAGGCGTTGGTTAGATCAGTGACAGAACCCAAAGACTGTGAGTTCAATATGTGGAACTAGAACAGTCTACCCCAGTGAGCAAAATCAAGGGTTCAGTTCGACAATCCAACCACATGAAGAAGGCCTGAGCATACAACGACTGAAACATTGTAATAAATGTGACAAAGATGAGGACAATAGTTGGAATAATGTAAATAATGTTTAAAAAAGGACTCGTAGCTGGAAAAAACGATTGAAAAAAATGTTAACAGCAAATACTTTTTCACACCCAACCCAGTTCTGTGGAATCAGAATCAACGTTGAGTTTAAGCAAGCGAATGAGCCAATTGGAGTAAAGTTCCATGCAGATTTAAATTTTTACCACTTGTGATGAATGCAGCTATTGATTTTTTTTTTTTTTTTTTTTTTTTTTTTTTTTTTTTTTTTTTGCATGCTAGTTAACATTTGTTTCAGTCAGCTATTGGCTCTCACTCTGGCCAGTAGAAAATGGCTGCAAACTACATGAAAAGTGCCGTAGAAGCATGAAAAAATCTATTTCCACTATCGATGGGAGTTGGGAAATGCAAAGTCAGTCTTGGCCTTCCCGCTAACTTAGAGCATGTTCATGTAAATTTTGGTGCAAATCTGTTGAAAATTGCGTCCGTGCATTCGTTACACACACGCGCGCGCACACACACATGCACACATCCTGCATTTTATTGATAGATTTTCACGCACATATAGAAACAGGGTGTTCCGGAATTAAGTATCTATTCCAATGAAATTGGGCAAATTAAAAAAAAAAAACTGACATAATTTTATGTTTCTTACATAATTATGATACAAAACAAATAGATTCATGAATTTTATGTCAAAACTTTATTGAAAATTTTCAACATGTGCTTTGTCTGTGTCCCTGCAAATTTCAAATCTATGCTTAAGTATTGTGAAGTACATTTTGAAGTATTTCAGGAATTAACTCCTTTACTGCTAACTGAATACGTTCTTTAAGCTCAGCTTTAATCTCTTGGTAATTAAACCTTTATTATTTGAAACCCCATGCAAAGAAACCCGGGGGGGGGGGACAAAAAAGATGCGTGCTTGTGTATTCATAATTAATAGGGTTCTGAAAGGGAATGAAAAGAAAAAATTATAAACAAAATTAGATTTATAGATTTCTAACACATAAACATTATGGACAGAAAAAAAATTGTTGAATTTCACTGAAAGATTGTTAATTCTGAGACACCTTGTATATAGTATATGTGTAATTATTCAGTAGAATTCAGCATATATGCTGGAAAAATATTTAAGAAAAAACAGCTTTTGTTTCGCATATTGTATAAATTCATATCCTACATTAAGTTCTTATCACTGGAGTTTTGGAAAAACATTTGTTGGACTTCTAAAACCACAGAAATTGCAATGCAAGCAAGGAGAGAATTCACTTCTTCAATGATTATACCCACAATTCAAACTCTGAATTCATTTTTATCAGAAACAAGGACAGTTGTTACTTTCAATGGAATTCATACACCAAAGGAAATACATCACTCTTCAGTTGAGGGCAGATTTTCAGTAAATTAGGAAAACAAGTCTTTGGACTTTTTTTTTTTTTTTTTTTTTTTCCAGATCTGTGATTCAAAACGAAATTTTAAGAGAAAAAAAAAAATAAAGGAATGAATATTGGAAACCTTGGAATATTGCTGACAATTTGGTTGAATCCCTTCCAGATTTCAAAGATACTTTATCCAGTTTGAGGAATGTTCAGGAGCCTGGAAGTGTACCACAAACTTTTGCATTTATTTGATGAATTAGCTTTTGATATGAGATCCCAAAGATGGAGTGGGGAAAAAATGACAAACATTTTTATTTGCAATAGAGATTTATGTAATTATTCAAATTCCCTTCTCCTTGGTTAGCAAGAAAGGATTTATATATGTTTGAAAAAAAAATTCAAAAGAATTTTCAAGTAAACTTTGTTTAGAATATTTTGAGTGCACCAGTTTCTATAGAAAGTGAAAGTGTCTTTCTTATATGAGACTTGTATATGACTGCAAGAAATGGATTGTTGTTGTTAATTTTCTTGCATAATTTAAAAGTTCTGAAATTTAATTTCTAGCAAAGACTGATAGAAAAAAAAACAGCTATTAGAATATTATTTAAATTAATTCTATGTCTACCCCAACCAAAAGGTTTATGACCATATCATGTTAAAATACTGTTCCTGTGTGTTCACTGAAGTTAAGCAATGTTTAACATGGTTAATACCTAGATTGGTGACTGCTTGGGAATACCAGGTTCTGTAAACTTGGGTATATGTGTGGTGTAATGGATAACGGCTTGGTATTGTTAATTGGAGAGCTGAGTTCCAATTCCAGTTGGGTTTGTTATATTCACTTATGCGTAAATACCCTTGGGAAAGGTATGACTCTATTCCCCCCAGTTATGGGTTAATTAGTAAAACTTGTATCACAAAATCATTATCTCTCCACCACACTTTCAAAAAAAAAAAAAAAGAAAAGAAAATCTTATCTAAAAATGTTTTCTAGCTTCAAATAACCGCCCCAGGCTTGATAAGCTGCAACAAAAAAAAAAAAAAACAAATCCGTCCATCCATACCACAACTGATTTCTAAATTGGGGATGAAATTTCTGTGCAAGACCCTATAGACTGAGGTGGGTGTTTGCTTCCATTTCCTATCATGGGCAACCTTGGACTTGCAAAGAACTATCATGGTATCTCATTAACAGCTATTGCAGCAAAAATCTACAACCTGATGTTACTGAACTGAATAAGATCTGAAATTCAGCCAATACTTTGCAAAAAAAACAAAACGCCTTCCACACCAAAAGATAAACATCAGGACAGATTCTTACCATTCAACGAATTTTGGAAGGCATACAGTCCCAAAATCTTCCAGACACCCTCCTGTTTGTTGACTTCTCAAAGGCTTCTCGTGGGAAGATGAAAGAAATACTACTATGGGATACCTAAGGAAACTGTAGATGCCATCATGATTCCATATCAGAACACCCATTCTATGGGGTACACTCACCTGATGGAGTCCTTCAAGGAGACATACTTGCACCTTTTCTCTTCATCTGTCTTGACTATGTACTGAGGAAAACCCTAGGTAAGAACTTGCAGTTTGGCTTCACTCTCGCTAAACAAAAAAAAGCAGACTCTATCCAACCAAGAAGAACAGTGATGCTGATTATGCTGACAACCTAGTGATACTGGCTGACCATCTAAAAGACCCAATGTTACTCTTTCACAACATTGAAAATGTAGCTCAGGAGATTGGACTGTATGTCAATGTGGGCAAAACAGTTCATCTACCTGAATCAAGATACATTCACAGGCATGAAAAGTTTGAATGGAGAAAACATCAAGCAAGTAGATAATTTCAAAATCCTGGGTGACTATATTGCCTCCAATGAAAATGATATCAAGATCAGACTGGGAAAAGCCTGGAGAGCGCTTAATGAAATGAACAAAATCTAGAAATCAAAGACAAATTGAAGAGAATTTTTTTCAAAGCTACAGTAGAGTCCGTCTTTGTATATGGCTCCTTAACCTGGACACTAACAACCAAACTGGAAAAGAGGTTAGATGGTGCTTACATACAAATGTTTTGAGCAACACTAAACAAATCCTGGAAAGATCAGCCAACATAGAAAAAGCTCTATGGCAACAAACCTCCCATCAGCAATTTAATACACCAACACAGATTAAGATTTGATGGTCACTGTTGGCATAGCAAAGAACTTGCTGGAGACATTCTACTCTGGATACCATCCAATGGAAAAAGAACACAAGGTTGACCATTGAAGATGTACATTGACCATCTGATTGAAAACACGGGATGCAGACTGGATGAGCTTTGAAATGCAATGAATGACTGGAATGGATGGAGGTAGCGTGTCATGGAATGCTGAGCGTGCTCGGCATGATGTGAATCTTGACCATTGACAATAAAGAATGAAAGCATAAGATACTACAGAATCATCAGCCAAGGCATTTCCTATGTAGACCACATAACAAATGATGTAGTGTGAGACACCTTCAAACAAGAAACAGGCCTATTGGAAGACCTCATAACCACTATCAAGAAAAGGAAGTTGAAATGGTATGGACACTTCATAAGAACCAACAATCTTTTTCCACTGCCATCTGACAAGCTACCACCTGAGGCAGACAGGAAAAAATGGGCTGACAATGTTGGTGAGTGGATTGGATGATCATTCAGAGAGATTGGATGGAGGGAGCTGGCCAGGTGCTTAGCTTCAAAGTGACCCTATGACCGCATTTGGTCAGGGGGACTGATGACATCTGGCTGTTGCATGCATTGGCATTCTTAATCTTTCTGTACGCTTGTGAATCTTGAACATTAATAGCAGAATTAAAGCAAAGAATCTAAGATATATGGAGGTGCTCAGTTGCAAAGTGACCCTATGACCACACCCACTCAGGGGACTTGTGATGATATTGAGTCAGGATAATCATGAAAAAACTTTAAAATAAAATGAAAAAATATTGGATTATTATATGTAAGGTAATTCATGTGGGTATATACCAAACTTAGGTTATTCCAGTACAACGGTGATTAGGAACAGAGAATTACGTTGTACTAATTTTTCAACATGGAGAGTCCTTAAAAATCAGCATTTTGAACTTAGGTGTTTATCTTGGCTTGAACTCTGACCATTGGTACTGGTTGGAAATAGACAATTACCTCAACTATTAAGCACTTTCCTTGAAAGGCAGGTCACTAATATCGGATTGAAATCAAGGCAATACTTATAAGTATTGCCTTGGTTGTGATGTTTTTGAAAAGTTCTCGGATTGAGATTTAAATTTGTTTTCCAGTCACCTCTAAATTTAATTTTTGAGGAGTTAAACTTGAAATACCCATGAAAATCTTAGTTTTGCTACTTGAATTTTCTGATGAATTTTAATTCTTAATGATTGAATAAGCTCATGGTGAGTTTTACGACAAACAAATATCTGTAGAAATTCTTCTATTGCTTAAATATTTGAGCTTGTTCACCTCACTTATTGTTATTACAATATTGTTAAAGCTTTTAATTTTAACTAAATATTGCAGTAACAATGAATGAATACCATTATTTAAAGAGGGTACAAATGAAAAGATTTGGAATTGATGAGTTTTTTTTCCATTTCACTGAAGCAGATATTAAGCACGTTAAAACATTATTCTTCTTTCTTGCTCACTTGCACAGCTTGACATATATGCTAATAATTTTGTAGTGCTGAATGTTCATATTAGTTATAAGGACAAGTCCTTGGAGAATTTAAATCAATTTTTTTTTTTTTTTTTTTTCAAACAGTAGTCCCGGCTACAGAAAATCTGCTCTGAATTATAAAATAAATGCAATAAAACTAAGACATTATTTAATTAGAATAGTTTTTAATTGCTTTTATGAATAAGATGAATTATGAACACTGTTGTCTTGAAAAAAAAAAAATTTTGATTAATTTTTACAAGGATTGTTTTCATATTTTTTAAATTTTAATTAGAATAATTTATAAAGTTTTAAATCTTAAATTTCTGTATTAATCAGTAGCAGTTATGTGATATTGTTATTAAGCAAAAAAAAAAAAAAAAAATTAATTTACTAATCATAAATGGAAAAGCTTACTACAATTCTCCCCACCCTAGCATTTTAAATCCAAATATCCATACACAACATTATTGGCAAATAAGAACAGTAACTATAGTAAGTTTTGAATTTATTTTTAATTTTCTAACATTTTCTCAACAAGCATCTTTATAAATAAGATTATAAAGTCAAAGTACCTAAAATTCAATAAAATATTAGATTGTTTAGAATATTTTCCTAAATTTTTAAGATTATTGGTAGTTAAAAAATTATATTAAAAAAGTTGTTCACATTGTATCCAAGTAATTTATACAGAATTGGGCCTTTTACTTAAAAATGCCAAACATTAAATTATTGATAAATCTGTTAACATCTCATAAAAACACACACCTCCATGTTAAAAAAAAATGTTTTTCTGCAATATTTTAAATTGAAAGTAATATTTGTTTTAATTTAGATTAATTAAACTTTAAATCGGTTACTTTTCTGAAATTTATTTGAAGATTATTGTATTTTTGGAAAAAATTTTAATGAAGAGAATTATGTTGTGTTGAAAGATTTGTCAATATGCTGATTTTTAGGTGTTTGGTTTTTGACAATTTTCATCCTTGGTTTAGTTATGATAGGACGAGACGGATAAACTTTTACTTTCTTGTCATATTACAGTATTAACACTTTACATTAATTATTTTTGCTATACCCCCATCATCATTATTTTTCTTTCTTTTAATCATTTTTTTTTTTCTTGTTATAACATGTCTCTTTTTATTGCTTTTAATAAAATTTTGTACCAGAATGTTTACCCTGTCTCTAAGACTCTGGAGTTGGGGAAGATCATTTTTGTAATCAACAGATGCTTTGTATAAAATTTATATGCATGCATAATTCACTTACAGAGTAGAGAATGCGGTGCAGTAGTAAAATAATTTAGGATGTTTTGTCCCATTTTTATATCTGAAAATTATTTAATATGCAACTTGACTTTTTAATTTATTTTCCAACTCTGCTAGTATTTACTAATTATTCTAAAACGCAATCACAAGACTTTCTTTTTTCCTTTTTTTTCTCTGACTCAACCTTTGTTTTCATTTACAAGTTACTCCCTTCCTCTTTCTCTTGGCATAGCTGCTCATATATATATATATATATATATATATATATAGTGTGTGGAAGGAACATAATTTTTGGCATTTCTTTATTTTCTGCCTACTGTCTGTGTCACTATGACACACACACACATATATCTATCTATCTATATATATATATATATATATATATATATATGTATATATGTATGTGTGCATATTTTTCTACACTCCTGTATTTATCATATTTTTTATAATTGTCTACAAACTGCTAGTCAGTAGATAGACAATCAAATGAGATGTCTTACTAATACAGCTCTTTGTCTTTTTTGTTCTTGCAGTGGTTGTTAGTAGAAATGAACTTATGGTTTGCTTGCTTACCACTTATTGCCAGTAACATTGGGGAAGAAGGGAAAAGTTAAAAAAAAAAAAAGTGTTTTTACAAAAACAAAAAGTGTTTAAAGTATTTTAATTTTTTAGACTAGTATTTCTTTCAGCTTCAGTTGGTCTTCTTTGAAACTCTTGGACTGTACTGTTATGTTTGTAAGTAAACATTGTTAATCAGGAAGAATTAACAAGACTGACTTGTATCCCTTTTCCTCATGGGGTCTGTCATTGTCATAGCTGTCTTACCAGTTTGGTCATGGAGACCATCAGGCTAAATTGTGAAATCTAAGCATATAGCTTCACTTATCTTCACTGACCATCTAATGCATTACCATCTTTCTTTTTATGTGCACTAATAGTAATAGCATAAGAAACAAATGGGGAAAACACTTTTAAATTTAACATGTTTCGATTTTATTTAACCTTCATCAGAAAATGAAATATGGCTAAGAAAAGAAAATTCTGGTATTTTTACTTTTGTGTTTGTTTTTCATTGGGTATGCAGACTGCATGTGTATATGTCCTGTCAAGTAGTGTTCATGTGTAGAATTTGTGTATGTATGTGTTTCACAATTCTAGTTTGACTATGGAGGATTCAGATAATGTTATACATTTTTGTGTGTTTGGGCATCTAGTAGATATTTTTCATCTGTTTCGTAGTAGGCTGTATGTTGATTTTTTGATAGTTTTGTGTGAGAATGAAATGATATATGATACGCATATTAGAATGGACCAACAAATTTGTATCACTTTAAATGTTATTATTAGTGGTTACTTGTATTTGAATAGGCCAGTAGATGAATATAAGTAAATATATGGTTAATATACAAACAGTGCCTACTCAAATACAAGCATCTACTAATAACATTTAAAGTGAGATATATTGTGTGTATGTATATGTATAATGTGTGTTATTTTTAGTAGGTACACGAGTTGCTATCCCTGTTTAATTTTATTTTTTTTTTATTTTTTAAAACAGTAAAATTAATAACTGACCTAGATCAAGAAGTCCTAATAAAGAACAATGTCTCCCAAGAGGAGTTAGTTTTTTTTTTTTTTTTCTTTTGTCCAGGAATGAATATCTACTTCTCAACAACTTTTACTCTGTCTAAAATAATAGCACTTACACTCCAATTCTTATAGTACAATAACAAAAATTTTGAAAATGGCTATTAGATTAGCCAAAAGTGCTCAGAATCAACAAAAATTTGGACAGTTTCTACACTTTAGTCCAGAAAAAAAACAAAAAACGTTTGCATACAAGATGGATGGAGATATATATATATATATATATATATATATATATATATATATATATACACATGTGTGTGTGTTTTCACCCCTGTTATCGAACTCCTCCTAGGGTTTTGGAGATAGACTCCCCCCCCCCACACACACACATAACTATTTCTATTCTGAAACTATATTACCCAGAGTACTTGGATAAGTATATTCCTTTTTGATCAAAGGGGTCCCCCACAACTGAAATTTGTTTCCCTTTGACTTAAACTTGAACAAGGGAATGACTCCTATCCAAAATATAGAAGGAGAAAGCCAGAAAATGGAGGTCACATTGGCAAGATCAATGAATAATATTGCAAGGCATCATTTTTCTCCACAAATTATAACAATGATTTAAAATCGTTTTCTTACAAAAAAAAATGTGTGACACGCAGAAAAGCACTAATATTTTGGCTAGTATATAATAAGTACCTTATCAGTGTTTAACAAATATATATCTGAATGAATTAAGCATACTGTGTTGTCAATTAAATTCTTAAACTAATACTTTATCTTCATCTTTCTCCATTGAAATTCTCAGGTAGACCCACAGATATAATTACTTGTTAAAGCCTGACCTCTGGATTAATTTTTTTTCTTCTCCAAACTTTTTTTTTTTTTTTCTTACAGTGAAGTAAACTGTACAAGGCCCATGGGCCACTTGAGGCAGAGGATTACATTAAGGGGTAGGGGGTAGTTTATATGGATAGGAGAAGATAACAGTTAACTTTAGACTTGAAAAGCTTAAGATTGTAATCATCTGGGGAAACCTACTCTTGGGAGTTGGTTCCACAGAGCAGTGGTTCACGGGAAGATGTTTGAGTGGAACTTACTTCTATTGATGTAATGTGGGTGGTTTGCTACAATGTAAGTGGCATGGCATATTCAAACTGTGATGTTACTGGAGTGATACAAGAGCTGACAATTTTACCTTATTGCAAGAACTTCTTCCCCAATGTTATTAGCAATAAGTGGTAAGCAAGCAAACCATAAGTTCATTTCTACTAACAACCACTCCAAGAACAAAAAAACACAAAGAGCTGTATTAGTAAGAGATCTCATGGCAGAACCAAGAAGTGTAGTTCGTCTGAGCACTTTCCATGGAAGTAGTGATAAAGCAGAGAGAGATTTGCCACTTCCCGCCCGTTAGAGATAGGTTGGAGGGAGGAAAATAATTTGTCATCCACAAGGACTTGGAGATTCTTTTGAACTCTTTCAAGTTTGGAAAGTGAGTACTGGACAGCTCCTGCCCCTATATGGCAGCAGTACTCCATTTTAGGCTTGATCTGTCTATTGCAAAGGTAGAGAACAGCATGAGGAGTCTGGTACTTACTGGAGTGGTACAAGAGCTGACAATTTTACCTTATTGCAAGAACTTTTGAGTTCTTGCCTCTTGTGCTTCCTTCTGATGGATACATTCAATGAATTCAATGTCTCTTGATTTAGATGTTTTCACAAATAAAATTAGTTTCTGCTTCTTTGTTGATTGATTAACTTTAGGTATCTCCCACAAGCATTGGTGTTTGAGGTCAGGTAAAAAAGCCAGGAATTTCAAATTCCATTTGTCAGAGTGGAGCAACACAATCTTCCCAGTCCTTACATAGTTGTTGACCAGACTAAGTAATTAGTAAGCTTAGTTTGTTCTAAGGCTACAAATGTAAACACTAGTGTCATTATAATAACTTATAAAATGATCTTTGTTAATTACTATTTCAAGACGAGCCCCATAATCTTCGTTTGGCACAGGGTGTGATGCACTTAGTCAGTTTTAAACACACTTCAATAGATTAACTTTAGTAAGCATTTTTTTCATTTTAATCAAACTCTAGGCTGAAAAGTTTTATTCATTTGTAGCAATTATATTTGATTAATCAACTTATTACTAGTATTAGGTATCGGGTGTTTGTGGAGGCATCTAAGGTTTAAAAACTTTAAATAAAATGAAAAAGTATTCCATGAAGTGTTTTAGTTTTTAATTAAAAAAACAAAACAAAACATTTTTACCAAGATTTTCTTAAAAAGAAACCTTTCTAAAAAAATTTCATTCAATTTGGAATAAGTCATGAAAGTGTTTTTAAAATCTGACAATTGATTTTTGCAAGAATTTACAAATCAACCTATTTTTCACTGCAAAAAAGACGATAAAATTACTTAATGTTTGCCCCCACTCCCAACCGACGATGCAAGAAAAACAAGATTTTTAACCAAAATTTTGAACGTTCTAAAACGGATCAACAAATACAATTTTTATATTAAAAAAAGAAAAAAAGGCTTTTGTTCTTTCCTCTTTAAAGATTTTGGCGATAACTCTTTTTTTTTTTTTTTTTTTTTTTTTTTTCAGCAAATCAGTGGAGGTTGTTTCTGTTATATTATTTTATTTTTATTCTAAAAACTAGATTTAGTAACCTACTATTCATTATACAACGTAAAATTCGTCAAATAAAATTTATAAACACTACTTTTGGATTTTTGCACCCCACGCCAGCTCAAAACATATCTTTACTTGAACCGTAATGTCTGAAACTTTGTTTTCAAACAAGAAAGGTGTTTTTTTTGTTTTTTGTTTTTTGTTTTTTTTTAATTTAAAATTCAAGAACAATTAATTAAACTTAATAAAGAGGATATTAAATTAATCTGTGGCAATTTGATGCCAAAAATAACTTTTTTTTTTTTTTTTTTTTTTTTTTTTCTCCTTTGAGTTTTTGCTTGAATCTACATATTTCTTCGTAAAAGATTTGTCGATTTTTCACTCTCCATCCATATTCCAGACCCACCCAGTTGCTCAGGGTAATTATGAAAGTAAGTTATTTGGGTGTCGGGGATGGGTGCAAAAGTATAATATCGCTGTTTTTTGTAGATGAAGAGGCAAAGCAACATTTCTGAACTAAAAATGAGATTTAAAAAATCTTCCTCCCCCCCCCTCCCCTCAAAACAAAACTAGGTTTTTGAATACACAAAAAAAGAGTTAAACAAAAAATAAAAATAAATAAATAAAATAATGTGAAAATCTTAGTTGTGACTAAAATTTTGACTCCTCACACTTCATTTTATATTTATGAACCCAATATTAAAAAAGAAAAAAAAAAGAAGTTTTATTTGTTAATTTTAAATAAATTTATCAACAGAAAATGTTGTCTCATGTCCAATATCTTGTCGTATCTGGACGTTCTTTCTTGTACGTTTTTTTTTTTTTTTTTTTTTTTTTTTTTTTACGTTTTGACTACGGTACTATTCAGTGTCAAATAAAATAAAAATACGCAAATCTTAAGCAAACGGTTATTTTTCCTGAGATTTTTTTTTTAATCAGTTCTGTTTTAAAAAAATATTACTTACAGGAAAAAATATTGCTAGTGATACTTTGCAAATTTTTATTTTAAAAAGAAATCCTTTTCTTTAACCGTAACGAATGGTTAAAAAAAAAAGCTACAAAAGCTGATTTTAATTTTTATTGTTGGTTTATAAAGTTGGGTAAAAACAAAAAACTTATACTTAATCTTGACTTTAAGGAGGGAGAGGAGAGAAGAAAAAAAAATTAGAAAAATAAAAAAAACCCAAAAAAACTGAATGTCCGTTGGAAGTTTTCCATCGATGACATTAAAAAGTCAATCCCCACACAGATCCTCTCGGAAATCTTACAAGCCTAGCTTTTAAAATAAATGAGAATTTAACGGAAGTGCAAAGTTTATCCGGGAAAACTTGAGTGTCATGAGTTAGTCATAATTTTTTTTTTTTTTTTTTTTTTTTTTTTTCCCATAAAAAATCCTATTTTTTTACTTACGTGAAAATGTAACCTACATTTATAGAAAATTCCAAAGAAACCCATTCTTTAACTTATTACAATACATGCACAAGTTTTGACAGTGTGTATGTTATTTATTCGAAAATTATAACATTTAATTTATGTTTATAATTTTCGAATAAATAATATTTGCTCTACTATGTATTGAGCACTCTTAAGAATAGTATTTGTTGGTTATTGGAATTTATTCCGTGGTATATACACACTAAATTCTATACTTGGGGTGTATACTCATTAGTCATTAACCCACTGTCGGTATCCTTGGAAAAATGAGTTTACTTTTTATAACAAAAAAAACAAAAAACAAATCTTTTAAATTTGGATTTCCAATAGAATTGAGTTCTTGAAAAATAAAATTAATTGAAGTAAATTATGTTTACTACTGTGGGAATAACCTTATGGGAATCCCTCTTTTATAGAGGTTTCATTGAAGACAACTGACAAGGCACTGCGATTAAGCTTCTTTTTTTTTCTTTTTTCTTTTCATTTGTACAAGTGATTCCTTTTCTGGACATCGTGTAAATGATCTGTAGGACTATTTTGGATAATCTCTTGACCACTAGGAAAGTTTTTTTTTTTTTTTTTTTTAATATGTAAATTTTTTTCTCAATTTTGCGCACACACACTGGAATAGATTGTCCGACAATTATATTTTCTGTTTATATACGTTAACGGTTATTTTAATAGATATAAATGCTGTTGTTTTTTTGTTTTTGTTTTTTAAATAAACTGAAACAGTATTATTAATTACATTTACCGGCCTGAATATTCAAGAAATTTTGTAGAAAACAGGAATCGGACCTGTGTACAATACAGAACCGTCAATTGATCTGGTGTGGTATACTACTCAGTTACAGAGAAGTTGGAGAACGCATATTTTTGTGAAATTTCTCAAGCATTCAGGCCACTAAATGTAATTAATAGTTTAATACTGTTGATTTTTTTTTTTCTTTTTTTTTTTTTTTATAAAGAAAAAAGCATTTAAATTAATTGTTTCTAAAACAGACAGATAAGTTTGCGTGTGTACATACTTTAGTTTTTTTGTGTATTGGAAATCACTACTACTATACCTGTTTGGGGAACTGATCAACAGTGACATCCTCTTAGCTTTTTTTCTCGGTAAATTGCAGTTGTAATGTTTTATTTATTACAGGCATTGAAAGTTTTCAATTAGCTTTTATATTCTCATATGAGTCAAAAAAAAAAATGATCTGATAGATAAGAAGTGTCGCTGTAAGCTTATCATAATTTCACATTTTCTCACTTATACCATACCCGCTCCAACCTTCCTGCTCCCATGTCTGTTACGAGAGCACCGGTAATTTAAATGCCCGCCCTACCCACCATTGTTTGTACAGGTCATAGGCTTTTTCTTTTCCTCAAGATGTACATAGAAGAGACCTTTTTTTTTTTTTATTTTTTTTTTTTATTTATTTATTTATCATGTACAAATCAGTTATTTACCTTACATAAAAAATAATTTCTTTTCTGACATTCCTTTCCTCTTCCATTTTCTTTTCCTTGTAATGACTGTACACTGGCTGACGATTATATTTGCTCTACAAGTTGATATGGCGTAAAAAGGAATACCTTTCTTTTCTTTTTTTTTTTATTTTTTATTTTTATTTCCTTCTCCTTCATCGCTGTTGGAGTCTTTCCATGTCCGACAGTGTTACTGGGTGCAGTTTCGGGGCACTCCTCCTCTTCGTTGAAGGAAGTATTCTGGGGTTGGGGTAGAAGGGAGCGCTTCGGTACATGCCAAACTCTTTAATAAAAACTTACTTTCTCACCACTTATTAACCTACCTACCTAACTACCTACTCACCTATTTCACTCCAGTAGACTACTGACTGCCATGTACGTAGGTGGTGTGCACGCGCGTGGGTGGACGGCGTAAGAGTATTTAAATTTTTTTTTTACTTTTTTTATATTTTATTTTATTTCATTTCACTATTTCTACTTGTAACTTCTTGTGTATTAGTACACTCCCTAGTGTGTGTGGGTGAATAATTATAAAGGAAAAACTGAGTCCTCTCTAAAATATTTTATTTTGAGCAGATCATTGTAACGCATATATCATGTCTCTTTTTGGTTCATGACTAACTAGGTAGATTTTTTCCACGGTAGGTTGCGTTTTTTTTCTGCGGTAGACTGGTTACCAACCAAGGCTATAGGATCTAGTTTGTCCTGCTATTCATCTCCTAACTCCCAAGGGTACTTGTGTGTAAATGAATAAATAAACTTGACTGGAATTAGAACTCAGCCCATCAATTTCTTATTCTTAGCTGTTATACATTACACCACTCATAGCCTAAAATGTATAGGTTTCAAATACATCTAAAAATGTTTTTATTTACTTTATTATTATTATTATTATTATGAAGCAATTATAGAAACTCTTTAATTTTAACTGTTTTTTTTTTTTCCCTCTTTTTGTTTTTTTTCCCTCCTCACATATTTTATGGTTGGTGAAGAATGGTAAGTTTTTCATAACACAATTGCTACAAACTACTTGCTTGAAAATAAAATTTTCAGGCACACCTGATAATATTTGAATTTTCACTTCTTCAGTGTTTAAAATTAACAATTCAGTTTATTTTTCAACGGTAAAACTGTTTTATATATATCTAGTAAATTTACATTAATGTAGGTACTTCCAAAAAATAAAGTGATACTTTAAGGTTTAAAATGCATTGAAAAATCTTTCTCAAAGATTTTATTTTGGTTTTCAAATAAGCAAAATGTTTTGCTGTATTTCAAACTGAATTTAAATTCAAGGGAATTTTTTTTTATCAATAAAATCGACCATACTGACAAATCTGTCAACACAACATAATTTTCTTTATTAAAAAGGCTTTCAAAAATAAAATATACTTTTCTGAAACTTTGAGGAAGTTTAAATGATTTAAAGTTTTAATCTGGATTAAAACAAACGTTACTTTTACTTACATTATTTACTGTTATCCTCATCTTCATTGCCATATTCACAATGTTTCGGCCGTTGTAGGCTGTGGCCTTTTTCAGGTGATTGGAATTTCAAACTGAACCTTTTTTCGTCCACTGGGGTAGATTGTTCTAGTTCCATATGCTATGCCACTTTTGGATGTCTCCCCAGTGGACGAAATAAAGGGTTCAGTTTGAAATTTAATCACCTGAGGAAGGTCTGAGTGTACAATAGCCAAAACGTTGTGAATATGGCAATGAAGATAAATCCAAATAATTTAAATAATGTAAGTAATCATAATACCTCATCTCAGATATAGACAGATACTTACTTTTAGTTTAAATTATCACAGAAAAGCATTTTATAACACTTTGGTGGGTGTTTTTATGTGGTGTTCACACATTTATTGACAGCCTGATCTTTAAGAAATTTATAAGGAGATAATTTTATTAAAATTACATGATTAATACATATATATTTATATTTTTAACTACCCATTAATATTAAAATTTTTTTAAAAATATTTGGTAATCTTGACCTTTGTGTCAAAAGGACAGTTTTTCCATTGACACTGCTATTATTTTAACTATCTTCACTCTTTGACAATGTTTGTTTTAAAAAATGATGATTAGAATTGTAATAAAACCTAAACATATGATGAAAGTAAATTTATACATTTTTTTTTTCTTGAGAATTTACATAAAAAAATATTAAACACTATTAGATTATTTATTTATAAAATTCTAAAAATGAATGCAATGCAGTATTTATCACTTACTAATTTATAAATGTGAAAACAATTTTTTATTCATAAATTTATAAACATTTAATAAATATGCTAATCAACTATAAAGAAATCCTTATTTATCATTTTATAAAACTGGAACCAATTGACATTTAGTCAATGTTTTGTCAGCCATTTCAATAAACAATAAATAGTGTAAATAAACAATTTAATAGTGTTTATTATTTTTGTTGTTGATTCTCAAGAATAGAGAAAATGTATAAATTCACTCTCATATAATTAGATTTTATTAAAATTCTAATCATCGTTTTTGAAAACAGTAGACATTACTGAGGAATGAAGATAATTAAAATAATAGTGGTATCAATGGAAAAATCATCCTTTTGACATATTTTCTTTTTTTTTTTTCCCCAAGCATGAAGGTCCAAGTTTGCCAAATATTTTTAAGCATTCTAATATTTTATTGAATTTTAGGTACTCTGGTTTTATAGTTTTACTTATGAAGACACTTGTTGAGTTAATGTTAGAAAAGGACCAATAAATTTTAAATTTACTATAGTTTGCTCTTATATTCTGATAATGTTGTGTATGGATGTCCTTATTAGTAAAACTTGGCACATTTCTACAGACAGAAAAAATTAAAAATTCTTTTTTAAAATACTTTTGCTGAAATTTAGTAAGTTTTTCTATTTATGATTAGTAAATAGTTTTATTTAATAACAATATTACTTGATTTCATTTAAATTCTCCTCAGACTTGTTCTTATAACTGATATGACCATTAAGTGCTACAAAAAAAGAATTTCTCAAAATTTGATTAAATTAAAAGTGGTGGGGTAAGAGATGATTAAAAAAAAAAAAAGAAAAAAAATTCCAAATCAATGAAGAAAGACTCAAATTTCCCATACGAATTTATGGCTCCTTCTTGACACCAGAAAAACAAGATTTTTAACCAAAATTTCAAAGTTTTGAAAAAGAATTAAAAAAAAAAAAAAAAAAAAAAAATATATATATATATAAAATATCCTTTGGTTCTTTTATAATGATGATGATGATAATAATGAAGATTTTAATGATAAAACTTTTGTTTTTGTAAGTTTTGGACATCTTTTCATTTGTATGTGTGCTTTTTTTTTTTTTTTTTTTTTTTTTTTTCTTATCTTTGAAGGTACCTACATTAATAGTATATTAAATACACAAACTACCATTCTCTAGTCTATTGGTATTTATTTATTTTCCTTACTTCTAGCCCCATATGGCTGACTGAAAGTAGATTATGTTCAAGATTTAATGCCCATTTCATATCTGCAGACTTGTTCATTATTCTTGTGATAAAATGACTGAATGTTATCACTCGTTTTTAAGCTTGGATATCATGGTTGGTTGATTTTGTTTAGCAGCATATTAACCTTTACAGGTTATTTAATGCCAAAATTTAAATATTTTGAATGCAATTGTATGCCTTCAACTACAGATAAAATGTATTGTTAGTAATTCTACTATAAAATGTATTGCTGGTCATTTTGCTTTAAAAATGTATTGGTAATTTTACTATAAATAGGTATTGCTGTTATTTTTACTATAAAAATGTATTTCTATACTTTTATTGTGTTTTTGTTTGGGAGTTCACTATTTGCCTATAGCTGGGACCCTAACAGGTGCTACCACCCTGGGTTAGGGTGGACCTGGAAACAATAGCAATTAAGAGGTGTTTCCATGCTCCTCAAAACCTCCAATCTTCTGATCAGAGGCCTTGCTGCTGGATGTAGTTTATCATCATACCCAGGACTATGGATATCATGGATAGGGGTTGTTAAACAAATCAAAACTTCAATTTACCATTTCATGATTTAATGACAACAAATTCTGACAATAAGGTAAAAATAAAATCTATTCATGACTGACCAAAGTTTTTTTGTTTATCATGACTTCACTTCTGCATTCGTGCATTGCCTCACGTACCAGAGGAAGTACTTAATTTTCCAATGTTATCTAAAATTTAAGTTTCTGTATTGTCTTTGTTGTTCATTAGCCATTTTAAATTGTGGCTTTTAACCTTTTCTCTCGCATTTCCTTTTCTTTCCAGTGCCTCTTTTCAGATACTTGCATTGGCTGGGTACCCCTTTTGGGAAAAATTGCACTGGTAGATGGAACAGAATTAATGTCTTTACATTATGTTGCATTATAGCAGTACCAATCAGAAGTTGTTGCGGCTACCAAATCAAACCATAAAAGTGACCAGAAATAACTTGTTTTTGTTCTATACTCTTCTATGTGCCATGTCCGTTCAGGATGTGGGTGATTATAGCTCTCCACAACTTCCTATCCCAATCCATTCATACAAGCTCATCAAGTTGGTGGCTTGCTGTCTACCCTTATCTCTGCTGCCATTATGCCAGAGAAACTTTAGCTTAAAATTAATATTCCAACTAAATGCTGTATACTTGGCAGCATTAAACACTGCTGTGAAAAGAAACAATTTTTAAAAATTTCATTTCATTATCAGAAAGAAGTTTAGTAGCCAGGTTTTGTGTCCACTTCTCCTTTCTCTTTTGTGGTTATGAAGATGTTTGGGCTTAATGCTACAATACTAATTGATCTCTGACAAATGTTACATACTTTTGCAGTGAAGTTGTTAGCTGTGATAATGAAATTAATTTACATGCCTCAAACTATGCTAACTTAATCTAATCTAAAATATTTAAAGAATAATTGGTCATTTTTGAAATATTACAACTGGTCTGGTATCATGCTTCTAGGGACAGTGCCAACCAATAAAAGCAATTGCAAATTTATTTGTACAAATAATTTAAGATATAAAACTAGAGTATTGATTTTTATTTTTATTTTTTTAATTTTTTTTTTTCACTAAATAACCCATAGAGGTTGATATGCCACTAAACAAAATTCACTGGAATTTTTAAGATGTGAAGGGCTACTTGTTCTAAGAAGTGGTGCTAAAATCTTTGTTATGGCTATTGATAGTTTATGTGGGGTGGGGTACTACCAATTCCATATATGATGGGTCATATTAAAACCCAGCATTCCAATGTAACACATCTGGAATTGGTTGTATCTTCATAAAGTAGCAAAAATTTTAAGAACGCTTCTTGGAACAATTAGCCATTCACATATTAAAAATTCTAGCAATCTAGTTGATGGATTGCGATAAATACAACCAAATTACAAAATCAGGCAAACCGTACAAACAAGCAAAACTACCTCAGAAATCTAATATTTTATTTGGTTTTCATGCATGCATACTAATTTACTTAGTAAAATAGTAACTTATTTAGACAAAAATTCTTAAGTGGTACTATTGAATCTTACAAAAATATAAATCTGAGCCCTGTATTTTTAAAATTATCTTTCCTAAAATATATACTTTCTCCAGCCAACATACATGGCTATAAAAAAAGGTTTAAAAATTAAAATAAAATGTTTAAATTCAAACCTTTTATTTAAATTATATAAATTAATCAAACTAAAATCAATAAAAAATAATAATTACATTAAAAAAAAATTCAACAACAAAAAGATTTACTTGTTATTAGGCATTAAATTACATCGCTTTGCATCCCCCATAGTTTACCTTGACTTTCAGATCGTCTGAAGTATATTTATGAGTGTTTTTAAATTTAAAAAATTCCGAGAAACTAACAAGTTTTATTTCTGTTTATAAATATTTGTTGCGAAATAAAATCCTTACATTTTCCTTGATAAAGTCTATCAGAGGATGAAAGACATTGGCTAAGAAAAATTTTCCTTTCCTCTTCATTTGTGTGTGTGTATATATATATATATATATATATATATATATATATATATATATATATATATATATAACTTTTAGCCAGTTTAAAATTCGCACTGCACTACAACTTATCTGAAGTATTTGACATTTGGCTTCCCCCTCACCCTTCTTCCTTTGCAAAGAATTTAAAATTTAAGATGAAAAAAGAAAATGTTGATTTACTTAGTGTGAACTTTGATTGATTGCATTAACAAGACAAGCTTACAGCAAAGAAACCTTTCAGATTGAAAGCAACTGACACAAGTGAAATTAATTTAAATCATTTCAATGATCCATTATCTTGTAAGTCGGAATTTGTAGAGAGCTTTTGTCCAACCGCAGTGTACTTGTTTGTTCTTTATCTCGTTCATTTATATGTATAGATAACTGATGTTTGGATTTATTTCTGTGGCTTTGTTGCTTAAGCTGTTGTAATTTTTGGCAGCGTTGGATATGTTACTGCCTGGGGAGTCACTGAGTAATACAATACAAAGAAAAGAAAAACATAATTTATTAATAATACTGATTTTTTTTTTTTTTTTTTTTTTTTTTTTCCTTCTATCATCACATGATAGAAATTACAGAGAAACAATCTTGATTGCTAACAGCCTAATCTGTATAAGGCTAACTGAGCCAGCAAGCAATATATCCACTAGTGTTCTG
>OZ010584.1:13320614-13478114 GCA_963932145.1 Acanthosepion lycidas
ACATCATCAGTTGCATCAGTTTGTTAGTCACTTTAATGTGTAATATTAAAATACAACTCAGCAGGTGCATTTCAATATTTTTTTTGTTTTGTTTTTTAATTGTGGCAAAAAAAAAAAAATGAGGTAGGCTTTAAAGCAGTTAGATATTGTAGGCAGGTAAAAATGCGTCATTACTAATCATACCAAGGCTTACAGCCATATCACATTGAAACACCTGTTCTTGTATGATCACTGAAGTTAAGCAATGTCTAGTCTGGTCAGTACTTAGATGGGTTACTGCTTGGAAATACCAGGTACTGTAAACTTGGATTTGCTGATAGTATAATGGATAATGGCTTGGAATTGAAAATTGGGGAACCATATTCCAATTACAGTTGTTGTATTCACTTATGCACAAATATTCTTGGGAAAGGTATCCACCTCTTCTCCCGCCAACTATGGGTTAATTAATAGGACTTGAATTATTATTATCTCTAAAAATTTCTAACACTCTAAAAATATTTTCTGGCTTTAAATAACCTGCGAATGTTGATAAGCCATGAGCAAAAATAAATGAATAAGCATACCAAACTTTTTTTTTTTTTTTTTTTTTTTTTTTTAATTTACTTATTTATTATTTATTTATTATAATTTTTTGATCTAAAGAAATTGGTGTGTGTTTTTTTACTTTGGTTGGGAGGGGGTGATTACTACAAACTCCTTCCAAAACAGCAATGAATTTGAATAAGTACTGTTCCCAGTTGAAGGCAGCAATTCATGAAAAATCCAGAATTAGTAAAGGCAAAAAAACCCCAAAAAGCATATAACATTCCATCATGATAGTACTAAAACTGCATATTTCAATTGGTGACCAGTTATAAATGGTTACATTTTCACTGATTTATTGTATCCACCAGATATTTCACTTTTTAGATTGTCTTTTAATCTGGCTCTTAAGAGATCCTCCTTTAAAAAAAAATAAAAATTCTGGAAGAGTGCAAAAGGCACCTTGAGCAATTCTGTCCAAAGATTGCTAACAAGTTCAATGAGAGCAGAATTCCAAATTTACCCAGCAGATGGTGAAACAAAATGCTAAATATATTCAATAAAGTGAATGTTGAAAATAAATAAACAATTGTATTTTTACTTAAACTGAACAAATTTATTGGCCGCTCACTTGATATATCATTTCTTCTATGGGCCGTGTCCCTTCAGCATATAGGCGATTGTTGTTCCCCACAACTTTCTATAGTGTCGCTGTAGAATAAATATGGGGAGAAGACACATCTTTGTCTCTCATCCCTTTCTATTTTTGTATGGTTACTCAATTTAATGACTTGTTATTAAAGACAAAAAAAGAAAGTTGTTTTTTTTTTTTTTTTTGTTTTTTTTTTTACCAAAGGAGAAAAAAAATGATTTTAGTGTAGATATTAAAATTTTCTATTTTCTTTAGTTACATTTCAGCCAATAATCAGTTGGAAGAAGGAAGTTTAAAGACAGTATTTGTATTAAGTTATTTTTAAGAATTATCACGGTTACTTAGTGCTTGAAAATTAAAATAACTTTTGAGGTATCAGTAGCCCTTTGTTAGAGAACTTAGTGTATATATGTTTAATGTGGCAATGACGTAGATTAGATGTGGGGAGGGTGTATTTATTTTTATTTTTTAATATATATTAACTTTTTTTTTTTTATTCTGGAAGATGGTTTTAAATTTTTAGTCTATAAAAAAAATTATATTTTCTTTTGCTAAAATTAGCATATAAAATTTCCTGACAAATCACTTATTTCCGGTTTAGGATTGGGTTTCAGGTTCCTTCTAAAGTTGACTTCAACTCTCTACTTCTGTTTTTGTTTAAACTTTGAAACATTATTTTTTTCCTATCACTCGGTTCACAGTCCTTCTCATTCTTTTGAACAGGAGGAGAAGTTTATCCCTTGTTTCCTGTTTAGGATTGGGTTTCTGGTTCCTTCTAAAGTCTTTTTCATTCTTTCACTCCCAGCAGTTCCTTATGCCTTAGTGGAATTTTACCTTACTTGGGATGAATTGATTAAAAAGAAAATTTCTAGTTTCCCAAAATCTAAAAAAAGAAAAAAATTAGATTCCCCACCCCCACCTTTTAAGAGCTTTTTGTATGCAATACACACCAGACATCATGGGTGAATGTTTTATTCTAAATTATTGAGAATTTGTCAAGATCAAGAAGAAGCGATAAGAATATATTTTATCATCAAAACCTCTCGAAACCTGTTTTATGTTTTTCTGTCATGAGTTGTTAGAATCAGTTTTATTTATTATTTTTTTAATCTAAGATGACTGATCAGGCCAAGAACTTTTCAGCACTTCTTATACTTTCTACTTCAATTTTGAGAGGGGTGCAGAAGAGAAAGAAAAAAAAAATGGAAATTGTCATTTCATGGTTTTGAATATTGTACAAGGTTTGTCCAGAAAGGATTTAATATTAATGTAAATGTAGCATACCCAGGATAACAACACTTAAATCTGCTTCAAATTATAAATTGGAGATACCAAAATTAAACAAATGCCACAATTTAAATATTTTCGGAAGTGTGATACTGAAATCCAAAGACGTATTAGGATAACATGAGAGGCCTTCCAAAAGCTAAGCAGAGTATCCAGAAACGGGGAAAATTTTGTTAGAAACAAAGAAAAGAGTACAAGATTATGTAATATCAGTCCTCCTATATGGCAGTGAATGCTGGACAATCTTCTCAAAGATGAAGAGACTTTAAGCAACAGAAATGTGATTCTACAAAAGGATGCTGATAATCCCATGCTCTCAACAGGTGAGCAATGTCAAAGTTTTAGAGAAAACAGAAACAAAAAGGACACTTATACTTAACATCAGAAAGATAGTTGAAATTTCTAGGGCATATGAGGAAAGAGGGCTTGGAAAATTTGATACTCTCAGGAAATATTGAAAGCAAGAGGTACAAAGGAAAATAATGTGTAACTTATCTAGATAGCTTGAGTGAATGGATGGCGGAAAAAGGGTTTAGGAGAGATAACAAAATGACAAAATTTATTAAGAATTAAGTTGAGAAATTGTGGAGAGCCACGGTCGTCAGTGTCCTGATGCTCAAAATATGCAGTGTATGGAATTTCCTTCGATTGCAATCTGCGCACATTCAACATTTTTGGATGCTTTTCTTGTTAAAGACTTTCCAGAATGGATCATTTTCAACCAATTTCTGTTCAATTACAAAATGTTGGTATTAAAAAATTTATCTGAACTTTGCCTGTCTGTGCTGTGTCCCTTCAGGATGTTGGTGATCATGGCTCTCCACAATTTCCTGTCCTTTCTAGCTCTTAGTGCCATCCATTTGCATAAGCTCATTAGTTAGGTTATGTGCTGTTTTCCTTTATCCATCTTGCTTTGAGTATGTCTTGTGAGTATCAAATTTTCCAAATTTTAATCTTTTTAATTGTCTTCACAGACTAATTCAGAGCCTGATGCTTATTCACTCTGAATGTAATGGTTGCACAGTATACAAACTTATTTGCTGAGTAACTGCGTGGGAGAGTATCTGTTTATGCATGTGCAATAAAATTCTTTGGTTGTGGATTTATTTCAAGATTGTGCAACCTGTTCTTGAGATAATCTCTGAATTTTGGGGATGAGATGTTCTTACCTACACTATTTACATTTGGACTAATGTTCTCATCTTTATCACAGCCTGATGAATTAGAATGCTACTTCATGAAATGGTGACATTGAAATTACGAGTTCAATCCCTAAGCAAGGTAGTACAGACTCAGATTCCATGGAAACTGTTAGAATATCTCATCTCATCTCATCTCATTCTTATTTAGTACTACTCAGATATTGCTGAGATATGAACATTGGATCAAGAATAATTTACCTTGTAGATTAAATAAAGGGTTCAATTTGAAATTCTAATATCTGAAGAAGGCACAAATAGCTGAAACATTGTGTTAATGATAAGATGAGGACATTAGTCCAGATGTAAATTATGTTTTTGAGATATTCAAAATAGCATTCTGTACAGAATTTGTATAAGCAATAATCTCTTATATTGCGGATGTTATCTGTGGTAAAAATTTATTTTTGGCTTTTGACTCTGAAATTTGTTTTGTCCAGTTTACTCAAAATGATGTACAAAATGGTTAACATGCACTGAGGAAACGAAGAACGAAAAAAAACAAAAAACGTTTCAAACATTTAACAAGAGTTTAATGTAAACAGATGAAAGAAAGTGAAGATGTCAAAAAAGGGAAGAGGAAAAAAAAGATGTTAAATCAGTTTGGGTGGATGTGGTGGGGGACAGTAAAAATACTCGGAAGCTGAGAAGAAAAAAAAATGTAAAGAACAATAATGAATTGAAAGAAAATATTGCCAAGATAGAACAAATTTTGTATTGATATCTTAACTCCATCAACAAGGTAGAAAACGATTAGAGTTAATGGAATTTATTTTAGCTGAAATTTAATTACCTGGACGATATTTGTTCAAGTCCTCTAGGCTACTTTACCCACCACGCCCTGCAACTTGTCAGTCTCTGCTTCTCCCATCTCTCCTCCCAATTCATTTGCTTCTCTCTTTCTCGGGCGTTGATTCTTTCTTTCTTTCTCTTCTGCTCTTTGACATGGCAGATTTCAATCTGAATGTTGTGATGTTTTGGGCTGATAACCCTAGCCCTGGTTGTATGCATATCCTCTTTTGTCTCTTTGCTTATCTTTTTCTATCATCTGTTCACTATCACTGTCAATTCAGTAGATCAAAGCTTTTCTCGCACATCAGTCCCCAGTGAGTGTGTGTTTGTGCGTCAGACTACTTAACTACAGACGGATTCCTATTTACAATCAGACATGTTTTCACATCTTTCTTCATTGTCATTTTTTTTTCTTCTTGTTTGCAGATTGCAAGATACTTAGGCACTTTTTCTTTCGTTACATTTCAAATAATTGCACACACACACATACATGTGTGTGTGTGTGTGTGTATATATATATATATATATATATATATATATATAGAGAGAGAGAGATAGATAGATAGATATGTATATAGATATAAATGATAGAAATTCAGGAGGATTTGAGATAATTATAATTAAGTAATTCATCGAGTCTAGAAGAAACCTCAACAGAATGCAGAAAGCACTGGATGGCCGTTTCGTCCTATATTTGGGACTCATCAGCAGTGTGCATCCACTACCGAGAATTGAAACCCAGACAGTTACATTGACAGGTAAACGTCATACCAGCTATACTAATGGGCCTTGGTGATGAAGAGGTAGCGAACTAGACTTGATACTGTGCCGCTCATTCACAAATTCCATGGTAGAACTCATCCAAGTTTCCTTTACCCATAGGATTGTGCCCCCTAGAGCCACGACTACTATCCCCAAGCCACTCCATCCAGAGCATTAGAAGCTGATTCAAACAAGGATATACAAATGATATATATAATTACATTGAATGCTGGTGCTAATAAAACAGTGTTTGATGTATAAGAATAGAGCTAGAATATATACTAATAAAAAATATACATTTTTTTTTTCCTTACTGGTAACATAACTCTGAGTTTCATGCACAATGCAATCATCAGGTGCTTATTGTAAAATTTAAATATTGATATTTATACCATACTGTTAGAGGAGCAGTCCCTTTATTTATGCTAGGGTGGGTGTGAGTGCTATGTGCACTTACATCCAAATATATATATATATATACACACACACACACACACACACACTCTATTATCACTACCAACATCATCACAACCATCAGCAACACACAAGCAGTTAGCATTGAAAATACAAACATCATCACCATGACCACAAACAGAACTCAGCTTAACCAAAATGGTGATGAAAAGGCCAAGAACAATAATAGTGTATGTACGCATCTATACGTGTGTGTGTGTGTGTGTGTGTGTGTGTGTGAGGAAGTGTAAGTTTCTCTGATGGCCCATGCGGTAGATCTGAAAAGCATAAAAAACACTCCTACCTGCTCCTTGTTGAAATGAACATCACTACATATAAAAAGTTATGGTCCCGACACTGAAATAGAATTACAACTACGTATATATGTATGCCTGACTGCATGGATATGTATCTGTGCCTAGCCTCGAATTGCTTATATTGTGTTGTTGTGAACTAAAATGCTTACACCTGTATGTATGTGTCTGTGCATATGATAGTGCAACTCCAAACAAACACTGTAGTAGAATCCCCCTCTCATCACCAAACATAGCCAAACAAGCATAAATAGATGATGTAAGATGATATTTCTAAACAGAACTATTTCTGATATGAAAATCAAAACAATCCTTAAATAAAAGAAGAGTAATAAAGGATAGTTAATTAATAAAATAAACTTTTTTTTTTTTAAATCAGTATGCAAATTAGTTGAACCTGAAGAGTGATATTGCCTAGAAGTAGATAACATATAATATTAGGTTGGTGCAAAAAGAATGTCATTTTCTCACATATGTTACTATGTGAAAAAACGACATTATTTTGCACCAACCTAATACATATATTGAGCTTTTAGTGTTATAAACTGCTCTCTTGAGTGGTATACACATTCTGATATTTACTGGTCACATGGATCCTTCCTTGCGCTGGTAGTATCATAGCTATGACTAGCTTGGACAAGCTAAGACAAGTGGCCTGGGTGAAGACACTAGGGTCCCCACATTAAAGACTGACCTTGTGTCACTACCTGACTCAGTGTTTGACCAGCTTGAACAAGCCAAGACCAGTGGGTCTTCATGTTAAAAACTGACCTTGTGTTACAACCTGATTTGGTGGGGGCGTCAAGTAAATCAACTGCTCTCTCAAGTGGTTTGTAACATATTATTTATCATCTCTCAGTTGCGTCTCTGTCTTTGGGCAGAATGCACTCACAGGTAGTTCTGTCAAAGGATAGTCGCAACTGAGGAAAATTATAATGAGAGGTGCCAGCCTGGGGGAACAGCCTGACCTCTCATTGCATTAGAGAGAGAGAGAGATATAGTGATGCTCGTAATAAGGTTGCGGTGACTTGGGGAATTTTTGTTTGTAGCCCAGGTGTATGTACTCGGGCTCCCCACATGAAACCCTCAAGTAAATACCAAATTACTATAAAGTAGAGCTGGGGCTTTTTAATCTCAGAATTTACTTAATTAGCTATTATGTTTTTCTAACTCTTCAAATGTTGAATGTATAACTAATTCTAATTTCTATTTTCCCATCTTTACACTATATTAATTTTATCTTATAAATTGTCCTCTGTTCTGTCATCCATGAAATAAAAATAATTGTTTGTATGGAAAATAAGGATCTATGGACATGAAATCGTCTTTAAATTAAGTGGCAGCAACAGAATTATTATTGAACTTTTAAAAGATAAGCTTAAATATTAATTCAATACTTAAATGCAGCAATCAATTTTGAGTTCTGTAGTTTGATGCCTAAGCTATTGTGATGATGGTCTAACCAAGAGTCCTCAACAGGAGCTAGCTTAAATGTTGCCTGATAGTGTGGCTTTTAAGCTATCTACAATTTTAGATACAAAAGGAAAATGAGTTACTCTCCTTGAACCATGAAAGCAACGATAATGGCTAGTATAATATATTAATATATATTTTTAACCTTGCATAATCTGGCAATCCTGAATCTGAGCTCAATGAAAATCATTCCCTGTGTCCAACTTTTTTTAGAGTTTTTGAATGATCTATGAATCATTGAAATCGGACCAGTGGGAGTGAAGGAGTTGCTTGGACACACGTGCATACACTGTACTTATATATAAAGAACAAAATCACACCATATATTGAAGAACAGGAAGGATACTGTTGACTTTTTGGCATTTTACTTTTATGGAGATAAAAATAAAAACAAAAATGAATAGCTAAAAAGGTAAGTGTTTTTAAAACCTATTTAACTTTTAGGTTGTGGGCAAAGAACACTACAGATTACAATTACTGTATGACTTTTATAAAGGACTATTTTAGACAGAAAATACATTTAAAGAAATGTCATAATTACACAGGTCACATTGTCTGCAAGATCCACCCCACCTCCAAAAAAAATCTCTTCTCCTCTACTGTTGACATGTATTTACTGCAATATACATAATGTTAGGTAGCGTAACAGTTATGTAACGTAATGTTATGTAATGATTTCACTCCAAACAAGGTGGTAATTGCAGTACGACACAAGGGGTTACTGCAAATGAAAGAGAATGACAAGACTTTAGAAGGAACAGGAACCAAGGGATAAGCTTCTAATCCTATTCAAAAAACAGAGGAGTGTGAACCAGGCAATAGGTGAACACACACACATACACACACACATGATGGTGTCCTACTCCATTTCAAACAAGATAACTTTTTTTTCATGTTCTGTTAAGTTTCTGTTAATTTTACAACATGAATACTGCATCCTGAACATAATCCAATGACAAGAATGCTCGAGATCACTGGTGATAGCTTTTTAATTCAGCCGTCTTTATTTTAGACTGGCTGCCACCCAAAGTTGAAGAGTCCAGTCTGCCTTACTATTTAACTTGTAGCTGGAGGAGGGATGGATTCATGCCTCCTTTTCCAAGGGTATTAGCACAAAAGTGATTGTAATGAACACAATGATTTTTTTTTTTTTTTTTTTTTTTTTCTTAAGAAACAATTTGGAGAACACATGATTACTCTGAGGAAAAAGTACTGCTGTGTGTAAGTTGTTTAATGGATAGCTCAGAATGAGAAATCAAAGCCAAGTTTGAATTTCAGCCAAGTTCATTACATTCGCATATGTGCAAAAATACCCTTGTGAAAGTTATGAATCAATCTTGCCATTTAGTCAAGCTCACTAAGTATGTTATCTGTTGTTTTCTTTTGTCCCTCTTGCCCTCTGTCTTGTTAGTATCAGACTTTCCAAGCCTTTCTTCCTCATTGTGTCCCAGAAACATTAGCCAACTCTTCCTGATGTTAAGCATTATTTTCCTTTTTATTTCCATTTTCTTGAAAACTTTGCACATAAATTTTTTGAGGATGCTGAGGGTACTATGGACTGAACATGTGAGCAACGACAATGTCAATAATCATCATCATCATCTGTTTCTTTGAATGTCCTTTTATTGCCCTTTGTTTTTGTTTTGTTTTTTTTTTTTCAATTTCAGTAACTACCTTGCTGTTTATATAAAAAAAAAAAAAAATGTTCAAGATGGTGATTCTGGCACCATACTGAAATGGTTCTCGATTACTTTGACATTTGTCAGTGGGTGGTATTTTGGAACAGGCATTAAAAAATTCTCACTTCCCAAAATCTGACCAAAATCCAAAATTATTTTATCCCTTATTTCGATGAGAACTTTTCAGCACATTGTTTTGTGTGTATTGTACAGGGTATGGCAGAAATGCCTCTCTCACCTACCTCGCAGAAATGCCTCTCGCATAATGCTAAGGCATTAGTGGCTTCATCTAGCTTATTTCATACCACTATATAGGTGTTTCTGGGAGGTATATGTGAGAGGTATTTCTGCTGCACCCTGTATAAACTAGGTTAAATTGGCCTATTAATGAGAAGAAAGTCCATTCAACTTCAAATGTTGCCCAATTTGGCAACCTTGTTCCCGCTATTCTTAAAAGTCAATTAACATTAAATGTTCATATGGCTGGCTTATTTGTGGTGTTTTGTTTGTTTGTTGTTTTTTTTTTGTTTGTCTGTTTGTTTTGTTTTTTTGTCTGTTTGTTTGTTTTTTGTTTTGTTTTTTTTCTGTTTTGACATTCCTAAAAAACAAAAGCAAAAATCAATTATTTATCTATTGTATCATTTGCAAAGGCAGCTTTATTTACAATTTTCTTAAAACTAAAACCCATCATCCATAACTGTTTGATATTTTAAAAACCTTACATTAATTTTCCTCTCAGAAATATGAACTGGATTCTTTTAGTTTTAAATGTGCTCTGCAAATGAAACAAAGATGAATTCATTTTTATCTCTTTATTAAATAATGGTCTAACGACTTGTAGTTTTATGTTCTGAACTATATCATAAGTGGTCGTTAAAGATATAAGCATATGTATTTCTACTTTCTATTTAATAGATTAATTCACTTGTTCTTTGACCTACAGAATAGCACTTTAATTCCCCCCCCCCTTTTTTTTTTTAAGAAATTAATTAGTTGTTGCCACTAAAATGAAATAACTAGCAATTAAAAATGTGATCCAAAATATTATCAACTTCTTTCTACTTTCAGATCTATAATTGTACTTCACCTTCACTACTTAATTTTTAAAAAATAATAATTAAAAAGCTTTTATTCCAATTTCATTCCAACCTGCAGTTTATTTTCATGTAAATTTGGTAGAAAAAATTTATTTTCTAAGAAAATGTACATTTAGATTTGCAAAACTGATTTGCTACAGATTTGAAAAATTAATTCAGTTATGTCTGAATTTTAGTATGATTAAGTTATTTATATTTGGACTACTGTACTTTATCAGGTAAGTAATAACTGAGCAGTACTAAAAATAAGAACTAGATGATATCCCTAGACATGAGCAGTGAAACGAGAACCATCTAACCCCATAGATTAAAAAATTGGTTCAGTTCCAGGTTTCTTGTTGGTTATCCAGATCGATATACACCTGATGGAGTCTGAAGGGCAGAATGGCCGAAACATGATTACAATACAACAATGATTCAGACAATAGTATGAATATAGATCATGTAAGCAATAAGCTACTTTGTTAAATATTGGAATTAAATTTTAAAATTTCATTACAATTTCTACACACTTTTTAGACATGTCCCATTGCCAGTCATCATAATCTGAACTTCTAATACAACTATATTGTTTCTTTATGCTATTGTTATAATCGTCTTAAATCTGTCAAATGTAATAAGGTATCTTTATAAATATTGGAATTAAGTTTCAAGAAAGTGGTTATGTTCATTTGTAGTGGCTTTTTTTTTTTTTTTTTTCCTTTAAAAAAAAAAAAAACCTTCTGACCATGCTACATGAAAAAGATACCTGATGTTACATAAAAACCAAAGTTTTTATATTTTGTTTGTTTCTTAAAATGTTTGGATAGTTGGGAGAAATTTTCAACACTTTTGTTTCTTTTTATCTATAATCTGGTTTCTTCTTTGGTATATTTGTGGAAAGAGAATTGTGCATGTTTTTTTAATCTTAAGAACAAATTAAAGCTGGTGAAAGAGTTAAATGTACTTGTTTTGTCGGGTGGGCTCCAAAGTAGAAAAAGTCATGTGTTTGCACTTAAAAGACCTCTCGGTGTTTTGAAAGCAAATAAATTTTGAATTTCAGCTTTTCTATTTGTCTTAAAAATGTCCTTTTTATTAAAATCGAAATCAAAGCATTGTCTGTATATTTGCACCCATTTGAACTCCTGCCAGACTGAAATGGAACCCAACACTTTTTATTTTCTTTAAAATTGTTTTTCAGTTCCTATTTGCTGGTTAGGTTTTGTATATTCCAAGTGGTGAAACTTTTTAGTCAAATTGTAAAAACTTTGAGCCCCCTGTCTTACCACTGGAATTGTGCTCAAAGGGAAGAGTTTTCTTCATATGGTACTTGTGTCAGTGTTTAATGAGGAATATCTTTGGGGTTTTTTTTTCTCTACCTCCTTTGTGTGTGTGTATATATATATATATATATATATACACACACACACATATATTGTGTGTGTATATATATAATGTATATATATATATGTATAATCCATTTGAAAACAGTATGGTTGTCTTTGTGAATTGGAATGAGTTCAACTTGGAACAAAATTAATCTTTAATTACCATGTTCCTGTGACTGACTCTTCCTTAACAATTCATTGTTTGAATAATTAATTTCTGTCAGTTCACTATGCTTGTTAATGGTACCATCTAACTCAGTACTGCCTATCATATAGTTGGGTCATTAGTGACTGAACTGGTTCCCTTACCAAGTTTTTCTGGGATGGAGGTAGGTTTAAACACTAAGGTGGATTGCAAAATAAGACCTGTCAAAGGGCAGATAACTCCATTTTGTTGTGTCAGTATACATTTTTAGCACAATTGGATAGACTGTACTTTATAGCTATGTATACAGCCAGTGCAGTGATGACACGCCATCTCTAGATTGAAATCAATAACCAGAGAGGAGATTTCACCTGACATAATCAAGAACCACATATCTGTTGGGCAGTGGATGATATTTCACCTGGAGATGTGCTCCATCGTCTTCACCTACCCAAAACATACTACACATGAATGAATACATCTTCTATATTATATATGGATAGGCGCTTGGAATGAGAAATTGGCGTGTTGAGTTCAAATTCCATCTTGTTCGCTACATTTGCCTATGGGCAAATACATTTGGGAAATGTATGAATCTCCTCCCCAGCTATGGGTTAAACAGTAGAACTTGTATCTGATAAAATCATTGACTCTAAAAAATTATTATTGCAATATTCACTCAGAAAAAAAAAATATTCTTACAATTAAAAATGTTTCAGCTTTACGTAACCCACAAAAAGTTAATCAGCTATAAATAGAATCTTAGAATGAATTTTTTATTAATCCGACATTTTTATTGCTTTAAATGTTACTTTTAGTGGATACTCATAGTTGAGTAGGCACTCTGTGTATGTGGAGAGCACAAATTTTTCTTTAATAATATTTCTCAGAATATTCAGGCTGGTAGACAGAAATAAATATGTTGTTTAATAAATGGAGTGCCTACTCAAATATGAATATCCATTAAAAATTACAATAAAAGTGATAAAGATCTGTTGGATTAATAGAATATCCATTCTAAAATTCTCAGTTTAAATTTGGATACAATACATTAGATATGAAAAATTTTGAGAGTTCTATAACAAGAGAAACTTTGCTTAAAAGTACAAAATTTGGCCTTGCCTGACTGTCTACTCTTTGTGGCTAAGTTGATGAGAGTGTGCCAGGCTTAACAGTAGCTCCCTCTCCCCTGAGGGATGCAGGTTCAATTCCTTTTGGAGAATGCAAATTTTTATTTAATAACATTTCTTGAACATTCAGGCTGGTAGACAAAAATAAATAAATATACTGTTTAATATATAAACGGTGTGTTTACTAAGATACGAGTAGCCACTAAAAATGACATTTAGTGATAAAAAGCTATAAAAAAAACAAACAAACAAATCAATCAATTGTTCTCTAACAAGACTGTTAGGTCTCATTATTTTGCGATTGCTACATTTAAATGTAAGGTCTATTCTAATAATTTCTTCTTTCACACTTCTTGCTTGTGGAGCTCTCTTCTGATTTCTTGCCTACCTGTCAACTATGATCTTCAAAAATTTAAATGCAATGTTAATCATCGTCTTTTTTAATCTTGTTCTTTTATTGTACTTTCTCCTTAATGTTTTCTCAGTTTCTTTCATTCTCAGTAACCCTTTGTGTCTTAGTAGCTTTACTGCCTTGCTTGGGGAGAAATGATTTAAAAATTTGTAAAAAAAAAAAAAAAAAAAAAAAACTGACATTGTATATCAGTTTAAATGTCCTTTGGGAGATTATATCTTTGACAAAAAAGTATGTATGTATGTTGGCTTGACAACCACAACATTAGCAAGATATCTTGCACTTGATTTGTTGGATACAAGTTCTATTGCACAACATCTAAAAAAACACATTTGTCCCCTTTCACAATACAGGAAAATACTTGTAGCAACGCCAATATACTACACCATGAAAATAATAAACAGAAACTTCAAATTCTGGAGGCACTCTATATCGAAATCAACCAACTAATACTCAATAAAATTTATTACAAATATAGCAAAAACATATTAAAGTCGATATAACATCTACTGCCATTTTACATTTCTACCAATTTCTGGTCAGCTCCCTTATATGGAAATGCTTGTTTTTGCAAAAAATTCCATAACTACAACAGAAGAATTTAAAATTTTAAAATAACTATAACAACACATTTGCACATGCTTTTAAAAATTGGCATTGCAATGGAATGCAGATTTCATCACAGTTACAATAAGTTTATCTTTGAAGATCATCTTCGGGAGTAAATTACAATCAGTTGTGTGCCATGCATGATACACATGTAGGTGTCCATGTATCATTCGATACATGACTGATGAGGCAGATTTTTTTTTTTTTTTTTAGGAGATGAGTTGCCATCCAAGGCTATAGAACTCAGTTTGTCCTTCTATTTACCCATAGCTAGGGTGGGGAAGATTCATACCTTTCCCAAGAGTATTAGCATGTGAATGTGATGGATTTGGAAAAGTACATGGGTTAAAAAACTATGGCGCATTCATTGATGAATTTCATCTTATCAAGAAACTGATTAGACAACTGGAAAGGATTGGTATAAAAATAAGTAGACATAAGATGTCAATATTATTCAATGAAACCAGTTTGAATGAAGATATGCTACACACACATATATATATAATGAGTATAAAATTGTAAAGAATAAGCTTGTAGGTTTTACTTAATATTTCTCTACTTGTATTGTCCTTTGAAAATTAAAATAAAAACTATGACTTTATACTGTAGAGTTTGAGTACTTTTTACATCAAATAACAATTTGTACTCCTTGGTTATATTTAACCATTCGGTTCGCACAGTTAACATTGTGGCTTGACTATAAATTGTGGTAGACCACAGCTATTAGTTGAAGACATAAAATAGCTGCTGAAAATTTGGCTAGCCAAACTTGTAAAGCAGGTGGCTGCCGAGAGGCATTCAGAGTGTAAGATACATAAATTAGATACAAAAAAAAAAAAAAAAATAAGTAAAAGAGTGAAGGTGGTGGTGGTGATTCAATGGTGGTGATTTCTTCCTTTCAGTCAGCCAAAGATTTGCTGGGCTTTTTTCTTTTTATACTATTGTTTACCTAATACAAAACCAAAGAATCCCTCAAGGTAAAGGGTTAATGATTAGATTGTAAGGGCATACAATGAGGGAGTAAGAGGTACATATTAAGAAGATATGGAGGATAGATAATGATTGACTTGAAGAGGTAAAAATCATGGTGATTGGGGAAGCATTCTTTCGAGACCCTGCTCCACAAAGTAACATTTCTGTAGAAAAGCTATTTGAGTGGAACTTCCTCCTTATCAATGGTATACAAAGGGAATGAAGATGTGTTGACTTTATGTACATAGGGTAGCAGGTTTTAGCTGTGAATACCTGAACTAGTCAAAGTAAGGAATATAGTTAGACTGGAATTCTGGAGAGTGCAGTAGAAAGAGTATTAATGATTTGGATTGATGTAAATCATACTTTATTATTGAAAGCCTGTCAGCAAATTAATGGGTTAATATATATATATATATATATATATATATATATATATATATATATATATATATATATATATATAAACTATGAACCCTGACGATCCGCGTCGGTGAAATGTAGGTAGGTTTGCCTGGCTCTTTAGGTTCATAGTTAGATTTGCTCTACTTAGCATATTGAGCACTTTGCTTAGTTATTTTTAGTTTACTCATATCGGAGGGTTTTTTTTTTTTTTTTGTACTCTGAGCTTGGATTCTGGTTGATTATTTTTGCCAAAATTATATGTTCTTTGTTTTTTTTTTTTTTCTTTTTTTTTTTTTTTTTTTCTTGGGTATTGGTTTGTTCATTTACAAGCAATACACCTAAGGTTTTTCCGGATGAGTATACTTGCTTACATTTATAAGATTATTTTTTATATATATATATATATATATATATATATATATATATATATATTTATTTTTTTTTTTTTTTAACAATTTGTTAGTAATTTCTTTCCCAGTACTTCAACTGTCATTTTCTTCTATTTTACTCTTTCATGGATGCCATGTTCTTTGGAAGGTTGTCTTGACCGTGTTAATGGTTCTTTTAGGGTTCCTCCGTGTGAATAGGAGTTCACTTCTTGAATAATAATTATGTCACGGGGTGGGTATCAGGATTTTAGAAATGCTTAAGTGGGGCATTGCAAAAAAAAAAAAAGGGTTGGGAACCACTGGCTTAACCTGTTCAAGTTTACTCAGCTGTTATCTATCCTACATATCCTCATAATAGGCACTTATTATTTCCTCCTCTTACAACCTCATTCAGTAACACTCTACTTTGAGTGACTCTTGGGCTTTGTATTTAATGAACAAAATAATATTAAAAAAATTGCTTTGATTATAAACTAGGATAAATTTTCCCTAATAGCATTTGTTTAGAATTTGTAAACTCTACTTAGATGTCTAATCACATGACTGACAGGTGTTCCGTATAACCAAAGCACCCATTGCTATTTCCTTCCCCTGACTATGTTTCTGGTTTAGCTGTCAATAATAAAAAAGCAATTATTTATTTTTACATATGTAATTTATATGCATGCATATATACATATATATATATTGTTTTGATATGCTTGTCTTTCAAAATTAGTATTGTTCTATGATGTGTGTCCTATCTATATTGCTTCCACCTGGATCAGATAATCTGGACACGCTTAATAGAGCATGAAAATGTTCCTTCTGATCAAAGCAGTTTGGTTTCATCTTCAATTGACCAGGGTAATTAATCCCCTTCAACAAGATATGCAAGCCTGGGTCATGAATTCAGTAGACTATTCTCTTCTCCAGAGCAGGTGGTGGTAGGGGAGGGGGATGGAAACTATTGAAAAAAGATAAGGAAAGTGGTTGTTTTATTCATTTTCTGTTGGGAAATGAAATTAATTTGTGGTGAGTTTGTGAACAAAGCAGCTGACATTTGAGTAGAATTTATTGGATTGATTGTTTAGTTTGTTTTTTTTTTTTTTGTTTTTTTTTTTTTTGTTTTTTTTTTTTTTGTTTTGTTTTTTTTGTTGTTTTTTTTTTTTTATATATTTTCATAAAAATCCTCTGCAGAATGCAAAGAAAACTTGATGCCACTGAAAATTTGTCTTAAAATGGGATGTTTTCCCAATTCTGTAAGAGATGGTGGATTAAACTTGAATAAACGGTAAAACATGTTCTATATCAGTTGTTGTTATATGGGAAGAAAATGGACTTATGAATATTTTTTCTGCTAGGTGTATAGGTAGCAGTGTCAGGCTGCTGACTGCAGTGATTATTGAGTGACTTTTGAGCGAAACTATCCAGTCAAATTAGTGTGAATTATTGTGCATTGATGATTTGAGTTTTGATTTAGGATTTACCAGATGTTAAGCCAAGCTGAACTACTAACAAAATATTCACTGAAATTTTTTAATAAGCTTTGGTTGACTTTTACTTCTTTGTTTATGTTAGATATTTATTTGCAGTTGTAATTAAATACTATTTTGTTTTAACATAAAAGTCTTGAGTTATACTTGATTATTAATAACCACCATATGTCACAAAAGTTGTATTAATTCCTGTCCACTGACAATCCATTTCATCAGTTTTAGTTATTAGCTTGGTGCAAAAATAATGACATAATAATGTCGTTTTTGACGTATAACGTCAAATGACATTATTACGTCATTATTTTTGCACCAACCTAATAATTTCTATAGTAAAACTCGGTAGTAATCTGATTATATAATACATATAATAACCTTATTCTATCAGTAATATTTGCATTACTAACAATACTGTTTTTCCCCAAGTGACTGCATTTCTATAGTAAAATCGCCAATGCATTTAGAGAAGGTCAACCTGCAGTCGTGTTCATATTCATTAAAAATCATGATCATTTCATTAGCTGAATAGTATGTTATTCACCAAGCTACAGATGGTTTTAAATTCAAAGTTGTCCTCTTCTTAAACTGGTTGCCGCCTGAGGCAGAACAGCCTAGTTTGCCTTGCTATTTAACCTGTAGCTCAGGGATTCATGGAACTATACCTTTTCCAAGGGTATTTGCATGAATGTAATGAAATTTAACTGGAATTTGAACTCTGCTCTCCAATCTCTCATTCTCAGCTGCTATCCATTACACATCCACATTATAAATATGGCCTTATTTTTGTCAATGTTTGCATAAATTCATGACCACTGACAATACTTTTTTTTTTTTTCTGACTTCAGTGCATGTCTATAGTAAATTGATTTGCAGTATATTTACATATAATAGTGCTGTTTTGGCACTAATACTTAGCTTAATTTCCGACCACTGACAATCCCTTTGTTTTGACTTTTAATAAACACAAATTGTAGGTTAAAAAATAATTACAAAGTTCATTATGAAACTAATCTTTTGATGTTGGCCTTGATTCATTCTGTGAAGGATTGTACTAAAAAAAAAAAATATTTAAAGTGAGTGGGATATTGCAAATTCTTCTGTTGTTTGGCATGCAAAATATATCCTAGTTTTTCTCCTGTTATGCCTCTAATAAATGTTAAATAGCTTTTCTGAATTCTCTCTCATATATATATATATATATATATATATATATATATATATATATATAAACACACATATGCAAATACTCTTGTGAATAGTCTGAATCCATCTCCTCCCCCAACTATAGGTTAAATAGTAAGACTTGTATCTGAAAAAAATCATTGCAATTTCAAAGATTTGTTAATGCCATTTTCATTCAGAAAAAAAAAAACCAAAAACCTATTCTGACAATCCAAAATGTTTTGGCTTTAAATAACATACAAAGGGTTGATAAATCATAAAACAAGTCAATCTCTTGTCTTTTCATGTTTAAATATAATATAGAAATTTTAGTGTTTACTTCTATGTGCCGTGTCCCTTCAGGAAGTTTGCAATCCTCCACAATTTACTATACTTTGTAGCTCTTAATAAATTTTGTCTTTTTATCTCTCCTAAACCTTGTTTCACTATCTGTTCTCACTAATTTAGGTTATTCTCTAAAACTTTATTTCATGTTCAGTCCATGGTATTTTCAGCATCTTTCTATAGAACCACATTTCTGTTGCTTCATTTCTTTATCTATGAGTAGACTGTCCAGCATTCACTGCTATATAGAAGGACTCATATTATGTAACAATTTAGTACTCTTTTTGTTTCTAACATTTTTCTGTTTTTTTTTTTTTGTTTTTTTGTTTTTTTTTTTAAGTGTTTTGGAAGGCAACCTTTCACTATCCAAATGTGTCTTTGGGTTACAGTATCACACTTTCCATCCTTTGTTAAAACACTTCCCAGATATTTAAATTTTCCTGTTTCTTAATACTTTACTTAGCTTTTGGAAGGCATTTTTCACTATCCCTATGCATCTTTGGATTACAGTGTCACACATTCTGTCCTCCAATAAAACACTTCCCAGATATTTAAATTGTTGTTTTTGTTTGATTTTGGTATCTCCAATTTATAATCATAAAAAAAGTGAAAGGACTCGGAAGATTTACTTGAAATAAGAAAAGAACTTTGATAATTATTCATTGATATCAATATTTTTATTCCCCTTTCTTCTTGTATTTCAACATGGTTCCAGTGGATTTATCCAGTAAAAATGTTTATATAATTTTTCACTTCATTATAAATTTTAGAAAGAAATTAAATATTTGTGTAGGTCCAGCAAGTCTTTCATGCTCTTTAGTATCTATAGTTAGTTAATTGTTAATAACGGCTATAAAGCTGCATCATAACTGCTTTTAAAGTTGGTTGTCAGTTCGAATTACTAACTGAACCAACATCTAATGGGAGATCGGCCACTGTCACAAATCAAACTAGTGTCTAATGGGACACAAACCGTTACAAATCAAATGTCAAATGCTTCATGTGCAAGCCAACTTGTTACTCCACAGAGATCAGAAACCTGATAGACTCGGTTTGAGTTTGTGTCATGAAGTCATTTGCATGAAATACACAAAGATGCTTCAGTTGGGTATTTCTGCTTATTTTTAACACCTGCAAGATATGGATGCTAATCTTGGCCATTTTTTTTTCTTAACTACATTTATATGATTGAAAAACCAAGAAATACTGAAGCTTATCTATATTTATAATTCTCAAAACGTATGTATGTGTGTGTGATTGGATGTTGTTTATGCATTTACAATTTTTATCCAATTTTGATGAAAATTTTTTTTTTTTTTTTTTTTTTTTTTTTTTTTTTGATAAATAATTCTTCAGTGCCGGTTTTGAATCCAAATTGTTGCTGACAATGGCACTCCACTTCTTCCTGTCCATTACAACTCTCAGCAACATTTTACTATTTACTATCTGTTCTTGGATATATATCTTTCATAACTTTAATAAAAATAGTTTGAATCATTACAACAATATTATTATTATTATACAGTTCCCTTTTCAGGGCCACTCCCCATTTGGGGATGTGCCTCAGTTGCACCCAAATGTTACTAATATTGATTTTTGGGTGGGCTGGCTTTAAACTTAAACCGGTCCAATTGAATGGCAAAAATTCCCAGTAATGAAAGACCTGGTCAAAGACGGATTATACTGCTAGTAAATACATATATATGTTTCAAATTGTTTGTTGTTTGTTTTTTGTTTTTTTTTTGGTTGTTTTTAAATCATTTCACCCCCAAATAAAGAATTATGCCACTAAGATGCAAGGGTTACTGAGAGTGAAGGAGAATGAGAATACTTTAGAACGAGCCGGAAACTCGGTCCTAAACAGGAAAACAAGAGGTAAACTTCTATTCCTGTTCAAAGGATGAGGAGGGAGTGTGAACCAGGCAATAGGCAAACATATCTACTCCTATTGGAGAGTGGGGTGGGGGGGAAGAAAAACAAGTTAAATTTCAGAGTTGAGGTGGACCCATCAGAAGTGTGGAGTTATGGTAAAACCATGTGCGATTCAAGTACATGTATTCAGGTAGAGACAGTTAATTATGTAACCTACTCCCTTCCGGCTCCAGGCTCAGCCAACTTTCATCTACAAAAATTGAAATGCAATATCGTTCATTATCTACTGTCCTCCTGATTACTGTTTTCTCTTTTCACTCATTATTAATGTTTCTGTTCCTAATTTCCTCATATTCTGTAACCCTTTGTGTTTTAGTGGCTTTATTGCCTTGCATGGGGTGATACTGATTTAACAAAAAACTGTTCCTTAATGAATTTTAACTACTTATTTAGATTTTAAATATAAAAAAAAGGTAATTTTTGGTAAGTTGGCACCTATTAAATGGAACTGGAGAATGTTTGCTAATTGTCTATAATACTAAAAGATATTGTACTTGACTAACTTTCTGCTTTTGGGATTTTTTTGATAAATGAGCCTCACTCTGGTTTTAATTAAAAGCTTTTGTATTTGAAGAGTTCAGTTTTGTTTCAGCCCAAGAATTAAGTATTTTTGTTTTTATTTCTTTAAAACTTATATTATTGTTTATATCTGCCCCTTCCCTCCCAACGTAACTCTTTTTTTTTTTTTCTTTTTTTTTTTTTTTTTACCCTCTTTTATAATTTATGGTAGGATAGAAATAAGCATTAGTGAGTGCCCATCTACTGTTTAATTTTCTATGTCAGAGAACATCACTAATAAAAAAAAGAAAAAGACTTATGAGGTCTGATCAAAAAGTATTGGGACTGGTGCTATAAAAAGAAAACTACAGCACAGAAAAAAATCAGTATTTAATCTCTTTTGAAGAAGTCCCTTTCTAAAGGCACACATTTTATCCAGCATCATTTCTATTGATGGAAGCATTCCTGGAACCTTTTTGGGGAACAGTGAACAGCTAACTTGTCATATTCTCTTGGATTACCTTGACATCTTGAAATCTTTTCAAGTGGGATTTGATATTTTTTTTTTTTTTTTTTTTTTTTTTTTTTTTTTTTTAAGAAAAAGTCACAAGGAGTGAAACATGGGGAATGTGATTTGACTAAAAACTGCTGCGCAAGACTAATGGATGGAACCTTTGTGGTGTTGTGATACTACCACACTCTGCACACTTTCCTCCCAAGCACTGCTACAAACAACTGAAGTGAGTGAAAATGGTATAACTTAGTGCGTATGTATGACAGAATTCAAGGTCAATCTGTACCAAGTGACTTCACTCTGTGTATTTTATACTCCATTGTCATAGCAACAGTCCTGATACTTTTGAACAGACCTCATATAGAAACCGAGATGCAGTTCTTTGTAGAAATCTGGAGAATGCCATGGAGTTTTAAAGAGAATAGGAATAGTTGAAATGCAGACGGAAAATCTGGAGAATTTTAATACACACAAGGTGCATTGCATTCATGAGAAGCAGTAGAAAAGCAGTAGGTAATGGATGTGGTTGGAAGGAAAGATCTTGCAGTTTGTACGACATTAATTTATTTAGAAGCAGCAAGCACTTACTTCCAGCCCAAAATTTGGCATGTTTGAGCAAATCAGTCTGTCAGTGATGTGTCAGGCATGATGCACACTTAGGCGATCATGTATCTTTCAATACATGACTGACAAGGCAGATTTTTTCCTGCAGTAGGTTGCCATTTCTTTCTCCGGTAGACCAGTTGCTATCCAAGGCTATAGAACCTGATATTTACCCATAGCTGGGGGAAGAAGAGGAAGATTCATACCTTTCCTAATAGTATTAGTACGTAAGTGAATGTAATGGATTTGACTGGAATTTGAACTTGGCTCTCTGATTCCTCAATTCTAGCTGCAATCCATTACTCCATTGTGCCTCTGGTTTGAGCAGAAGAATGAATATAATAAAGAGGATTTGGAAAGAAGCACGTATTGTCGAAAGTAACAAAAAGAAGTTGTAGAGAGCTATGACTGCTCACATCCTAGAGAGACATTGCACTTTAAATCTTTAATTTTTCTTTTTTTCTTTACATTTTTCTTTAGCATTTCCCCCCTCAGGTCTTCTCCCTACTCCTTTTTTTTGTTTCTTTAGCTCTTCCTCCTCCTCTTTTTTTTTGTTTCTTTAGCTCTTCCTCCTCCTCTTTTTTTTTGTTTCTTTAGCTCTTCCTCCTCCTCTTTTTTTTTGTTTCTTTAGCTCTTCCTCCTCCTCTTTTTTTTTGTTTCTTTAGCTCTTCCTCCTCCTCTTTTTTTGTTTCTTTAGCTCTTCCTCCTTCTCTTTTTTTTTGTTTCTTTAGCTCTTCCTCCTCCTCTTTTTTTTTTTGTTTCTTTAGCTCTTCCTCCTCCTCTTTTTTTTTGTTTCTTTAGCTCTTCCTCCTCCTCTTTTTTTTTTGTTTCTTTAGCTCTTCCTCCTCCTCTTTTTTTTTGTTTCTTTAGCTCTTCCTCCTTCTCTTTTTTTTTGTTTCTTTAGCTCTTCCTCCTTTTTTGTTTCTTTAGCCCTTCCTCCTTTTTCGTTTCTTTAGCTCTTCCTCCTTTTTCGTTTCTTTAGCTCTTCCTCCTTTTTCGTTTCTTTAGCTCTTCCTCCTTTTTCGTTTCTTTAGCTCTTCCTCCTTTTTCGTTCCTTTAGCTCTTCCTCCTTTTTCCGTTTCTTTAGCTCTTCCTCCTTTTTCCGTTTCTTTAGCTCTTCCTCCTCCTCCTTTTTTCGTTTCTTTAGCTCTTCCTCCTCCTCCTTTTTCGTTAGCTCTTCCTCCTCCTCCTTTTTCGTTAGCTCTTCCTCCTCCTCCTTTTTCGTTAGCTCTTCCTCCTCCTCCTTTTTCGTTAGCTCTTCCTCCTCCTACTTTTTCGTTAGCTCTTCCTCCTCCTACTTTTTCGTTAGCTCTTCCTCCTCCTACTTTTTTTTTTTTTGCTCCACCTACTTCTACTCATGTTCTACTTTACCTCTGATTCCCCCTTTCCTTTTTAAATGCATATGAAGTGGGTACAAATTTTAAGCACACTGACCCAACTAACATTTGTCCTTTGACTTTTGATTGATAATGTCATCCTGAATTTGAACAGTAATAACAGTTCAATACAACACCCCTTTTGCACCCTTAGTCCCCACCGTCAAAGCCTCAGTTATATTTTCAGGTATTGTCTGCCTGTCATTCTGTTTTTCTCCTTTCTCTTTTCTTTTCTTTTCTTTTTTTTTTTTTTTTTTTTTTTTTTTTGCACAAGACAGATTATCAAATATCCTCCAAAGTTTGTTTTGACTAAGAAACTTTATTTGTCTTTAGTCTTTCAATTTACCCAGTCAGCCTGTCTATCACAAAGGCAGTTGGTCAACTGGCCATGCATCCCAACTACAGCTGAGAGGACAGTCTAATAAATTGTCTCTTGTCATGTTGAACAAGCTTAAAGCCTTCACTTCAATCACGCACATATCCAAGAACTTCTTTAATGTACTGATTGGAGGAAACATGGTGTGAGAAAGACTTGTGCTAAAACTCACACACACCATGTTTTATACAGATGTGTCTAGTTAAAGAATTAATTTCTTTACCAGGTAAGCACTCTCATTTATCCACCAAAGTATTGGCTTGACTTTCAGGAACAAGCTATAAATAATGAACTTGAGGAATTTTATTGTTTTGAAGAATGTAAAAATTTCTATTTAATGTACTAAAGATTATGTACTGGACAGGTCTTAAATTTGGATGGCAACCAAGCAAAGGTGCCCCCACCTCTTTCAGACAGTGGTTATTTTTGCAAAGAAGGAAGTTATATTTATGGGGGAATTCTGCTCAGTATCAGGGATAGGGTATTTATAGACAGTATGGACATAGTCACCATGCAATATTGATTCCTATCACCTTCACACATCATTGTAATCTTAAGACCCTGCACACACACACACACACACACACACACACATACAGTGTCAAAAGCAGGTATACACTTTAGTTATTTTGGGGATTTTTTCTTTTTACATTTTATTACAATTACATTTGTTTAATCTTGTAAGTGCTCAAAATGTCCTCCTTCAACCATGCAACATTTCTTGAACACTGCGACATACAGTATGACACAAATTCTGATTCAATGTCAATAAATGCTTCCTAAATGAACCCTTAATTTGTCTACTGTTTGGGGATTTTTCTCATACCTTATTCTTTACTATGCCTACCAAAAACAAAGTTTATTGTCGTTAAGTCAGGTGAATGCAGTGGTCATTCAATGCTGCCATGTTGTCTGATCCAATGTCATCAGAAGGTTTGGTCAAGGTAGACATTTACTAGCAAAGCATAATGAGTTGTTCCATCTTGTTGAAAAAACAGTTTGACAAAGTTAGCTCTGGTTTTGAATTGTGGCACTACCACATTGCGAAGCATGTTTAAGAAGCTGCTACTTTTGGCCCACTGTGTGTATGTGTCATTTAATGTGATCAATATCGGGGATTTTAGAAATAAAAGTGGACACCAAGGTGTTGAGCTCAATGTCCACTTCACACACACACACACGCACACATATATATACATATATTTTTTTTTTCTGTTGCAAGTAGGGTTTTTATAAAGTGAATTTGTCTGCCTCATACAAAACTAATTTGGAATTGTTGATACCAGCTAAGGCTGAGAAAAAAATGACAGTATGTTCTGCTATTATCCCAGTTTCATATATATATATATATATATTGCTTGGTTCATTTATACACACCAATTGCAATTTGTGTAAAAATGAACCAAGCAATATTGTTTTTATCATTTTAAACATTGTTTTTAAAAGATACCCATATTTGGGTAGCTGCTTCATTTATTTTAAACTAATTTTATCTAGTTAGCCTGCACATTTGAGAAAACTGATTGAAGAAAGTTCACCCTCTGATAGGCTTTGAACTTGCCTCTCCCTTTGCAGGAGAGACCGTCACTAGATCTGATCTACTTCAATGACTTGGCTACAATGTACTTCAAAGTTAAATGAAACTTTGCTTTATTGTGAAGTTGTTTATTGTATAGTCGAGGGGTCAAGCATGTTGGATTAAATGATGGTTTCTCCTGCAAAGGGGGATGCAGATTCGAATCCTGTTAGCACATTTTCTTTAATAAGTTTTCTCAAAGGTGCAAGCTGGTAGATATATATATATATATATATATACACACACACACAGTGGAGAGCCATAAATGCCAAAGTACTGGAAATGTTCACAATAGCTGGTGACAGTAACATTTATATTACAATCATTGGTAATAGTAACATTTATATATTGATGAGGTGTCTACTAGTAAGTTCAGAATGTGACATCTAGATATTAACTGAATTTTGATCTGAAATTTGCACTGCGTAATGTTTAATCTGTGATTAATATTCACCAGTAAAATAAGTGCCTTGACAAGAAAGAATGATATGTTAAAAAAATTAGTACTTGATGTATAAATTTTTATTATTATAGTCAATTCACACCAAGCAAGGTAATAATGCCACTAAGGCACAAGAGAATGAAGATTTTAAAAGGAACCAGAAACCCAATCCTAAACAGGAAATAAGGAATAAACCTCCTCCCTGTTCAAAAGCCCAGGGAGGGTAAGTGTTAAATTTTAAAATGTTATTTACTCAGGCTTGTTGGCACCCCCTTATTCCTCTATCCTTATAATAGTAAATTTCTGCAATAAAATATCTTTGAGCCATGCTCTACACTAGCTATGTGGCACCTTATGCAATTCTATTAACCTGTGTTTTTAGTGAAGCAATAGATTTTAATTTAATAATTTTTCTCAAGTGGTGTCATTACTGCTAAATGCATTAAACAATTAAAAAAACAATGACAGGTTTTTCCCCACTTCTGTTTGTTTGATATTTTTTTTTTTTTTTTTCCACCTTTGATTATCTTCTTGTCTGCTGCTGCTGATGATGATGATAATTTCTTGAAGGCTTTCTTGTTTTGAAAAGTGTGAAAAGTGGGGCAGCTAGATATCTTGCTCGACTCTCCTTTCTACTCCTGGAGGGGGTGGCATAAAGCCTGTTCCTTCCTTCTTTCTTTACTCAAACACCCGTTCTTTATCTTCTTTAAGGCTTTATATACGTAAGCGTTCCCCCCACCTGCTAAAATGTCTTAATGAGGCCTTTTAGCTCGTCTTTTTTTTTTTTTTTTTTTTTAAACCATGAGAAAGAAAGATGGAAATTGAGATGTTGATTTTAGAGATGTGTACCAGGAGATTTTAGCAATGAATAGTTGGAAAAATAGGGGCTATTGAAAATAGAGGAAAAAAAGATAAGAAACCAATTTTCCTCCTTCTCTTTGTCTTCCCTCTCTTCCTCATCATAAGATGAAAAGAAAATAAAGAGCTGTGAAAGCAAGTGAAGATATAAAGTGGGAGTGCGAGAGAGAGAGAGAGTTTCTACTAGGTTAGATAATCACTGCCTATTGGAAAGAAACAAGTTCTGGACAGGTGGAGACCCCTTGGCGTTAGTAAGAAGAGATCTGTCTCATTTTCCACTTGCCCAGATCTTCCTATCATCGATGGATATCAAAGTAGACATAGGCGTCTAAATGGTAACACAAGGATTTTCTCACCTTTTGTCCTTCTTTTTATATTTACATTTTAAAAGAAACCTTTTAAATTTTTTATTTATTTTTTTTTTTTTTTTTTTTTGTCATTTTGAAGATGACAATTTTTGTATAGTAGCCAGACCAACATTTAAAGTTTGGCTGAATATATGTACTACCTCCCAATAGGTGTCCATACTGCAGACGGGTAACTGCCCTATGGCAATTTAATCTAATCTCTGAAGACAGCAGGTTTATTAAAAGCCAAAAGCAGGTGAAAGTAGAAAAAGGAATAAATACAAAATTGAGACTAGTATGAATAATGAAATAAATAAATAAAAAAAAAAAATAAAAAAAATGGGAAGAAAGAAAATATGAGAAAGGGAGCCAAATATATATATATATATATATATATATATATAAATTTTTTTTTTTTTTTTTTTTTTTTTTTTTTTTTAAATCAATTCACCCCAAGCAAGGTGATAATGCCATTAAGATGCAAGGGGTTACTGGGAATGAAAGAAAATGAAAAAGACTTTAGAAGGAGCTGGAAACAAAGGATAAACCTCTACTCCTGTTCAAAAGGCTGTGCAGAAGTGTGAACTGGACAATGTTTTGCAGTTTACAGTGGTATGTCTACAAAAAGGAAGAAAGTTACATGAAGTTCCAGTATGACAGAGTATGAGAATGGTCAGCACATGGTGACTGTGGTTCTTCATGAAGAAGTACAGCAGTAAAAATAAATATATACTAAGTGGATACCTTAAAGAAATGTTAAAATAATATTACAATATTAAAGGAGACCAATACTTGGAGAAAACATTTTCAGGTGGAATTAAGTAGGTAGAAACCACATGCTTTGATCATGTGACTTATTGTGCCAGGTTCCCCCCACCACCACCACCACCTGTAATAATTATGTACTAAACAGGATGTGGTTAAAAGAAAAAAAGTTTACTAATCTAAAATACACCTGAATTAAAAATAGGATAAACAAAGGGAAAATAAGGTGATAGAGGTGCTGTACTATGGTAACAGAACAATATACTTATCTTTTGTTTATCTTGTAGGATTACACACAAATCTGGTTTGGATAAGTATATATTTATCTAGACCATAAATTAAATATATTTGCTTTGTAGATTTGTATCTGTGATGATAGAGCAGACTCGTATCTCGAAGATATAGGGCAGATCCAAATTGTGTTAAAGCATGTTGCTGGAGATTTCTGAAACATTTGCAGGTTTTATTTCTATGTATACAAAAAGCACTTTTTTCTTTTTTTTTTTTTTTTTTTTTTTTTTTTCTTTTTTATCAGCTTTGAGTCTGGTCAGTAATTGGATGAGCACCAAGTGGAATACAGGGACTCATTTTAGATTTCTAATAATAAAAAAAAAAAAAAAATGAGAATTTAGGTGTAGAAACTCTAGTTTGGAAAGAAGGGCCTAAATTCCTGAAAGTGCTTAAATTTTGCATTTAACCTATTTAGGCTTGTTCTTTGGAGATTTTTCAGCACCCCCTCAAAACACAAGAATAACAGGTGAGATCATGAGTTTCTTATAAGTACCAGAGAGTTATGTCAAAAACTGATATTTGGTGCCTGACATGGTACCAAAACTGGGTAATGATTAATTTAGCATATGGGGATTTTCTCAGTGTAACTTACATGTGGCACAAGGTCAGAAATATGGGATTACCAGTGAGGATCAAACCTTCTACTCACTTGTAATTGATCTAGCAAGTTAAACTTGCTAACGATTACACCACGTTGAAGTGCCCTGTTCAATTTAACGTATGGAAGGAACTGGTTACATTTTTAAATATCTTCTCAAGAACGGTTTTTACATTTTCAGATTTAAATTGTTTTGATATTTGGGAAATTAAATTAAAAAAGTTTTTGTCTTTGACATTTTCTTCATAACATTATTCAAATTTGGGAGTGGGTGGTCACAAACTATCACAAAAAATTGTGTTAATTTGACTGAATTTTGTTATAGGGGCCCCAAAATGCACTTGATATCTGTCATTTTTTTTTTTTTTTCTTTTTTTTAAAAGTATCAAGTTAAAAATTATCTGTCACAGATAAAATTTATTTCAACAAGACTCCAATGACATTTCCCCCCCCCCTTTTTTTTTTTTTTTTTTTTTTTGCAAGAGCAGCAGCAAAAATCCAAAATTGCTCATCTAGACGTAACTGATTAAATGTGGTCTTTGATTAATTTCAAGCCATCATAAATTGACAAATACTTGAAGTTAGGACAATGTTTCTGAAACTCAGACTATATATCATACATATCACTTAGGGATATTCTCAAATTGTTAAATATCCACTTGTGTACACACTGTCGTGTGAAGGAAGCAAACAAAAAATAATAGCTAATCCATTGATGCAGTGTCTTTTTAATTAGACTTTTATGAATTTCAAGTGAATACAAGCAACTTAATCTACTATTTGAGTGTGAGTTCCATCACACATAGACTGTAGGGTTTTAGTTAATCTCCAGGCAGGGAAATATTAGCACTACCCTCCCTCTACAGAGGCTTGAAAAAAAATTTCTCCTTGAGGTTGTCTGGTAGATGCTGAGAGCTATACTTAACATCTTCTAGACACAACATCCAACTAAATCACAGCTCTATGGACCCATCCCAGATATTTTTACAATCTTAGGCAAATACAGGCTACTGCTAGTGAGCAAAACAAGAACTTGTGAGTAATCTACTCTACTCATGGATTAAGACTGGTTGGTTACCCAACAACAACCTATATTGACCATCTATGTTATGACACAGAATGCCTCCCTAATGACTTTCCAAACCTTGATGCAGAGCCATGATAGTTGATATAATAGATCATGAATGTCTGAGCTAACTTGACCAAATAATAATAAAACAAAATCCACAATTGAGGAGGCACTGTGGAGAAAAAGATAGCAGTTCAGATTGAGGAATTGGAAAGTTCATTGCATTCACTTATGTACTAATACCCTTTGGAATGGTATGAATCTGTCTCCCTGCCAGCTATGGATAACTAGCAGGACAGACTGGATCCTATAGCTTTGAATGGCAACCAAGACTATAAGAGAAGGAAAAATCAAAATTCAAACCACTGCTGCCTTGTAGGTCTTGCCTCTTTCACTTCTGAGGGGAGGGACAGGCTAGCCTCAACATCCCCAGTGCAAAAAGAACTGGCAAGACATTGTAATATTCTGCCTTGATTGTCACCATGAGCAACATTTGAAAGATGGAAGGGAGTGGTGACTCCAGCAGTGCAAAATGTGCTAACTGAATAAATAAATGAATGATGACTGAATCCACAATTAGAGCTACACTATTCATTTATTGCATAACCCATTATATGGCTTCTGGCACAACTCTTATTCAATGAGTTATTGTTGGTTAAACACTTTGGTTGCTTAAGATATCTGTATATCAGTTTTGAATTCAAAATTTTCCTCCTCCTCCACTCGTTGCCAACCATGGCTAGGCCAGTGTCTTCTCTGCTATCTAACCCATTTGTCTTGGCTATGACTATAAACTACATTCGACAGCAAACCCTCTGATTGGGAGATTGGAGGTTTTGAGGAGCATGGAACCCCCTCCTAAATGCTGTTGTTGCACCTGTTCGGATCCCAGCTATAGGAAAATAGTGAACATCACCCTTCAAAAAAATCAACAGGTCATTTTTATAGCAAAATGACAATCAATACTAAAAAAGTAATACATTTTTTATAAAAACTGTTATATAGGAATAAGGTGTTGCTGCCAACACTTGGGTTTGAGCATAGATCGCCAGTGAGCAAACATAGACGATCCCATTATTGAATTAAGTGGATCACATGACCATGGGAGAAACGCATAAGTAGGTAGTAGTGGGACATCTAAATGATCGCCATTTCTAGTCTATCCTCTTACTATACAGACCACTATTCTCTACTCTATTCACTATACTATTTCTCTATTCAGATCACTATACGGATTACTATTCGAGTGAGTATTATTGAGCAAGTAGTATTAGTGCAAGATTATTCGAAGACGTCTGACACCAGTATTGTTCTATTACTATAGTTGTATCTGCGATTACAAAGTCTTTACTACATCAAGCATTACAAGTGACAACAAGTATTTGTTGACATCACAAAAGTGGCAATGGGTGTTCATTGACATAACAAAAAACATTACCAGCAATACATTTTATGTTCTACAAACTATATATCTAAAAAAAAAAAAATCTTTTACCCAGAAAGTATAAAATTATATACAAAATATTTAGATTTCGTTATTAAACAACCCTCATAGCTTGATATGCCACTAAACAAAATGAACCAACTAACAAGAATGTATAGGCAACAAAGATGACTATCATCTACCATACATTCTATTTTTATTACTTCAAAGATCCCAAGAAAATTAAATTTCAGCATTAAATGACTCCTAAGGAGTTGATTTGCCATTAAACAAATCATTAAATCATATTTAACCCATAGCTATTTGTACAGAAGTGGATGTAATGAACTCTATTAAAATTTTAACTCCTCTCTCCGATTTTCTCTTGAGCCGTTATCTATAACACCACTGCACATCCATGTAATTTGAAACCTTCTTCCTTAATTTTATACTTTAATATAGTAACTGTCATGCCACACTCACACTTGGGTATGTAGCTGAGTAGTTAGAATGTTAGTGTTCTGACCATGGGACCCAGGTTCAAATCTCTCAATGGTCAATTTGTGAAAGAGGTGACTTCCTACTAATGTCAATCTGGGGGGAGTATGAAGCACGGTTGAAGAATGTCTGAAAACCATACCATGGGTTGACTGAAGCCTTATGAATGAAATTGGGTAGATGGGACTGTTCAGTGGCTATCAATGGTTGTGCTAGCACAAAATCACAAGTCATTATGACCGAGGGACTTGTTCAACTATTGATCATGTCAAATTATATGCTCTCTTTCCAGAAACTAAGGTATAATCAGTATTGTTGCAGTATAAAGTACATGTTGAAGTGTAAAATGTACCTGAACAGGCTTCTGCAATGGGGATTATCTAGCCGCTCTAGCAGACAAGTATACTTAGAAATGAGCAACATGCCATTGTATTAGCATTTTCATGCATGCATTATTCTTTCAACTTTACTTTCATCCTTAACGTTATTAATTGGCAGGTGTTTAAATGTTAAATTATTTATATAAAAAGTAGATGTTCGTCCAAATCTAATAAACTAATGTTACTAAAACGACCAGTATCCTAATGCTGTAAAAGTTAATATTATTCAAGAGATTGCCTGAGGAATTTATAACCTAACTACTGGAAGACAATGACAAATTTTGAGCCACTCAGAAGGTCTTTGAGATTCCAATGTGAATTAATGTCAATTATTTCATTACAATTACTATTAAATTATTACTTTATGGTTTTTGGCTTTTATCATTCCGACTCCATTGTACTGAAAACCTTTACCATTTTGAGGTTTTTCTTTTGATATTTTCTATTCAGCTTTTGTCAGTTTTATCTTAGGCAGTTTCCATGAAGCCTTACAGATTTTTAATTTAAATTAATAATGCTAATGCTTCCTCTTTTTTTTTTTTTTTTCCTTCTCATTTTAAATTCACACCTTTTAATTTGATCATGTATTTGTGTTATTAAATTAAATTCATAGGAGATAAAAATCTATAGCTGTTTAAAGGATTGGCTCATAGTGTTTCCATGAAGGCTAACCTTTCCACTAATATATATATATATATATATATATATATTGCTCCTACATTCCTCTCTGATGAAATTGCTAAAAATGTTTATATGAATTGAACCAGTGATAATGGAATTTCTACCTGCTATGTATAAAACAAGCTTTTGCTGATATAGCTCAGTAGTAGAGTATAGGGCATAAGGTCAACTCTTTCATTTTCTTTATTAATAGTAATGTTGGGCGTTTCCCAAGAGGGAACCATTTGGCATTCATTGCCCAAGTAGCCAGTACTGTTGTCAGTTTGAAATTTATAAAGTTGCTCTCTTAAAGTAAATTTTCAAGAAACTAGATTTCTCAAGTCTAGTGGATTACTTACATATAATTTTTATTTTTTTTTATTTTTATTTTTTTTTTTTTATGCTAAAATTTGCTCAACACAAAACTTAAGAGCCACGCAAAAGGATTACTATTAAAATGATAATGATGAATGAGGTGTCACGTGAATGAAAGAGGTGGTGGTAAGAAGTGAAAATTATGAGGATAAGAAGGATAGATAATAATTACCTCTTGACTTGAAGAGGTTAAGATTGTAATATTCAGGGAAGCATCAACACGAATGCCTGTTCCATAAAGTAGGAGTTCTTGAGGGGTGGAGCTGAATGGAATTTTTGCTTCCCATTTGGAATATGGGAGAGTTGAGGGTGATTCGACTTTGTGGAAGTACCATTGTGTGTTCTAGCTGTAAATGTCTGAACTGGTGGAACTAAAGAATGGAGCTCATCTGAACATTTGCCATGGAAGTAGTGATAATAGTAGTATATTCAAGATGAACCTTACAAAAAAAGAAAAACAAAAAAAAAACAAAAAAAAAACGGAATAATTTATTAATCAGCATAAGTACAGAGCTTTAGATATTGTATACCTTTCATGTAATGCAATCCATTTTTGCATTCGATTCACAGTGCTTGACCTCTATTCTTTCAACATTGATAGTTGATCCTCCAGTGATTCAGTGTATCTGATCTCTCTTTTTTTTTTTTTTTTTTTTTTTTTTCTGACATTGGTGGTTGATCCTCCAATGATTCAGAGTACTTGATCTCTATTTTTTTTGACATTGCGTTGTATGGCGTACGAAAGTTTTTTCTTCCTCCATATGAGTTTGAATCCCTCGTTGCCAATTTGTCATGTAGTGGTTTCACAGTGGAGGCTTGTATTTGTACTAAGTCGGTCCTAAAATAGGTTTGATGTACAAAACGTTAGGAATTTGATATAATAGGTAATGACGCAGTAATCTAGTTGGGGTGGCTGATACTTTAATATCCGACTAACGGTCGGCCGACATCAACTGACTGACCAACTCACTGCCGACTGCTACTACTCCTACTTATTATAGGTGGGAGAGTCTATTAACTATAGAATAGGTGTGTTCCACTATAACACATTGAATTTTTAATAGTTTCCTTATGAGTTACATTTGCATATACAGCTCAATGACAGCACTGAATTGCAGATCACAAATGTTTCTTGATTGTCGATTTGGCAAGTACAAAAGAATGTACAGTCAAAGGTGGTATCAGTCTGACATTGTTGAAGTGACTCACATGCTGATCATTTGATAGAATGTCAAAGATGATTTGTGTTGAGCTATCAAAGTGTACAGTCAATATAATTAACAAACAGGATAGCATGTTATACAAAATAGATTTCCTTTTGAAAAATTTTAGCAAAAAAAAATTTCAGATAGCTGAGGTTGGCTCGGAATATCAAGAAACAAATGTCTGCTGACATAAGTTAAACAAAAACAAACCGTTAGTTATCTTGACTGAGAGTTGAACACTTATCAACAAATGTTAATTTCACTGCTTTCATCCTTTTTGATGGCTGAAGTCTGAAAAAGCATTCAAGGAAGTATCTTAAAAGTAAACGTGTTTCCTTATGAACTGAACATCTTTTATAAGTAATTACTCATTCCATTTGCATTCTTAACATTCCATTATATATATTTTTATCTTGTTGGCTACAGGTGTTTTTGTTTTTTGTTTTGTTTTTTGTTATGTTTTTTTTTTTGTTTTGTTTTGTTTTTTGTTTGTTTTGTTTTTTGTTTGTTTTGTTTGTTTTTTTTTTTGTTTTGTTTGTTTTTTTTTTGTTTTGTTTGTTTTTTTTTTGTTTTGTTTGTTTTTTTTTTGTTTTGTTTGTTTTTTTTTTGTTTTTTTTTTGTTTTGTTTTTTTGTTTTTTTTTTGTTTTGTTTTTTTGTTTTTTTTTGTTTTGTTTTTTTGTTTTTTTGTTTTGTTTTTTTGTTTTGTTTTGTCTTGTAGCATGTTTAAATGCTCTTTAAGATTTTAAATATTGAAAACTTGTGTCAAATTTAAGTAAGCAAAAGTTTTTAATTTTTTTGATTGGTGGTATACCTAACTGAACATGTTCAGGGTACAGTGAAACAATGTACCTTGAATACAACAGCAGCTATGAAACACTTTGATTGCTAAATCATATTGTTGAGAATACCATAACTAGAGATTGATTTTTTTTTTTTTTTTTTTTTTTTTTTTTTTTTTTTTTACAGCTTATCAATCCTTCGTAGATTATTATATATCTGAAACCAATTTTGTATTGTAGGAAGTTACTTACAGTATCTAGTGGTCTCCCATCTAAGTACTGATCAGGCTATAGTTCAAATACAGAAAAAAAATATCTAATTTCATGTTACTAAAACCACCAATACCCTTATATTGTAAAAGTTAATATTATTTAACAAAAAAACCCCAAAAAACAGCTTGCCTGGGTTACCTAATTACTGGAAGATAAATAAAAACCCAAAATATACGGGTGCTGAAAAATTCACGTCTTAATTTGTTTTCCAAAATCTAATCAAATATCAGATTCTTTGTTTATCTTTTCTTGGTCAAGCCAAAAACTCTTCAGTCCCCCTCATCTGCCACATCTGTGTACCTCTGCATGCACACACATTATCTATTGATCTATGTTATGATATAAAACTAAAAATTTATCAAAAATTCACAAATAAGAAACTTATACACTTCTATTCCCATCACAACAATAAAACCTGAAGTAATAATAGGCTTCTACTTAAGATCTCTTAGAATTTGTATCCCCTAATTTCTGCCCTAGGAAAAAAATATATTAAACACTTTTAAACTCCTCCGATACCTTAATTGTTTCTTATATATATAACTTTTTATCATTTATATAATGCCAAATGCAAAGGCTACAAAATTCCCCCAAAAAAAAACTCAACAGATAATAATCTCAACAACTGTAACATAATTAGGCACATAATTCTACCTACCAACTGCATAATAGTCACCACTGAAAATATTTTAGGTAACCTTGATGTAAAATTCATCAACACTGCCTCTAAAACAATGAGATATTGTTAGCCCCAAATAGCAACAATAGATGAGTTATTGTAACTATTTACATTGTTCAGACTGTTGTCATCTTTATTGCCATATTCGCTACGTTTTGGCTGTTGTACACTCAGACCTTTTTCAGGTGATATTAGCTGGAATTTTCAAACTAAACCCTTTATTTAGTCCACAGGGTTAGATTGTTGTAAGGGGGTCAATTTGAAATTCCATTCTATTTCAACTGAAGAAGATCTGAGTGTACAACAGTCGAAATTTTGTCAATATGGCAATAAAGATGACAACAGACTGAACATTATAAATAAAGGCAGGAATATGCAACATAAATTGTACAAAGCATAGAGAATGTCAAGAAGAAAAAAAGTCTCTATAAGCATTTTAGAGGAATACTGCATAAAAACACTTTCAATTCACTGGTAGTTTACTCCTCCCTCTCTCTCTCACTTCTTTCTCTTTGCATCCAGCTGCCTCTCTCTCTCTCTCTCTCTTTGCATCCAGCTGCCTCTCTCTCTCTCTCTCTCTCTTTGCATCCAGCTGCCTCTCTCTCTCTTCCCTCTTTGCATCCAGCTGCCTCTCTCTCTCTCTTCCCTCTTTGCATCCAGCTGCCTCTCTCTCTCTCTTCCCTCTTTGCATCCAGCTGCCTCTCTCTCTCTCTTCCCTCTTTGCATCCAGCTGCCTCTCTCTCTCTCTTCCCTCTTTGCATCCAGCTGCCTCTCTCTCTCTCTTCCCTCTTTGCATCCAGCTGCCTCTCTCTCTCTCTTCCCTCTTTGCATCCAGCTGCCTCTCTCTCTCTCTTCCCTCTTTGCATCCAGCTGCCTCTCTCTCTCTCTTCCCTCTTTGCATCCAGCTGCCTCTCTCTCTCTTCCCTCTTTGCATCCAGCTGCCTCTCTCTCTCTTCCCTCTTTGCATCCAGCTGCCTCTCTCTCTCTTCCCTCTTTGCATCCAGCTGCCTCTCTCTCTCTTCCCTCTTTGCATCCAGCTGCCTCTCTCTCTCTCTCTCTTCCCTCTTTGCATCCAGCTGCCTCTCTCTCTCTCTCTTCCCTCTTTGCATCCAGCTGCCTCTCTCTCTCTCTCTTCCCTCTTTGCATCCAGCTGCCTCTCTCTCTCTCTTCCCTCTTTGCATCCAGCTGCCTCTCTCTCTCTTCCCTCTTTGCATCCAGCTGCCTCTCTCTCTCTTCCCTCTTTGCATCCAGCTGCCTCTCTCTCTCTTCCCTCTTTGCATCCAGCTGCCTCTCTCTCTCTTCCCTCTTTGCATCCAGCTGCCTCTCTCTCTCTCTCTCTTCCCTCTTTGCATCCAGCTGCCTCTCTCTCTCTCTCTTCCCTCTTTGCATCCAGCTGCCTCTCTCTCTCTCTCTTCCCTCTTTGCATCCAGCTGCCTCTCTCTCTCTCTTCCCTCTTTGCATCCAGCTGCCTCTCTCTCTCTCTTCCCTCTTTGCATCCAGCTGCCTCTCTCTCTTCCCTCTTTGCATCCAGCTGCCTCTCTCTCTTCCCTCTTTGCATCCAGCTGCCTCTCTCTCTTCCCTCTTTGCAACCAGCTGCCTCTCTCTCTTCCCTCTTTGCAACCAGCTGCCTCTCTCTCTTCCCTCTTTGCAACCAGCTGCCTCTCTCTCTTCCCTCTTTGCAACCAGCTGCCTCTCTCTCTTCCCTCTTTGCAACCAGCTGCCTCTCTCTCTTCCCTCTTTGCATCCTGCTGCCTCTCTCTCTCTCTCTTCCCTCCTTTGCATCCTGCTGCCTCTCTCTCCTTTCACTTTGCATCCATCTGTCTCTCTCTCTCTCTTCATCCAACCACCTCTACTACTACTTTTCTCATTGATCAAACCCATTTCCAGCTCCAATGGATATGTGCATTTAGCCTGTTCACAACTGACTGAGCCTAAATGCTTGTAATTCATTATCCTCAGCCGAGAAGCTGGAAATAGTGAAAGTAGTAGTGCAGGGAGATACAATCATTTAGGAGTGCAATGATAGGGAGAATAGACTTAAAAAAAAAACAGGGAAAAATTAAAATATAAAGAAGCTGAAAGAGGCAAGGAAGGAGAAGATATTGGATGAAGAGAAAGATCTGACCCTGGGGTCAGTGGATAATCTTGTCAAGTTTTACCCTCTCTTTACAGGGGTCTCAAGGCTAATCTGCAGGATTTAATAAGATCAGCTTGGGATGAGAGCTGCAGTGAGTATTTATTGTGTTTACTTGACATAAGTTAACCTTTTCCTAGATCTCATTGGCTGTCACTGAGGGACCCTATGGCAGGGAGTGTGACACTGTGCTGGGGTGAGGCTAGACCCAAGCTGACAGGGCAGGGCTCATTTGATGGCTGAAGGCAACACACTTGAGCATAATGAAGAAAATTCTGATTGTGTTGTGTCAGCACTTGGTCTGGGTCATCTGGTTAATTGTAGGCTTTTAGCATTGGGAGATGGGTTTGGGTGTGAGCTCCCCCTCCTTTCTCTTTAGATTCATGGGTAATCTTGTGACACTCTCTCCTGTACTGGAGTCAGGATGACTTCTGTAAACTTACGGCTAAGATACATTAAAACAACCTTTTGTTGGTTGGGGTCATTCATGTAATCTTCACTTGTTACAATGTGATAACCTTTTGAAGGATGGTTTAGCTTTGAATGTGCCTGCTTACATCTGTTTATGATTGTAAGGGTATAGCATATTTGTAATTCATCAGAAGTATGATCATGATATTAATTGCATTGAATGATTTTATTTTGGTATCCGTGGCGGATGTGTAAATGGATATAATACCATAACAATTTCTTTTATGTATTCTTTCATTTTTGTATATATTCTTTATATGTGGGTCTGTAGGAGACGTAATAGAATCCAAAACAAAAGTGGAAATGGAGAGATAAAGTAGCAAAGCTATAAACGATATGTTTCACTGAACATCACTGTTGGTCCAGGCTTCTTCAAGTCGGAATGAAGGACCAAACTGTAAGAAAAATGCATTTGGCATTTTTGTGGTTAAGAGAAGGAATAAATTAAATTACTGTATTAGTTATCAGATTCAACTACCAGAAATTAGAAAGTGTTATATATATATATATATATATATATATTACACACACTTTAATCATTATTTTAGTGGATATTTAAAGTGATAAAATATGTCAGGTTAATACATGAAAAATTCATTACTTCTTTAGAAGTGTGTGTGTGTGTGTGTGTGTGTAATATATATATATATATACATACACACATACATACTTCTAAAGAAGTAATGAATTTTTAATGTATTAATCTGACATATTTTATCATTTTAAATATCCACTAAAATAATGATTAAAATGTCTATGTAATGTTATATATATATATATATATATATATAAGATCAGTGGTATGTGTTTGTGTTTATTCATTTTTTATTTATTTATTTATTTATTTTTTTGGTTAATTTGTGGGACACATGATGTTTATCCCAGATAGTATGGGGTACATGGTTAGTTTATATATATATATATATATATATATATATATATATATATATATATATATATAAAAAGAAAGAACAGTAAGATATATAATCTGGTATTCTTATAGATATTTTTACAAAATAGTGGTCAATGTAAATGTACAGAGCATTAATATTATAAATTAACTGATTTAAAATATAATTTTTTTCACTACAGTTTTAGCCATGTTTCAAAAATGGAAGCTAAAAGCTTCGAATTTAATTTTGTAATTAAAGACATTAGTTCCATTTCATCCTCAAGCGAATTTTTAGCTTCTATTTTTGAAACGTGGTTAGAACTGTGTAGCGAAAAAAAAACATTTTAAATCAGTTAATTTATAATATATATATATATATATATATAATCACTTTAAATGTTTTTAGGGATCAGTCATATATGAGTAGATGCTGTCTAATAAATAAATGGAGTGTTTGCTCAAATGTGAGTATCAACTAAATATAACATTTGAAGTGATAAAATAAATATTTAATAAATAAATTTTAAAAATCCATTACTTATATATATATTTTTAGTAGATGCCTCTATTTGAGGAGATGCTCCATTTATTTATTAAACAGTATAATTATTTTCATCTATTGACCTGAATATTCAAGATTAAAGATTAGCCTGCATCCCACTTGGCAGGAGTATCCATCGTTAAACCCAATCTCCTTTTAGACTGTCTCAGCCATGGAGTATCTCACCGGGGGGGGGGACGCATGTTTAAACTCCTATATAATTTATAAAAAGTATAATTTTCTTTTCCTTGTTTGCAGATTGCAAAATGCTTAGCAACTTTTTCATTATATTTCAAATGATCATATATCTATATATCTCACACATTAAATGCTGGTGTTAATAAAACAGTCCTTGATGTATAAAAACAGAGTTAAAATTTATACTAATAATAAATATACATTTTTTTTTTTTTTCTCCTCATTGGTAGCACATCTCATGCATGATACAATTGTTGGGTGTTTATTGAAAACTGACCATTGTAAAATTTAAATATTGATCTTTATATTGATAGAGGAGACATTGGAGATGTCAGCAAAACAGTTAGAGATGTTTAAATATCTGAGGAAGTGTTATATCAGTTGATTGAAAATTTGAAACTTAAAAACTGAATGACGTCCTGGGTATGATGAAAAACTACATCCGCGTTCTGGGTAAGATGATAACTGATCAGGAGGTTTGATCCCAGGTCCACCCTGACCCAGGATGGTAGTACCTGTTAGAGTCCCAGCTATGGGCAAATAGTTAACCCCTAAACTGGGGTAAAAAAAAAAAAAAAAAAAAAAAAAACACTATGAAAGTGTAAAAATAGGTTTTAATACCAGAAATACTTTTTTGTAAAAAATATTACCAGCTATACATTTTTGGAAAAAAATATTACCAGCAAAAACAAAATTGTTGACATTAAATAATTCATTGAGGTTGATATGCCATAAAACAAAACAAACCAAACTAAAATCTGAATGTGCACTGGAATATCAAAAGTTGCCTTCTAAAAGCTAAACAAAGTATTAAGAAAATTTCTTTAGAAACAAAGAAAAGAGTGTTGAACTGTTGTGTAATGTCAATCCTCTTGTATGGCAGTGAATGCTGGACAATCTCATCTCATTTGAAGAAATGAATGTAGGTGGCATCAGAAATATGATTCTCCAGAAGTATACTGAAAATTCCATGGGTGGGGCACATAATTAACAAAGTGTAAAAAAAAAAAAAAAAAAAAAAAAGAAAAAAAGACATTTCTATTCAAAATCAGAAAGAGAGAGCTGAAATTTCTTGGCACCCTAGTTTCCTGTCCTTGCATTTTAGTGGCATTATCACCTTGCTTGGGGTGAATTGATTTAAAAATAAAATAAAAAAAGGAAGTGGAGATGGGGTCTTGGAGAATATGGTACTTGCAGGGCATAGTGAAGGCAAAAGGAACTGGGGAAGGTAGTACCTTTATATTCTGGCAGAAAATATTTGATGGTAGTTGATGACAAAAATAAATAAATAAATCATGACTTGCTTGGGAAATTGACTTCCACAACTTGTTTACTTACTAATTTTTATAAATTAGTGGCTTGGTTTATAAGCCTTCAAATTGCAGTTATCCACTGATAAATCAAATAACAACACAGTGTGCCTTTATGAGTGCATTTGAATGTAATTTCATTAGAAAAGAGCAAAACCATTTAAACAATGAGAACAAATTGACTATAATTGATTCTATATTCAAGTTGGATGAAAATGAACTTTATGATCATGTGGCACATTATTCCATCTGAAGTGGATAATTGATTTACAAGTCTGGCTTTAATTTATGGGTTGGAATTAGTCCAAAGTTCATGGAAGTTTCTTCACACAAGATGGAGAAATAAAATCCAGAATTATTTAAAGGAAATTAAAATGTTTTATTAAGATATGTTCTAAATGTTTGCCCTCTAAATTGTGTGTGCGCGCACACACACACACACACACACACACACACACACACACACACACACACACACACACACAGTGTGGTAGAAATACCTACAACATATTGGTAAGAAAATAGAGGCAATTGTTTCTTTATCAAGCTAATGTCTTATTGTGGGAGGTATTTCTGCCATACAATATATATATATATATATATGAGGTTTTCATTAAGACATATCTTATGAAATAATTTAGACAAGTTTTGTCTATTTACTTTTAATAGGATCCTCTCACAATTATGGACATGTTTCTTAGTATCCTTATTAAAGGAAGAAAGAAGATTACCATGTTGTTACATATAGATAATTTAAAATATCTAGGTTTTAACTAACAGTTCTAAATGTTTCGTTTTTTTTTTTTTTAAATATTTAGGCATTTCAATAACTTAGTTACCTCCCTTGACATGTGCATGTGTGTCTACATGATAAAATTTTTAAATTGTACAATGCATAACCTTAGCATTTTTCACTTCACACATGAAAACATATGTGATTTTATTTTTATTTTATTTTTCTTTATTTTTTTTGACATTATTCATTATTTCTTATTACTATAAATGTTATTTATTTTTTTCTATTTATTTTATTTTTCATTTATTTATTTTATTTAATTATTATTATTTATTTTTTTTTTTTTTGTTGGTATACATGTTTGAGAGGCTTGGACTTCTCAGTTTAGGTTGGTTGTTATTAATAACTGAAACAGATGCTCGCAGATATAGATTAGCAGAAGTTCTGATGAAAAACATGCTTTTGTTAATCAGTTTCTTTCCATACTTGCTTGGTCAAGCTGGCTCTCTGGCTGAACTGCTAGAGGCACGCTTAAATAGTGGTTTCCCTGATAGAAAAAACAGGTTCAACTCGTGTCGGAGGCACAATTTTTATTTAGTAGGACTTCTCAGTGTAGGCCAGTTATTATTAATTTTCACTGTTTTAATGAAGTAGAAAAAAACGTGGATAGCAACGCAAACATGTGTACTCATTAAAAAATGTTTCTAGCAATAAGATAGATACATATATCTCAAAAAGTGAACTCTGTATTAGGTATAGTTGGCATCTTAAATTTGAGGTTGACCCCTTCTTGTATTACTTCCTTACAGAATTTATTTTACCTTTACTCTCTCTCTCATATATATATATATATATATATATATATATATGTTTGTGGGACTTGTGCAGCATGCAAGAAATTGTTCAATATGCCATGACCTCTCAGGGGATGTGGGCTGTCATGGCTCCCTACACATCTTTTGTAGTTTTTAGTAACATTTGTCTTTTTACTATCTCCTCCATCATTGTGCACAAGCTTGTCAGGTGGCTTGTTTGCATAATAAAACCTGACACTTTCCAAACAAATTATCAGTATTTCCAATAAAGATGGTTATTAATACTAATTTTACTTGGTTAATATCAGTTTTATTATAAAAACATAAAAGCTGACATTGTACATAAGGTTTATTTTTATTTTATTTTTTATTTTTTTTATATTTAGTTTCACCCTTTAAAAGGTCCAGGAGACACTTGAGGTAGTTACAGAATAAGAGACACAGTTTATGTAGATAGGTGGGGAAGATAAGATTAACACTAGGCTTGAACAGGTTAGGATTGTAGTGCTCAAGAAAACATCCTCTTGGGAGTCTGTACCACAGAGCAGTGATTCATGGGAAGAAGCTGATTGAGTGGAACTTACGTTTCATCAATGGAATACATAGAAAATGGGGGTGGTTCACTACAATGTGCGGAGCATGGCAGGTCTTAGTTGCAAAGGAGGGTAGAACAGGTCGAACTAAGGAGCGTAGTTCTTTTCATGGAAGCAGCAATAAAGTAATATTTACATAACATGTTACAAGTTGGTACAATATGCAAAAAAATTTTCTATGTGGCATGTTCTCTCAGCATGTGGGCAGCCATGGCTCACCCCACCTCTTTTGTAGTTCTTGGTAACGTTCGTCTTTTTACTGTCTCCCCCCCATCATTGTGCACAAGCTCGTCAGGTAGTTTGCAAAATAACACCTGACATGTTCCAAACAAATTATCGATATTTCCAATGAGGATGGTTATTAAAACCAATTTTATTATGAAAAGCATAAAAGCTTACATTGAGTATAACATGACATCAAGAAGCACAGTATGTCTAAGACTTGTACAACATGCAAGGTGTGTAAATTTCTAGCTAAAAACATTGCCAAATAACTAATCTTCCACGCATTGAGTGTACAAAAGAACTTCTCCACTTGGCTGTAACTTTTCGCAATTGTATCCCCCCCCCTGCTCCTCCTTCATTCCGCACAAAACAATAAATCTGGGTGGATTATGCTAACATAAAAACACCAAAGGAAATAAGGTAGAAACTGTTAGATAGTTGTCAAATTGTTATTTAGTGCAATGATTGAAGAGGTGAAGCACCGACATATGTTGAATGAGCAGATATTGAAGACCTTTGCAGATTTAGTTTCACTCCAGGTGGATGCCAGCAGCCATCATACAGATAAACAAACAAACAGGACAAGATTGGCATGTCTATTATCAGTACTTCTCTTTATATAAGCAGATTTATTTCTGTGCTGTATCTATCTGAAAAGTGACGAAAGGAAAACTTACCTTAGCTGATGTGTTTCATTGTCTGAGAGACTTTATCAAAGCAAATGTAAGGGTTTTATTTTGTCAAAAGTATTTATATAAAAATGTTATTGTTTTTTTGGTTTTTTTTTTAAATTTATATGCATTAGGTTAGCAGAAAAGTCAAGCAAGTTCATGGATGTGAAGGGGATACAGTTCAGTGCTGAATAAATGAAATTACCTCCTACTCGCTTTCATTTATTCGACATTGAATTGTACCCCTCTCATATCCATGAACTTGCCTGACTTTTCTGCTAACCTGTTGCATAATAAGTACCCCTATACCATAAATTTAAAAAAAAAACACTAACATTTTTCTCTTGTATAATTTGAGGAAGTCATAAAGGACAAAAAACATTACATGAAAAATTTTTTTTCCACTTTGTCATTAATTTTCCTAACATTGTCCTGGTATATCTAAATTTATATATCATTTCACCCATAATTAATTATATGACTCTCCTGTTGGTTTGAATGTTTGAGGGTACAGCAACTGAGTACTTAGAACTGAACACCCAGACAACTCACATATATGATTTGATTATAGTGGTAAAGGCTTGTGCAGAACTAGGAACCATTTTTGGAAGAGTCGAATATAGAGAACTGGTGCACATGGTGTGGCACAAAGTCCTCAAACAAATCTCTTCCAGTTTTGAGTTCAGAATTGTCTTTCTCAACCAGTTACCACTCAAGCTATAGGACCCAGTCTGTCTTGCTATTTACTCATAGCTAGGGAGAGAAGAAATGGATTTATACTCTTTCCCAAGGGTATTTGCATACAAGTGAATGTAACTCTCCAATTCCTCAAACTGAGCTGTTATCCATTATTCCACCACGTGTGTGTGTGTGTGCGTGTGTGTGTGTGTGTAAAGGTAAAAGACAATAGGAAAACTGTATTATTAGCCAATGTGTTTTGTCCAATGTGGACTTTTTAAGGCAAAAAACGAAATGAATTTATTAAAAACAAAGTAACTATTAACAACAAACAAAATGTCCTTAGCAACTAGAAGAATTTAGAAAAACGTTATTGTATTCATATTGTCAATTGAAAATTATGCTAAGTACTTTCATCTGTAGAAATTTTGTTAAATTTTTTTTTTTTTTTTTTTTTTTTTTTTATTGTTGTGCTGACAGATTCAACTATTTTCTTTTGATTTCTTGATATAGTTGTTGCGTATGTTGGTTTGGGAGAGTAGTAATTCTGTTAGGAAAGATGATATTGGGATAAAACCTGGGCTAAGGACATTTTGTTTGTTAATAGTTACTTTGTTTTCAATAAATTCATTTCGTTTTTGCCTTAAAAAAAAAGTCCACATTGGATGAAATGTGTTGGCTAATAAGTTTTCCTATTGTCCTTTACCTTTTATATATATTTTTCTACTGGTTAACTCTGAGAAATCTTTCATTTAATATATATATATATATATATATATATATATATATAAAAGGGCATGCATGCTTTTGGCATTGGACACAAAACAGGTGGTCATTGTAGACTATATAGCGGTACACATGAGGATGCATGCCAATTTCATAAATTGTCAATGAATGTTTTGGGGCTCATGAGCAGTAAGTGGGCTGTTTTATGTCACCCAACTTCTACCAGTAGGTCTTCAGCATTAATTCCACTCCCTATATCAAGCTGTATATTTGTACATTGTGGTCAAGCCTGGGATCGGCAGGTGGGGCAGGTATACATATTTCAGTAGAACTTTGCTACCTACCATATGGATCATCTGATTCAAGAGTGGCATTGAGGTTGATTTGTCTTTTTTTCGTGTGTATGTGTGATACAATCTGTATTATTGATGGCGAGGTAATCTTTAATAATCAGACTATTTTAAAATTAATGATCAACTCCATACATTCAGAGACTCTATATTTGATTAATAAAGTAGGGTTAATCTTGTGACTGTTTTAATGTCTGCCAACCTCAGAACACTTTAAATATTAACAAAATTAGCCACATGTTTGTTAACTAAATAACATTTTCATGGATATTTAATAGGTGGTAGATGACAGCTGAAGACCTCTTGATTTCATAGTGTCTAAGCAGACATGAAATTATGAATGTCACTGCTTGATAATTGTCCCAAACAGTTTGAATTAATAAAGAGATATCTTGTCAAACTGCCAAAATCCAAGGAAAATGATCTGGTTATTATGTAACATAGTGTATAGTCACTAAATTCTGCTATAATGGCTTAAAATTGTTAATTGGTGAGCTGAGTTCCTATTGCTAGTTGGCTTTATATTCACTTACATGTAATTACCCTTGGGAAAGGTATGAATTCACCACTTCTCCCCCAACTATGGGTTAATTAGCAAGACGTGTATCACTAAATCAGTATCTCAGAAGATATCTTACCATCTAAAAGTATTTTCTGGCTTTAAATAACTTGTGAAAGATTGATAAGCTGTAGCAAATGAATCAATAAACACACACAAAAAAAATTAGTAAATTCCTTGTGAACAAAAATGTTTAAAATTACAGTGCATATTTAAAAAATGATCAATGATACTTTGAAGTTTTTAATTTTTTTTTTTTTTATTTAAAAAAAATTTTTTTTTCCCCTTACATGCCATAAGTGTACAATATGATTTTATAAATACAAATAAAAAGTTGCCAAATTAAGCAATGTTTAATATTTTACTTTGATTTTCTATTTTAAAAAAAATCTTTAGATTTAAAATTTAAGATATAATTTACTTTCATCCCACCCCATATAGAAAAAAAAAATTAAATTGATTTTAATACTTCAGGGAATTACATTTTAAAACGTGTAAAACATTCCTAATCCAGCAGCATTTCACTATGGTTTTATAAAAAGAGATTTATTTACATTAAAGAAAATATTTTCATTTTTTTTTTTTTCCCTTTATACAAAGAAACCTTTTAACAAAATATTCAGTCATTGCAACAAAGACAAAAAAATCTTTAAATTTTGCTAATTGAATTTTACAGAATTTTCTATTATAGGTGAAGCAAAGGATGAAATTATACGTCAATGTTTTTTTTCTTGTTTTTTTTTTTTTTTATTGAAATTTTCAAGCACAAATGTTTCTATAAATATATGACTGAAAATAGATTATAGAATATATCACAATTATTTTTTATCATAATACAAAGTTAAATTAACTTTGTCTTCAAATGGATTTCTGACAGTTTCACAAAAGACCATTAAATTAATTTTTTAGAAAATAAAAATTCTAAACTGAAGCCATTGTTGGCTCTTAGAGTCATTTTAGTATTTTTAAAATCTGAAATAACCAAATGATATAATAGCTGTGATTATTAGAGAAAGTTCACCATCCTGTGGTGGCTTTATCTCTTCCTGGTGAAACTGGTGCCTGCCAGGGATATCAAAATAAGCAATGACAAATGACTCCATCAATTATCTAACTTGATTACACACTGGTCTATTGCATATGTTTCCTTCTCTCTTCTGGCCATTTCTAATATGTAGAATTATTTCCTTGTTACATGACAAGATCATAAAAACTTGACATTGAGTGCATGTTTTAAGGCCTAAGATCTAATATATTTTACTGCAACCTTTTTAAGTTTTAGGAGTTGGTGCATTTGGCATTCAAGTTTTTTTTTGTTTCTTGTTTTTTTACTCTGAATAAGGCAAAAAATCCACTAAGATGCATTAAGGAGCAAGGACAATAAAAGAAGAGTAAACAGGAAGGCAGTAGATAACAATTGACATTGCATTTAAATTTTAGAAAATCAAAATTGGCTGGAAAGTATGGAGCTGGAAGAGAGTTCCACAAGTGAGAAGTGCAAGAAAAGAAACTATTAGCATAGAACTTATGGTTGCATCTGATCAGTTCAATTGTAAATTGATGAAATCTTGTTGCCAATATAGTAGTGTGCTTAAATTAATAAAGTCTAGATAACAACAAAAAACTAATTTGAAGAATTACAACAGTATAGAAAAGGCACAGGGAAGCTACATTACAGCAGTGGGAAAATGACTGAAGCTGAGATGCCAGATCATGGCCAATAATATTAATGATTCTTTGGATTTTATCAAGAATCTTTAAATATATAACAGGAGCACTGGACCATTGTGGCAGCAATATTTAAAACATGGATGAATGGTAGACTTTCAAATATGTAAGATAGATTCTGGAGAGAAAATTTGTCTCGCATGATACAGTGAACCAACCTTCTTAGCAGCTGACCTAGCAGTTGATTCAATATAATCTTTGCACTTTATTTTAGCTGAAAATATTAGCCTGAGAAGGCACAAGTCACTCTCCTGGAGGTTAGCATTAACCATGCTGATGAGAGAGGTTTCATTCTGGAAGCATTAAAATTAAGAAACCATTTCTTGCTCCAATTAATGGCAGATTGTTAGTCATTTTTCTTATCGAACTGATCAGAGTTGCTATTGAGACAGTAGTAAATAGTTGTCATCAGTATAGATACCAAGTTGAGTACTGATGCTATCAGGATGTCATTTTTATTTTTGTGTGGTCAAATGCAAATACTTATTCATAACTAGTACTATGCTTGCTTAATTTCTGCACAAGAATTAATATTTTTTTTTTTTTTTTTTTGCTTTGTTCTAATATATTAAAAAGTTTTTGTTTTCTACTTAACTAGTAGAATTCTTGAATATAGTATACAATACAATTTGAACTTTGCCGAAGGAGACATTTTCCTTGAGCGTGCAGGCTGGGAGATATAGTTCACACTGTTCAAGAAGAAAGTTGTCTTACTCAAATATTGGTATCCACTAAAAATACTTTTATAAATTAATAAAAATATTGGATTAAAAATAAGTCCCTTAATTATTTAGAAATTGCTTTTACATTTCAGATACAAAACAACAGATATGGGTTTTTGAGAAAATCCATACCTTAAAAAGAGTAAACTTTTCTGGGCTGTGATACTCTCCATGGCTGAGTAGTCGAAAGCATGCCAGATCAGACAGTGGTTTTCTCCATGCTTTCTTTCTCTTTTTTTTTTTGGGGGGGGGGTGTCTACTGAAATGTGGGTATCCAGTAAAAATAATATTTGAAGTAATAAAAAATAGTATAATAATAATGGCCATTTGTATCAATGCATGCCTGTCTACTATGGCAGCTGGCCACTCCCTGTTGCAGACACCTGCTCAGGAAGATTTATGTTAGTTCAACATTCACAGAGCCCACCTGTGGTTTATACTGCAACTGAGTGGATCTTAGTTACAGTTTATAGGAGAGAGTGTATACTATCTGGTGTGATCAATAGTCTGAACAAGGCCAGTATACATTCAGACCCTTGGTCATAATTTCTGACTTTGTGCTAACACAATCATTGACAGGTCCCAAATAGTAGTGTCTAAACAATTTAACTCACAAGGCTTGGGTCAACCCATGTGTGTGGGTTTTCACACACTTGGAAAGTGTGTGTGTGTGTGTGTGTGTGTATAAATTAAAAATAACATTTAAATAAGTGAATTTAAAATATCTGATTTAATATATATATATATATATATATATATAGTTCCCTCCAAAGGTATTGGAACAGCAAGACCAATTCCTTTGTTTTTGTTGCTTACTGAAGACATTTGGGTTTAAGCTCAAGATGGATGAATATGAGACATGAGTTCAAAATTTCAGCTTTTATTTCCTGCTATTCACATTTAGATGTGTTAAACATCTTAGGACATACCACCATTTTTATTGGATCACCCCATTTTTAGATGAGCAAAAGTAAAGGAACAGATGGTCTTTTGAAATATTAAATATTTGGTTGCATAAACCTTGCTTCTAATAAATGCATCAACCCTGTGACCCAATGACATCACCAAACTGTTGCATTCTTCATTTGTGATGCTTTTCCAGACTTTTAATGCAGCCACTTTCTGTTCTTGTTTGTTTTGGGGGTTTCTTCCTTCAGTCTCCTCTTCAGGGAATGAAATGCATGCTCTGTTTGGTTATGGTACAGTGATTGACTTGACCATTTTAAAACTGGCCTCTTTTTTCTCCTAATAAAATCCTTTCTTGGTTTTGCAGTATGCTTTTGGTTATTGTCCTGCTGCATGATAAACTTCCTCCCAATTAGTTTGGATGCATTTCTCTGTAAATTGGCAGACAAAATGTTTCTGTAGATTTCTGAATTCATTCTGCTGCAACCATCATCAATAAATGTAAATGAGCCTGTTCCAGAAGCAGCCATGCAAGCCCAAACCAAGAGACTGCCTCCACCATGCTTCACAGATAAGTTTGTATACCTTGGATCATAAGCAGATCTTTTCTTTCTCTACATTTTGGCATTTCCATCACTTTGGTAGATTAATTTTGGTCTCATCAGTCCATAAAATTTTCTCACAGATCTTTTATCGCTCATCTCTGTACTTCCTTGCAAATTCCAATGTGGCCTTCCGATTCTTACTGGTGATTAGTGGTTTGCATCTTCTGGTATGGCCTCTATATTTCTGCACTGAAAGGCTTCTTTGAATGGTGGTTAGTGAAACCTTCACCCTTGCACTGTGGAGGTTGTTGGTGATGTCATTGACTTTTTTTCTTTTTCTCACAGCTCTCACAATGTTTCTATCATCAACAGCTGTTGTTTTCCTTGGCCGGCCTGTTTGAAATCTGTTGCTCAGTAGTTTCTTTCTTTTTCAGGACATTACAAATTATTGTGTTGGCTATGCCCCATATTTGTCCAATGGCTCTGATTAATTCTCGTTTTTTTTCTCAGCTTCAAAATGGCTTGCTTTTCTCCTCTAGATAACTCTCTCGTCTTCATATTGGTTTATCCTTTTTAACAAGAAATGTGGTCTTTACAGCTATTTAATGCTTAAATAATCAATCTAAAATGCAACACCTGGGCAACAAGAAACACCTGTCAGTCACGTGTTCCAATAGTTTTACTCACTTGAAAAATAGGTGGGTTCAAACAAAAGGTGGTATGTCTTAAGTTGTTTAACACATCTAAATGTAAATACCAGGAGATAAAAGCTGAAATTCTGAACTTTAGTCTCATATTCATCTTTTGATCTTAAACCCAAATGTCTTCACTGAACAACAAAAACAAAGAAATTTGCCTTACCATTCCAATACTTTTGGAGGGGACTATAGAAGTGCATTATATTGCTTCGTAGAATATTTGTATTTGAAGCAACATAGTTATTGACCCACTTGTCTATATATATTAGGTTGGTGCAAAAATAATTTCGTTTTCTCACATAGTAACATATGTTAAAAAACGAAATTATTTTTGCACCAACCTAATATATTTTAAATTATACATGACCTTAAGCCTATATAAATTGGAGACATAAGACAAGGATGGTTATAAAGACACATTTGTTTTCTGAGCACATGAAAAAAAACATTTTTATTGGGTATACATATTTGAATTGACATCCCTGTTCCCCCCCCCCCTAAATAGGGAAATTAATATCACTGATCAAGGTCAAGGAAATTTGTGTTTAATGAAAAATTGCTGCCCATAATCTCAGAGGGGAAAAACTTGACAAATCTTGAAAGATCCAATAATTTATTTCAACAGGTAAGTTTTTAATACCTGCCTCGTCAGACTGGGATTACAAAATAATCAAAATAATCCTGGCTTGATGAGGCAGGTATTAAAAACTTACCTGTTGAAATAAATTTATCTGATCTTTTGAGGTGTGTTAAGTTTTTTCCATTGATGTATATCATATTGCTCTGTATACAATACATTGAGGTCTCTTCATGGATCTTTTTGATGTTTTATATTAAAAAGACCTATTTAGATTATCCTTTCCATTAACAGATTATATAGTCATATCATTAGAAGCAAAATAAACAGCACACATTCATTAAAATATCATTCCTCACAGGAGACAGTATCTTGAAGTGCATATGATATATTTCATATATATATATATATATATATAATGTGTGCGCATGTAAAATGAGAACAAGTGAAGTCCAATTCCGATGTTTGTAACATTCAATTTAAGAGAGGGCTCAATATCATGACCTTACATATGATTACTTTCGTTTTTTCCTCTTACTTTGGACTTAGCGTCAATCATTTCAATTGGTTGTTCTGTGTAAAAGCAACACAAACCCTGCTACTATCTCGTCTTTTTTCTTTCTTACTCTTTTTCTTCTTCCTTTTCTCGTGAAAAGAGGGTGTATCTTGTTTTTAAATCTTAATAAATTGTCTACTCACCAGTTATTTGTTAATGCCTGTTGAGATGTGTTAATATGCATTGAGACATGATTGCATTTGTGTAGCGTTTTTTACACATTTTGATGTAATATCCTAAAATAAAGTGTGTGTGTATATATATATATATATATATATAATATTTATTTAAAAAAAAAAAGGTTGCATTCCTTTTGGTGTAGTCCTGTCCCCTTAACCATTACATATGATGTCACTATGAACTCTTTCAAATTTCCACCATTCAAGAGAATATCATGATGTAGACAAGGCTGAGATTATTGAAAGTAAAAACAATAACACAATATGAACTTCAGACAGTTTATCCACAATTTCAAGAACAATACCTGACACTTTATTCAAAAATTGGAAAAAAAATAAACAGACCTCACTTTTTAATTAGACTTGCTGCCTACATGCACACACACACACAATGTTTATAATTCTCTATATTTTTCACTTTCATTAAGGCTTCATGAGAGAATGAAATGCATTTGAAGTCTGCTTAACCAATGAAAATCAAACATAAAAATAAAAATACATTAAAATTTTTTATCCATATCTCATTGTCTGATGAATCTTTAATAAAAGCGAAACATGTAGCTATTTATAGACATTTCCTATTTGTTCTTTATTTGTCAGATTCCAATTCATTTTGAGATATATGATATGGAACAAATAGGAAAATGTTTATAGATTTAACATGTTCTCATTATTTTTATTGTAGCTTCATCACATGCAGAGAATGTTTTGGTATTTCAAATACTACTCTACACTGTTTTCATTGGTTGGGTAGATATGTCTTCATGTTTTTTTTGTTTTCTTTTTTTTATGTATTATTGTCTGTGTGTTTTTAAATTCCTGAAGAAATAGGAAGTGTCTGTGTCCATATCAAATTTCTAGTTTTGTGTGTGGTGTCTGTATTCTATGCATGTATTAACTATAGATTAATTTTGTTATTAAATTTGGGATGAATTTTTTCCTTTTACAAATATTCATAAAGCCTGTACTTAAAAAAAAAAATGTAAAATCCAGACACTTGCTGATGATGTAACTTAATTATGCACATTCATTTGAAAATTTCATTACATTCACAATACAATCAAAAATCACTCTAATGCACCCTTCTGCAACACACTAAATATCTTCCAATGCACACAAAAATGAAAATAATAAAACAAGCTTAATCATAATAACAAAATTTAATCCAACACTCACCAATATGCCCATTCTTATTACCCATCAAAAATTTCCCAATACACACATTTTACTCAATAATGAAATCCTAATGATAAAATTTATTCCAAAATTAATAATTTTAATGTGCACACAGAATCTATCTGTAGTCACCGCATACCCAACTAGAAACTTGGTACACGCATACTTCCCATATCTTCTTGTCTGTCTTTAGGAATTAGACACACACATGAATACTACAAGATGTACATAAAAAATGGCTACTAAAAAAAAAAATATGAACATGTGATATCTACCCAATGAATGAAATCAAACAGCATAGAATGTGAAATACGCAAACATTCCTCACATGTCCCCACATTCTCAAAAAAGAATTTCCTATAAAGCTACAATAAAGTTAGCAAAACATGTCAACTTTATAAATGTTTTCCTATTTGTTCCTTATTTAATTGTCAGATTTAATCCATTTTTTTCAATATATATATATATACACACACACACACACACACACATATATATATATATATATATATATATATATATATAGGAAATGACCTTTAGGTACTGCTTACCTGTGTGTGTGTGTGTGTGCAAATGTGGATAAATCAAATAACTATATATTAGCAACCATATATATCTGTGTTAGTGTGCATACACAGGTAAGTAAATAAATATTTACTCAATTTCATATAAGGTGTAAACAAAACGGTGCTCCATGTGGTTATACAGAGCTAAGAAGTATATATTAATAAATATACATGTACCTACATATGTAGGTATATATATATATATATATATATATATATATATATATATATATATATATATATATATATGAGAGAGAGGAGCATAATTGTCAGATGATTGTGGGTTGGTGTGAAAAACAAAATTGATTATATGTCATTGTCTCTAGATGGATTCCTGGTTTTTGTTATTATTACAACTTCTGATTTTGGTTTACCATTTTGGGTTAATTCCTGCATTAAACACTGTAGGTTTTTGTTTGTGTACATGCCTATTTCTTTATTGCCAGTTTTGTGTAGGTAAGATTTTTTTTTTGGGGGGGGGGTTCTACTTTGCCTTCATTTCATAGTTGATTTATAATATATATTATTATAATTATTATATCTAAACATGTATGAAAAATTCAAAACAAAACCAGATATGAAAAATAAGGAAAACGGCATCAGCCTACAACAATAAATCCCAAAACTGTAAACTCTGTCGGAAGGAGAACATAACTATAATCACCGCCCCAGATCAACACAAATTACTAGATAAACAATAAGAACTTCTCTCGGGATGCAGACATGAAAACAAATCATGAAAAGTAAAAGCAAACGCCTTGTAAAATATATAGTGCATATACTTGCATTAAAAATGCAAATATATGCACTATATACAATACAGATAATGTATCCTTTTAAATGAAACAAATAAGATAACCACCCCGTGAAAAAAATAAACAAAAAATTTAAATAAACAAATTAGGTAAATAATGAACAAATTAACAAACTAAACACAAGTAAATGTAATAATAACCAACAACAAATAATTAACTGATGAATAATAATGAGTAAAAAAAAAAAAAAAAAGGTTAACACAATAAAATAGTAACCACATTCGGATCTGTAATCATTTATACTCAATAGCCTCTAGGGCAACTTAAAACAACTATTACAATAATGCAATAGACCTTACTACCCATAATGCACCATCGTACAGCATATATAAATAATTGTGCCGAAACACAACATGCATGGCCAGAAGATTGTGTTCAAGCATAAAACAGACTGTCACCACTCGGTGTTGACCTCTGTATCTACTGAAAAAAAAAAATATACATATATATATATATATATATATATATGAATGAGTTGTTCTCACCCCCCCATTCTTCATGATAGTCAAGTCAGTGTATGTTAATGAGCTACTTTAATATAAAAATCATCAATGTGGCTAAGAAAATGGGTTGGAGTCCTTGATCATGAGTAATAATGTCTTTGAATTCTCAATCAAAATGAGGCTCCTTAGCTAATGCTTAAAATACAAAGAGCATGTGTTGTACGATTAACTTAAGTGCTCCAAACTTTGGAGGTGGGGGCAGTTATATTCATACTTGCTAGATTTTTGGAAAATAAGCTGTTCACTTCTGTTTTGTTTAGGTGGCCCACTGTCAAGGAGCATAGTAGAGTTTGGACAGGAGGTCAAGCTTCCCCCTCCTGCCCTGCTCTCCCCCCCCCGCCTGACAGTGCTCTATCTGCAGGCAGTTCCTTATTGAAAATTATCAGAGATAATCTACAAAGATCAAAACACATGGCAATTGAGAAGCTTTACTTAGTGATTTGAATTTTTTTCCTTCCTCTCCTCCCAAGAAATAAGGAAGGATGGGACCTGGCATAAAAGTTAAAGGCAAAGGGAGTAAGGAAGTAGGCTGTATTGGAAAATAAAACAGGACCTTGGCCTGATGCTGGAGTGAATAGTCGGAAACTTCATTTTTGCCTAGCTTTAACTATTTTAAGGTAGGATTTAATATCCCTCCCACATTCATTCTTCATTCCTCTCTTTAAAAGAATAGGACGATTTCATTAAAAAGGTAAGGGAGGCAGGAAAGATCTGACTCTGTTCCCCCTCTCCACCTCACTGTTCACTAACCTCTCCTCGATCTAAATGGCTGATTTGTGTTTTGTGGTTTCAATCAAGGTCCCCTTCTTTTTAAACAATCTCTGGCTAAATGATAGAACACTTTACAAATCAACTTCAATAGTTTGGCTTTTTGAAGTTGGACTTTCATAAAAATCGTTCCATCTTTCAACGGCTTTAAAGCTCACTTATTAATTTGTTCAAATTATCAGAGCTAGCCCCCAAATTTCCACTTGATTTTACTCTGAAAACTCAAAAGTAAAACCTTTAAGAATCAATGGGCAGTTTGTTCCCATTTTAATATAATGTGAGCTGAAAATATCACAATGCAAAAGTGTATGTGTTTGAAATTTGCCCAATAAGGAATTTTTTTTTTCTTTCTGCATTTATACTTTAGTCTACAAACATAAAGTTGTCCTGGATATGATGATAAACTACACTTGGCAGCAAGGCATTTGATCAGGAGATTTGAGGAACATGGAAACACCTCTTAATTGCTGCTGTTCCCAGGTCCACTGTAATCTGGGGTGGTAGTACCTGTTAGGGTCTCAGCTATGGGCAAATAGGGACCCCCCCCAAACCAAAACAAAACACAGTGAAAGTATAAAAAATATATTTTTATCATAAAAATATCAGCAATATATAAAAATTACCAACTATTTATAGTAAAATGACCAACAATACATTTTTAAAGCAAACTGACCAGCAATACATTTTATAGTAGATATAGTGGCAGTACCAACAATACATTTTATAGCAAAATGACCAACAATACATTTTATCGGTAGTTGAAGACATACAATTGCATTCAAAATATATTTAGTTGAAGTCATAAAATCGTGTTCAAAATATAGATTTCAGCACGAGGTAACCATATGTCACTAAACAAAATCAATCAATGAGAAAGTCTGTTTGAAATCTGTCCAATAAGGAAATTTTCTTTCTTTCTTTCTTTTTTTTTTTTTTTTTTTTTTTTTTTTTTTTTTTAGTATGCAAATATATAAATAACCAATATTTACCAGAGACTGTCAGTAAGCACAGGTCATTTATCCCAGAGTTGGCATGTCAGTGCTGACAATTCACAGGGCAGTATCTATTTATACATGTACATTAAGGTCCCTTCTGGCCGGTTACCAAGTAAGATTAAGGCTATATGACTGATTTTTGTGGTATTCAGAATGTTTAGACGCCTATTTCTTTTTCTTTTGGACCAACATTTTTTGATATTTTTTTTGTGTAAAATTTTAACTAAATTTTAAAAATGTGATATGTTTGCAGTATCCAGTTTTTATCTTAATTGCTTGTAAAATCCCATGTATATTCAGATAAACATACTAATGTACAGTTTTTTTTTTTTTTTTTGCTTTTATAGACTCCCTCCAGTGTATTTTCATCCTGTATGTCTTGAATGTCTAACTGGTGAAATGCTTAACTACTGAACAACCAGTACCAAGTAGGGTAAGTTTTTGTGAATCTGTCACTATGAAATTTAATGTCAAGTAAGCTGATTTTCATCTGAATTTCTATGATGAGGAGTTATTATCATTATTTACACTATTTATATTCAGACTATTGTGCTCATTTTTGTTATTGAGAACATAACAGCTGAAATGTTGGGATAGCAACAACAAAGATGAGGACAATAGTCTGAATATAAATAGAGAAAACAAACAAACTGATTTGAGCCAGTTTTGGCAAAATTTCTCTTTAACAGGAGCAAAGACAGTGAAATACAGGAAACACTAATAAATAATACACTTTTTTTTTCAGTTTACTAAAAATGTATCTCTTTATAAAATAATTTAGGCAAATGTCAGATTATTTATCCTGATCAGATAATGCTAACAATTTCTATAAATGTTTCAAGTGAAAATTATTAGTTTGTTTTCCCTGTTAAAGAGTTTAAACTGGAACTCCCTATCATGCCTGGGCAAAATGGAATTATGTGTGTGTCTCTCTCTCTCTCTCTTTCTTTTTTTTTTTTTTTTTTATTTAATAAAATTTAAAGAAATTTACCACAGAGTAAAAAAAGAAATTATGAAGCAATGAGTAAGATTAGTGATCTATCTGAATTGGTTTGCATTCTTAGAAAAGATAATGATGTGATTTCCCATTATCTTTTCCACAGCTCGTAATTCAGTTTTTCTTTTCTTAGACTAGTTGCCATCAAATGTTAGAATTAAAATTCACATAAGATGAAAAGAGTCGTAGCATTTTTTAATTTAATTAACCCATTGCATTATATCTAAATTCATGTTAATTTCGGTATGCAATTTTTTCTGTTCTTTTTTTTGTCATATATTGTTCTTTCCTTTCTTTGTCACAGTCTTTTGTTTTTCTTGTCTCTTTTTTTGTCTTGTCTGTGTGTGTGTATATATATATATATATATATATATATATATATATATATAAAAAATCTCATCTTTTCTGTAATAAAAATCATGTTTAACTGCTTATTCAACTATTCTGTGTTCTGTATGTAGCATTGGCTGATTTTTATGTAATGCATTTGAGGCTATGCCTTGGTTTTCAGAAACCTGATCTTTGCTCTGCAACTTTCATTCTGTAATAGATGCTCAAAAAAGAAAGTTTTTTGAGAGTCTGTGGATACAAGAAAACCACAAGAATAAGAACATTTTATTGTGATCAATTGTCAAAAGAGGAACATGGCTAATATAAAGTGAAGAGGAAGTTTCTTTATAATTGCAACAACAAATCAGTTAAACCTGGTATCGGTTTTAAGAAAACTTTTTTCATAATTAAAGACTGAAGAATGAAAGGTGATGGAATTGACCCACCCCACACCAATCCATCGTTTTTTGCTTTGTCAGGTTTCTTAATCAAAGGGTTCAAAAGAGTAAAAAAGAAAAAAAAAATGAAATTGAAGTATGAGGTAGAGGAACGGAAAGTGATGTTAATTCACCAAAGATGAAGCAATAATGGTACAAGTTTGAAAGAAGTTGGAAATATTGGGAGAGTAAGGAGAAAAATGGATGAGTAAAGTACAGACAAGCAAGATTATTATTATTTTTTTTTTTTTTTTTTTTTTTTTTTTTTTTTTAAGAGTTGTAAACCAGAAAGGATGTCTCTTGTCTTTTAGTTTTCTCTTTCTCTCTTCCCCTCCCTATGCAAATTGTAAACACTTTTCTTGATCAGCAAAGAAGAAAAGCAAGATGAAGTTAGAGAGAAAATTGGAGGGAAAGAAGGAAAGTTTCTCTTTTTCATCATGAGGATGTCATTAACTTTAGGACGGCAGTAATCTTTCTTTAATGCTACCTTTTGCAAATACAATTGCAGAGTAATTTTATTATTAATTAAATAATTGGCTTGCTTTTTTATTTTTATTTCATTTCATTTTAAAGAAAGGCCGAGTTTTAGGGCTTGCTCACTAGAATAATTTTGTTCCATTTAAAATCTGAATTAGCTTCGAAATGAGATCAAATGTTGTTACAGGTCAGGTGCCTTCCTCTTCGAAGTGAGAAGGGTCATTAAAATAGTAATCTTCAGGCTGATTTGGGTCATGTTTTTTCTGGTTTAGGGTTAGTGGTGGGGAATGAGAGACATGACTTCTGTATTAAAACAAGTTTCATGTAAACTTAATATTGATAAACTGTTTGTGTAATTACTTAAAAAAATGTTTGTATTTGTAATATTTAAGTACTACAAAACCAAGATTTGAAATACTAAAATTAAAAGAAATAAGCATATAACAACTTTTTTCTTTAATATCAGATTGGTGTTTTTGATCTCAATTTCTGGTGTTTGAGATTGAAACGTTATAATGTTCAGTTGTGAGTTGAGCTTTATTGAATATTGACATGTTTTCCACAAATGAATGGAGGATAAAAAGTTTCACTTTCACCATATTATGCTCTATGATCTTTGGAATGGAGGAAGCCTTGGAACTGACAAAAAACATTCAGAAGGTTCTTTGGATAGTCGAAAAGTGGTTTGGCAGATTTCATCGGTGTTAATTTTTTTTTTTTTTTAACCTAAATGATCAATTGCCTTCCGGGTGACTTTCTGACAATGCCATCATGGAGAATAAATTGAATATTTTGAATGAAGAGATTGCTGAGGGTATGAAAATTAGCATGTCAACTACCTTTTGCCATTTGAAGAGACTTTGGTTCAAGAAAAACGTCTGATTTTTAACAAATTGAAAAGGCATCATTTTCCACCAAAACAATGCAAGACCGCAATATTGCAAAACGGACCTTGCAGAAGCTTAAAGAATTGAAATGAGAAATGCTCATTTGCCTAGCATATTCTCCTGACTTGGTTTTTCATCACTACACAACAAATAAAACATGAACAAAAAACATGAAGTTTCTTTGAAACTTTTAGAATGATGAGTGACAGTTGTCAAAAACAATGTAGACCATGTGATTGAATAATAAATGTTTGTGTTTTTTTATGGAAGAAGACCTTTGCAATGATCTAATATATGATAAGAATTTAATAAAGAAATCTATCAAAATTCACTCTATTTTTAATATGCACATTAACAAGCCAAGTCATCAGATGGCAGTTTGTAAATGTAATGGTAGGTGATGTCGCCATAATCTGACATATTTGAAAAACCCAGAACTATATATATCTGTTACACTTGGTAGCTTTTAGTGTAAATACTAGCTTGTTTGTTCATGTCAAGGTGATGTGAATTAAATTCTGAGGATATTACTACCCATTGTGGACAATGTGGTGACTGATCACAGGTCCTTAATGATCATGATAAGAGACATCTTGCTAGAATTGTCTGTGCTAACAAATAAGCAACATTGGCTCAAATGACTTCCACATTTAAGTACCAGATGCTTGTCCATTAGATTGTTTCAGTGATGATTAGTTTCTATGGGAAGATCACCAAAGTTAAGCAATGTTGTGTCTAGTCAGTACCTAGATGGGTGACTGCTTGGGAATACCAAGTGCTGTAAGCTTGGGTGTATGAATGGTTTAATGTATAACAACTTGAAATCGGAGAGCAGTGTTTTAATTCCAGTTAGGTTCATTATATTCACTTACGTGCAAATGCCCTTGGGAAAGGTATGAATCTACTGCTTTTCACCACATCTATTGGTTAATTAGTAGGACTCAAAAAATCAATTAATCATTATTTCTCCCATCCCCCCAAAAAATTTCTTGCTGTCTAAATATATTTTCTGGCTTTAAAAACCTATAAAAGGTTGATTGAATTGTTTTTATGGTTTATGAATTCACCAATCCAATAGGTATAAGAGCAAAAATCCCTCCAAGTTGATATCCAACACATAAACTCATCTTGGCTTGACACATTGCTGGTCCTCCAGAGCCCAATTAGTAATGTATGGTGTAGATACGAGTCATGATTTTAGTTATTTCAAGTTGATGGTAGAGTTTGGGCATGGCACTTGCTCCATGAGGCCATGAATCCTCAGTTGCCAAGTCACTGTTGGTGGTTCCATAAGGGTGTGGCATGGGTTTGGTCTGCTGGTACACCTAAAACATGTCATTGACTGGTGAACACTGCACTGCTTAATGACCATTTGCACCAATTCATGGACTATAATCCAACAATGATGAGTTATACCATGCAGGAAAATCCACAGTCATTGTGTTCAAGTTGATGAGAATTGATTTCAAGAGCATTCTGGAGATCCAACAAATTGTGTGGTGACCTTATATGTTTGACATGAACTCAGTCTGGCAATTATGGGGCATTATAAACAGGCTTATTTGCACACAGGATTCTGCACCTACAGATATCTGGATTCTATGGTTAAGCTATTGAGACAACAAATTTTGGCATCTCTCCAGAGAATATCCAAATGTGGAATTGATGCCACCTCAAATTGTTGCACTAGTTGCGGAGGTTTGACCTATTAGGCACCTATCCTGTGACTTTAGGCCCATTACTATAACGAAAGTTGATTGATTTGGTTTTTACAGCTTATCAACCCTTTGAGGGTTATTTCAAGCTGAAACTTTTTTGTAGTTCACCCTCTCCAAAAGCAAGGCAGTAAAGCCAGTGAGACACAAGGGGTAACTGGGTGTGGAAGATTTAGAAACAGGAACATTACTAAGGAGTGAGACCAGAAAGAGAGTAATCAGGAGGACAGTAGATAAAGATTGACATTGCATTTAAATTTTTGAAGATCAAACTTTACTGGAATGCCATAAGCTACAAATGAGAAGTGCAAGAAAAGAAACTGTTAGAATAGAATTTACATTTACATCTAGCCAACTCAATTGTAAATTGGTGAGACCTTATTGCCAGTATAATACTATGCATGAGTCTAGGCACCATAGTGAAGAGCTCATCTAAACAATTACCATGAAAGTTTATAGAAAAGGTAAAGGAACGTAACCTTACAGCAGTGGGAGAGTGTCTGAAGCTGAGACACTAGATCAAGACCAATAATATTTCTGATTTTTCTTTGGATTTTATCAAGGATCTCTAGATAGATAGCAGGAGCACTGGACCATATGTGGCAGCAATATTCTAAGCATTAGTGAATGTTAGACTTATAAATATGTAAGATAGATTATGGAGAGAAAAATAGTCTAGCACAATACAGTGAACCAACTTTGCTGGCAAGTGACCTAGCAATTGATTCAATATAATCTCTTCTGTTCATGTCAGCTGAGAACGTTAGCCCAAGAAGGTGCAGTGAGTCACTCCTGGTGGTCAGAGGGTTCTCTCAGATGATTAATAGAGGGCAGTTTAGGTTTGGAAGCATTAAAATTAACAAGCCATTTTTTGGCCTAGTTAACTGAAGGTCGTTTTGGATATCATCTGCCATTTTGACCTTATCAAACTGATCTGACTTATCTCAGATTGCTTGTAGTACCCAGTGTTCTTAAATGATCTTGATGCTGCTTAACCTTGTTGATCAACTGAGAACCAAGGTGTTCAGCCTGATTTGACTAGTGAAAGACCAAATACTAAAAGAATAAATAGCAAGTAAGTAGATGGCAAAACTTTCACTATACATTTAATATATGAAGAGACACAGTCAATATTAGGATATATAAAAACCTAAGTTGCATGTATACATGTTTTTTTTTTTTTTTTTTTTTTTTTTTTTTATGTGTGTGATATATTTGTGCAAATACCCTTGGAGAAAAGTGTAATCCATCCCTTCTTCCCTCAGCAATGGGTTACATATTAAGGTAGACTGGGCTATTCAACATTGGTTGCCAACTAATCTTGGAGATGGACAACTCTGAACTCAAAACATGGGGCTTGAAGCTCCATCCCACAAAAATCTACTTGCTATGAAAACTATAGTAACAATGATTAACTGTCTTTTTTTTCTCTCTCATCATTTCACCCCAAGCAAACCAATAAAGCCACTAAAGTGCAAGGGGTTACTGAGTTTGAAAGAATGTGAGAAAAATAAAAACATTATTAAAGAGATAGACCAATAAAAAAACTGGAATTAAAACACGATAATGATTGACATTGCATTTAAATTTTTGAAGATCAAAGTTAACTAAAACGCAAGAAGCCAGAAGAGATTTACAGACACAAGAAGTGTGAGAAAAGAAAATGTTAGTATAGAACTTACAGTTGCATCTAGCTATTTCAACTGTAAAATGAGACCTAGCTGCCAATCTAGTACTGTGCTTAAATTCATAAAGTCTAGGTGCCAAAGAGGAAAGCTAATCAACAATTGCCATGAAAATATTTATAGAAAAGGCACAGGGAAGCTACATTATGGTGGTGGGAAAGTGATTAAAGCCAAGATGCTAGATCAGGACCTATAATATTGCAGACTCTTTGTATTTTAACAAGGATCTTTAAATACATAGTAAAAGCACCAAGACAGATATGGTAGCAATATTCAATGCATGGGTGAATTGTGTAGACTTATAAATATGTAAAATAGCTTTTGGCCAGAAAAATTGTCTCGCATGATACACTGAACCAACTTTCATAGTATGTTAAAAGATGTAGCCATATACACCTTATATACTTATCTTACTATTTAATCAATAGCAAGGAGGAGAAAATATATATATTCATGCATTTATAGCATGTAGATGCAACTGTGAAGTGAATACATTCTGTCTACTCTAGAATTTGAACCCTGCTTGCTAATTCAATTTTTCAAGCTGTTAGGCCATTCACATTTCCAAGTAGAAAAAAAATATACATGTTATTTTTTTAATTCAATTTATTTTAATTTTCTCCATTTTATATAATTTTGTTATGAATCCATTTTGTATGCTTGAATAGCTTTTCATTAAAAAAAAATAAAATTGAATTGTATGGTGGGTACAACTTAACTGGTCTGCTGATGATAATAATAATAAAAAGGTGGGAAACTTTTGGAGGGGTATGACTTTTATAGATTGGCATACCTTTCACCTTCTACTCGCAACATTCATCAGAATCAAAAAATGTCCTGTGCATGATGATAAACTATGTCTGTGTCCTGGGTAAGACGATAAACTACATCTGACAGCAAGGCCTCTGATCAGGAGGCTTTGAGGAACATGGAACCACCTATTAATTGCTGGTATTCTCAGGGTGTTAGCACCTGTCAGGGTCCCAGCTATGGGCAAATAGTTAACCCACAAACTGGGGTCAAAACACTGTGAAAGTATAAAAATATGTTTTAGTACCGGCAATATATTTTTGGAAAAAATTATTACTAGCAATGAATTTTTGAAGAAAAAAATATTGTCAGCAATACATTTTAGGGAAAAAAATATTACCAGCAATAAAAATCTTGTTGGCATTAAACAAACCATCAAAAAATATTGATATTTTTTTTTTATCATGTTAGAAGATGGAGGTGGGGGGTCCTGTCAATAATATAAATACAGTGTCGAATCTGTGACTCCTTATAGAGTTATCTGTACATTTTTATTTACAGATGTCAATTTTGAAACTGTGCTTACATCACTAATAACTGCATAGTACTGATGTACTTCTCCCCATTTCAGTACACAGTAATCAATGATGTAAACACAGTTTCAAACTTGACATTTACAGAGTTATCTATACGTTGTTTTTAAGTCAGGGATCAATTTGACACTATTTATACTATGAACAGGACCGCTCTTCCAAAATGATTACTTAAAAAAAAAAAAATCAATTTTTTGATTTTTGCCTATTTTTTTTTTTTATTTTTTTTTTTTAACAGTAAGATTTTCCCTTTATAAGGCTCAGGGACCACTTGAGGTAGAGAATTACATTAAGGGTCAATTTATACAGATAACAGTTAACTCTAGCCTTGAACAGATTGTAGTGTTCGGGGACAGCATCTTCTTGGAAGTCAGTTTCGCAGAGCAGTCGTTTGCAGAAAGAAACTGTTATAGTAGGACTTAATCTCACCAATGGAATACTGATGGAATGTGGGTAGTTTACAGCTATATAAGTGGCATGGTTTGTAATTGTTCGAATTGGTTGAGAGGCTTGCCACATCCCGCCTGTGGGAGAGAGGTTGGAGAGCGGAGAATAATTTGTTACCCACAAGGACTGAGACACTTTTGGACTCTATCAAGACTGGAGGTCAGGTGTGAGTTTGAGGCCCAATTGTCTTTCAAGGCACAGTGCGCCTCTCTGATGGGACATCTGTTTATCCTGACTGGTGGTAAAAGTGTTGTGGGTAAAGGAAGGCTTAATTAATGATCATTTTTTAAAATTATTCCACCTAAAACTTCTTCTTCTTTTTTTTTTTTTTTTGTAATGTATGTCATTACTGCTGTACTGAGTTTAATCTTCACTGGGTGCTCTGCATTTGTTGCCTTGTCTCAGCATAAGCTAAGCTTAGCATAGTGATTTTCCAAGTGTAGCAGCTCAGGTGTGGCACAAGGGCGAAAATATTGGGCACCCAGTGAGGATCAAACTCATTACTCAGTCATAAGCTAAGCTTAGCATATACTTACATTAATGAGTAAAACAAAACTGATGAAATCTTAGATTTATTTAAAGAAAAGACAACTCTACATAATCTCTAAATAAATTAAATAACTCTGAAACTTTTGTTTAAAGTTCAATTGATTGTTCCTCTTTGCCAAATTTAGCTCCAGTAAATTTGATCTGCTTCTCTCCCAAGCATCAGACATCTTGAAGTCTTTTGACTTTCATCAGTATTATAAAGAACAGAATGCAAGGAGTAATTTTTAACCTAAATTCTAACTAAATTCTTCATATAATAATGGTCTGTGACTAACTTGCTGAGTGGTAGCGTTCCTGTTAGTATAGAGTCAAATTTTTTACAAAGAATAAACTAGTATGCCATGTCTTTTAATGCAGATACATGAAATGAAGGCAAAAGCAAGATGCTACAGATAACCTGTTTTAAATAACGCTTGCTTTCGGGGATGCTGACAAGAATATATCTAAACGTCTGATCATAGCTTGGTAAGAATTGACAATGGCACAGTTCCATTTCTTCGCTGTAAGATTTTCTCAGTTCAAGAAAATATATTCAATATATCCGTTGGGAGTAAAGGAAGTTTTTCTCTCTCTCTCCTCTCCACCCTTTGCCTCTCCTCCTCCTTTTGCCTATGTCTCCCTCTTTCATTTCCTCTTCTATCTACCTCTTCCTCTCTCTTTCTTTCCTTCCTTTCTCTCTTTCTTTCCTTCCTTTCTCTCTTTCCTTTCCTTTCTTTCTCTCTTTCCTTTCCTTTCTTTCTCTTTCCTTTCCTTTCTTTCTCTTTCCTTTCCTTTCTTTCTCTTTCCTTTCTTTCTCTTTCCTTTCCTTTCTTTCTCTTTCCTTTCCTTTCTTTCTCTTTCCTTTCCTTTCTTTCTCTTTCCTTTCCTTTCTTTCTCTTTCCTTTCCTTTCTTTCTCTCTTTCCTTTCCTTTCTTTCTCTCTTTCCTTTCCTTTCTTTCTCTCTTTCCTTTCCTTTCTTTCTCTCTTTCCTTTCCTTTCTTTCTCTCTTTCCTTTCCTTTCTTTCTCTCTTTCCTTTCCTTTCTTTCTCTCTTTCCTTTCCTTTCTTTCTCTCTTTCCTTTCCTTTCTTTCTCTCTTTCCTTTCCTTTCTTTCTCTCTTTCCTTTCCTTTCTTTCTCTCTTTCTCTCTTTCCTCTCTTTCTCTCTTTCCTCTCTTTCTCTCTTTCCTCTCTTTCTCTCTTTCCTCTCTTTCTCTCTTTCCTCTCTTTCTCTCTATCCTCTCTTTCTCTCTTTCCTCTCTTTCTCTCTTTCCTCTCTTTCTCTCTTTCCTCTCTTTCTCTCTTTCCTCTCTCTCTCTCTTTCCTCTCTCTCTCTTTCCTTTCCTTTCTCTCTCTCTTTCCCCTGATGAACATGTAACTCCTGCAGGTGTTTATATATCTGAAAGTTATTTTCCTCTAAATATCTATTATGCAGTACAAACTGTTAAAGATCTCTTAGATCCTTGTAAGCTAGCTTTCTGCTAATTCACACTGGCACCAGATTTTTTTTTCTTTTGAGTCTACATCAGTCAGGATTTCAAATGTTGATTTTCAAGGCAAGCAAACTGGCTGCCCTTCTCTACTTGGAAAACTGATGTTTGTAATATAATCTCTCATTATCACCACCAAATATCCATTTGACTTTAAGTCACACTAATCAAAGCTACCAAGACTTTAGTTCACTTATCTGAGGGGAATACATTCCAAAACTACAAGTGGATGTCTGAAATCATGGATAATACTAAACCTATCTCTTTCTTTATATATAATAGTATCAAATTGTAAAAGTTTTTAGGTGTCAAAATTGGTGGTTCATTTTCCATAGTTTATTAGTGGAAATGTGTTGTAGGCAGGCAGGCTTTTGTCATAAAGTGCTCAATATCAAAAGCTAAGGATATAGCATTATTAGAATTAATGTGGAGAAGTTTTTTCACTTAACTGAGTGGTGTTGTTTCATTGTTGTCATGCTGATTTTGGAGTTTTGTGAGCACATTGTAGTAATGCCTTCATTCTTCAGGGCTGTTTTTGGCTTTTTACAGAAGCCGTCAACAGCCCTGAACAATGAAGTGATAAGTTTCTTCACATTAATTTCACTCGGATTATTTTCTCAAAAGCCCATATCTACTTAGTTTCACAGCTGAGTTGGAAAACATGCTGGATCAAATGGTGGTTTCTCCTACAAAGTATGGTGTATTTATATATTTATTTAACACATTCTTTAAAAAATATCTTTCGGTCTACTATACATCTATTTCATCTTGGAGTTTTATCTCTAATGAAAAATTTACAGCCTGACAATGAGAACATGAAGTTTTTGAAAGTACTTGCTGCTCTAAAAATACACCAGATCCATCTGACAACGATTTTATGCATAACAATCGTGTTATTCAGTGGATTATTAGTAAGTTAATGCTTATATTAAGTCTGTTAGCAAAGAGAATTCACCATTAATTACATTAATATTGCTAATTGATTCATTGTATGATACCTCTTTATAATATATATATATATATATATATATATTAAAATATAGTTTAAAGGTATGTTATATTTCTGGTTAAAAGTGCTCAATATCAAGGATAGTGTGTGTAAATATAAAAGTGGATACTGAGGTCAACACTGAATGACGACGAATGGTAAAATTCAATCTTCAGGTGATGAAGATTACATTCTTGTATAAAATATATATATAATGTTTTATGGGTAAAAGTACTCAGTATCAGAGATAATGTATGTAAATATAAACATGGACACTGAGGTCAACACTTAGTGGCTACTGTCTGTTTCATGCTTGAATGCAATCTTTTGGCGATGTGTTCTGGCTTGACTCAAAACTCAACACACAGGGTGTGAAGATTGCATGAAATCAACTAGCCACTTGACTACTTTTTCTTTGATACACACAGATTTTATTTTGCCCAAATACTGTCAACTAGGGTATTAGTGAAAGATAATTTTTTTTTAAATGCATGCTGTCTGTAATTGTATAGTGCTTAACATTATAAGATCAAAAATCATTATCATCAGCTTCCCCACCCCCAATCATTTCACCCCAGGCCACTAAAACACAAGGACACATGGCACAGTGGATAAAGGCGTTGGTTAGATCCAGTGACAGACCCAAAGAGTGTGAGTTCAATACCCGGTTAAGGCAGTGGAGAACTTTCAGAGGGAAAATTAGCAGGAGATAACTGATAACTGACATCCATCAAACATGGCACATGGAACTATAACAGTCTACCCCTGTGATCGAAATAAAGGGTTCAGTTCAAAATTCCAACCACCTGAAGAAGGCCGGAGCATACAACGGCCGAAACGTTGTGACAAATATGGCGACAACGATGAGGACAATAGTCCGACTAATGTAAATACTGAGTTATGGATTGTTAGAGAATATGAGAAAAAATATCAATATTGAGGAGTGAGAACAATAAAAGAACAGGAATGAAGTAAACAGGAAGTAACTGTTGGCATTGCATTTAAATTTAAAAAAATCAAATTTGAATGGGAAGCAATAAGCCAGAAGAGCTTCATGTTAGAATAGTAATTTCAACTGCAAAATGATGAAACCTTGCTGCCAATAGTCACCATAGAGGAAAATTCATCAGAAACAATTACCGTGAAAGTATTTATAGAAAAAGCATAGGGAAGCTACATTATGGTGGTGGGAAATTGATTGAAGCTGAGATGTCAGCTCAGGACCAATAACATTGCAGATTCTTCTTTGGATTTTATCAAGAATCTCTAAATATATAGCAGACATATATTTAGAGATTACTTTTGATGGAATTATTATTGTTATTTTAGTTATTTATTATTATATTGTTTTTTTGTTTCTTATAGATACCCCCCTATGATGAAACCCAGTTTATAAACAAAGCCCAATAACAGATTAATAACCAGTAATAATAAATCCAAATTATTATAAGCTTGTGTTATAAGTTATGTGCTGTATTGAAGATCCATTTTCACCATAAATCTTAGCAGCCTCTGTTTAAAATTTTCTCTTTTTTTTCTTTTTTCTTTAATAAACTCGGAACTGTTACCTTTCCACTTTCCAAGAAAGCAATTTAAGACTTATCTTAGTCCTTTATGAATTTCCAATATGACTACTCTTGAGCTTTAGGGCCATTCTTCTGGGGTTATTAGTAGCAGAGCCTAAGGCTAGTGAAACCCAGTAGAAGAGAGTGTTAGAGTAAAGTAGGTGTGTGTGTGGGGGGGTGATTTTAGAGCAGGATCCACCAATCTTTTTTCACAGAGGGTCAGATAACTGAGAGAATGACAAGTGCAGACTGGGTAACCAATTTTTTTTTCTTCAATACAATACACTGAATATACAAAAATAAAGACAACAAACAAATTTTATTAAAATTTATCAAAGACGACAACATTAACAATAAAACATTTATATCACGGCCAGTGTGTAGATATCTGAATCTCACAAACTAAGCAGCAAAAAAGGTTAATGAGATTTGTGAAACTGGTGTTTACCTTTTAAGTTTTAAGATATAATCAATATTTGCTTTGGAATTGCTGCATTCAACCAAGAGAATTGCTTTCAAATGTTCATCAGTTAACCTTGTTACATGACTTTACATACTTTAGATTTTATAATGATTTCAGACAAAATATATGACATAATTTGCTAAAATCAGTCCTTTTTATATACGGCACTCTTCAAACAGGTTTAAACATGGCAATGCAATTAAAAACATGATTGCTGCAGCAGGCTTGTCATTGCTTTTTCTGACAAACTTTATTGCTGGTATTTACACAAAAAGCACTTGTATATGAAAAATCACAAATTTTTTATTTCCCTGATTTTCCTAAAACTTATATTACTGTCAGATGTAAAAAATAGATTGCGCAGATTTTGATATTTTTTACTTACATTTATTTTAATTTTTTTCTACATACTATGTTTAAGTACAATCTATTTATAATTCCATATAAATAATTATATTTGTGGAACCGTGTGGCAGTGGGCCGGACCTAGCCTGTGGGCTTTAGTTTGGTGACCCTTGTTTTACAGGAAAAAGATCTTTTTAGTTTGTTTTCAAAATAAGCTTTCATTTTGAGGTTAAATTTGTGGTTGAAAACTTTGGTGTTTGGCATGTAGAATGCAATTTTTTATTTTTTTGCACCTTTTAGTCTTTGGCTTTATTTTCTACTATTTGGGCCAAACATGCCAATGCTTTTAATTTTTGACGAGATAAAGAGATTCAAGTCACTTTGCACACATTTGTCATGTATTTAATGAGTGACGTATTCCTCTGCACCGACTGAGTCCTTCCTAACAAATGACGTTGTTTTTTACCTTGTGACACTTTTCTTTTTATTTTACTTTAATTCTTTGTGTGGGGGGAGACATTAAAATACTTCCTGGTTGTTGCCATTTGGTCATACAGTGCAACCAATGGGATTTTTGTTCTCTATTGGTTAGTTTTGGTATGATGTCATTGATAGAAGCAGGTCAGCTTCCTGCTATACAAACCACTACAACCTTGTATTCTGTGCCCTTTCTCATAGTTGAACTTGAGTTTGAGAAATTTAAATAGCTGTTTGGGAGTACCCAAGTCTTGGATTAATTAACAGGGAGGTGAGGTAACCTAAGTGCTTCATTTCTGTGACATGTATAGCCACATTGTTCACTTGTAACCATTTTTTTTTTTTTTTTTTTTTTTTTTTTTTAACCATTTTAAGTGTCTTTTGTTAAGAATAATGTAATTTGTTCTCAACGTTTTTTTTTTTTTGTATTCTTTTTTTTTTTTTTTTTTTTTTTTTTTTTTTACGTTTTTAAAATTTTTATTTATTTGAATTTACTAACCTAAACTAAACACGGTATTTCATAGAAAAGGAATGGATATATCTTACAATTTTGGAAAAAAGAATAAAATGAAAATTGAATTTCTGGGTTTAAACACTCCTGACACCAGTGGAAAATAAACTTTATTATTTTACTAAAATTTTATTTTATGTGCCATGGACGATAATAGCTCTCCACAACTTCCTATCCTCCATAGTTCTAAAGAATATTTGTTTCCTTACTGTCTCTCCCAGTCTATGATCAGCCATCCATTTACATTAATTCATTAAGTAGGTTAGTCGCTGTTTCTATGCTCTGAGATGTGAATGATAATGACTCTCCACAACTTCCTACACTTTGTAGCTCTAAGCAACGTCTGTCCCCTTACTGTCCCTCCAGGTCAATGTTTTGCCATCCATTAATTCATTGGGTAGTTTTTTTCTCTGTCTCTCTTCTCTTACCTATTGAAGGTAAGAAAAATGGAGGAATATCAACATAGTACCTGTAAAAAATGGTGGTATTATTTATGTATGGATCAACACTTCTGCCTAGAATCATTGTAGTATCTGTGTGCTATGCTTAAGACCTGTGTGCTCTCTGTTAGTGGCATCTCTCTCTCTCTCTCTCTCTCACTTGTTGCTGCTGTTGGCAGTTTTCAAGTTATGCAGTTTCTTTTCTTTGATACAGTTCTTTTTGATGTCCAAAGAAGGATGATCTTTGCCAAAACTCTCTGACTTCACTCCTTTAAAGCCTTTTTTCATCATTGTTCTTAGGAAATGCAGTTGTTGGTTGGTTGGGTTTTATGGAATATCAACCACTGTGGGTCATTTAATGCCAAATTAAGGTATATATATATATATATATATATATATATATACACATATACATGCACACACATATATACATACATACATACACATATACCTATACATATATTAAATATACAGTACTATTAAACGCATGGCTGGCAACATTGTTTTTCCAAAAACATTATCTGAAGCCTTGTTGGATGTAGTTTATCGTCATACGCAGGAAGCAGTTGTATACAGCTGGTATTTTAGATATTTCTGAACTGGTTTGGTACCATGCAGTACATCCAATCTCAGTTTGACAAAGCTATTTAAGAACATGACTTGAGCTTTTTGGTTGAGGTTTTGTTTTTGCAGCAGTTTACGGCATTGGTTGAAACTTCCTCTGGTGCAGCCTATTCTATGTTCAATTTCTTTTTCTCTGATACTTAATTTCTTATAACTGACCCATGTGCTGAAATATTTGAAGGGTTTAGTATTTACTAATTCTACATTCTGATTTTTTTTTTTTTTTTTTTTTTTACAATAAACTGATTTTCTTGGTATCATTTCTATAATAAAAATGATACCAAGACAATCCGGATCACCAAAAATACCTTTCAGTATTTTTTCTCTTCAATGTACAGCATCCAAATAGTGCCATTATATTATAGATTCATTGCTCGGTTTCTTTTTTGAATTTTTTCGCAACTGAACTAATATACAAAAAAAAAAAAAATTACAGTGCACTTGTGAATTTATGTACAGATTTGTTCAAGATAGTTGAATCTATATAAACACTTGCATTCTTGTTTTTAGTAACAGATGCACATTATATGTTGCATACACTAATAATACATGCGCACACACACAGTAGAGGTTTGAAGTGTTCTCAAATATCTTAAATTAGAATTTGTTTTGGGAAAAGCTTTTTGGTCATACAAAGATATTTTAGCGTCTCTTTAAACTTCAGTTCAGAACTTCTGATAATTTGTTTCAAACTGATTTCTTATTTCTTTTTGTCAACCTTTATCTATATATATATATATATATATATATATATATATATATATATATTACATACAGAAACACAGGTATATATTTAATCACTATAGGTGTTATTTTCAGGGGGTTAAACCTTGTTTGAGTAGATACCTTGTTTTTTTTTGTTTTTTTTTAACCCTTGTAAATTGCCTTCCTACCTATGCATTTTAGAGTCTTAAAAAAGAATATGCCCTCCTATACGGAACATGGTTGTCCAATCCAGTGTCCTTGGTCACAATGTTGCAACTCAGCAAGGATGTACATCTTTTGGTCCAGAGCTTCTCAGTCTAAAGCACAAAGATGAAGCCAATTGGTGCACATACATACATACATACATACACACATATATATATATATATATATATATGGGAGGCACAGTGAAGTAGTGGTTAGTGCCTCGGATTGAAGAACCGGATAGTGGAATTCAAATTCCAGTCAAATCCGTTGTGTTCACTTACATGCTAATACCCTTGAGAAAGATATTAATCATCTTCTCCCTCCCGCTATGGGTAAATAGCAAGACAAACTGGGTTCTATAACCTTGAATGGCAACTGGACTAGGAGAAGGACAACTCAGAATTCAAAACGTAGAGTTGTTTGGGGGACCTTGTGGCATGTAGTGTACCACATCTCTGTATTTGTCCCTTCAAAAAGCGTAGTTTGGTTCTGCACAATGCCTTCAACACTATAATCAAATCATATATGCTGGTGTCTGGCTGTCGGTTCCTAGGAAGCTGCTTGCCCCTCATACATCAAATGTGATAGGAAAGTCCACCATATTTTATATATATATATATATATATATATATAGATATGATGCAATGAGAATTAAAATAATATATAAATTCTAATGTTGACAGCATTAATTCAAAAGAGGGCTCAATACCGATAGAGAAATAATTATTTATTATAATTTAATCATATAGACTAGAAGTGTTTACAATTAACTGTTTTTGTCTCTCTTCTCTCTCTCTCTCTCTCATATATATATATATATATATATATATATATATATATATATATATATTTTTTTTTTTTCCTGAGATTTCTCTTATATAGCATTTAGTGATGCTAATCATTTCTTTGGTATTTTTGAATAATGGAACCAAAAGAAATTTTATTTTTTATTTATTTTATAAAACATAAATGATGAATTTTCTTTCCTGCACACCTGTGCTATAGGAAATGATTGCTTTTGCACCTGTCATATGTGCACTTGTCACTGGGATGTATTATTAACAATTACTAAATAATGCTCTTCCTTCTTGATGGCTTCATGCAATTCTTTCTTTCTTTACCACCCCCCTGCAAAAATGACTCAAAAACACAGCAGGAAATGTTTTGAGCATGCTTACCTTCTATAATAATTATATAGTCTCCAATTCGTCTATTCTTTGAATAGTGCTGCCATAGTCTAGTGCTGCTGCTATATATTTAGAGATCCTTTGGCACCTTGAGGTGGTGTAATGGTCAGCAAGGTTGTTTCGCTAGAACAATTATGACTGAGTAGTGAAATCCTCACTGGGTGCCCCTTACTTTCAGCCTTGTGCCACATCCAAGCTACGCTTGAAAAATTACTATTTAGAGATCCTTGATAAAATCCAAAGAAGAATCTACAATGTTATTAGTCCTGAACTGGGATCTCAGCTTCATTGACTTTCCCACTGCTATAATGTAGTTTCCTTGTGCCTTTTCTATAAATACTTGTTCTTATGAACCTCTGGTACCTTATTGTTTATGTGCTATGTCCTCTCAGGATGTAGGTGATCTTGGCTCTCCACAATTTCCAGTTCTTTGTAGCTCTTAATAAATTTTCTGTTATTTCTCCTAAACCCTGTTCCGTCACCCATTTACTCAAACTGACTTGATATGCGTTGTTTTTCTCTGTTCTTCTTGTCTTTACTCTATCATATGTGAATTTTCTCTAAAACTTCATCGGTGATCATATATTCAGTTTACAGGGTGCGATAGGTAAATTGTCGCCATTTTTATATCTTTAATTTTGTGTATGCGCGTTGTTTGTTTTTGATTTTGTTGAGTGCACAATATAGTAGGATCAGTTGGGCACCTTCTGTGAGAAAAAGAGCACCATGATGCAATTCACTCCACCAAGAATTTGGAACTGGCATGCTGTACTGCTTGGCATTTGTGCCAGAAGCCCCAATGCGAACATTTCAGAATGTTTGGGTGTCAATCTGAGGACATTGCAGAGGATTCAGAGAGTTGGATGTGTCTAACGGTGATTACGAGGGTGTTTGGAGTGATCATTAGAGATGGCGACTTTATGCGTCCATCTTCCCACAGGGCCTCGGACTCAACACGGAGGCGTACATCAAGTGCCTTGAGGAGATAGTGCTGCCCTGTGTCAAGAGGGTGGCTGCTGGAAGATCCTACGTCTGGCAACAGGACTCTGCCCCATGCCACACAAGCAGGAGAACTCAGTCATGGGTTTTAGACAATTTCTGCAACCACATCACCCCTTACATCTGGCCACCTAACACCCCAGATTGCAACCCCCTTTATTATGTGTTGAGTGCAGTAGAGTGAGACACCAACAAAACTGCTTGTAAAACCAAAGATGAACTGAAGGCAAGGATTATAGCAGCATTCACCAACTTAAACAAGGAGATGGCCCAGAAGAATTCCAGTCATCAGGAGGCCGTGGTTGAAGCCAGTGGCATTTTTATTGAATAAACTTGCTCTTTAATATTTAAAGATATTTAAAATGTAATTTTGGTAAATATATCTATTAAAATGAGATGTCAGTGTTATTTTCACTTTTGTGTAATTTAGACAACAATTTATCCATCGCATCCTGTGTAGTATCCTCAGCATCCTTCTGTCAAAACATTTTTCTGTTGTTTGAAGCCTCTTCTTCATCTTTGAGGAGTTTGTTTAGACTTTATGAATTTAAGCCCAGTACTTGATTGGTGGTAAGGTCTCATGTTACAGTTGAAATGGCAAGATGTAAACATAAGTTCTGTGTTAACAGTTTCTTTTATCACACTTCTCACTTGTGGGACTCTCTTTTGCCTTCTTGCTTTCCAGTCAAGTTTGATCTCCAAAATTTAAATGCTATGTTAATCGTTACCTCCTATCTTAATTCTCGTTCTTTAATGTTTATATTTTTCTTATATTCTTTCACACTCCGTACCCCCTCGTCTTAGTGGGTGTATTGTCTTGCTTGGGGTGAAATGATGAGAGAAAGAAAATGTGTGTGTTAATTTAATATCCCATCATTATTTTTCATAGCTGTTTTCTGTTAATAAATGTGACATATCTTGTATACCCCACTGAGCTTAAGAAATCAGTTTTTAGGCTAATGGCTAAACTCAACTGACAAGTTTTTGATTAAGATTAGGTTGGAAATAATCTCTTGTAACTTGTTTTGCTGTAACTTTAAAATTGCCATTTGATTATATGAAGCAAGGCATACTTCAACTTAAGTGGTTTCCCTAATGGAAAAAAGGGGATGCTGGTTCAATTCCTGTTGAAGTTAGCACATTTTCTTTTGTAGGACTTCTCAATCTCTAGGCCAGTTGACATTAAGAAATGTTTAAAAAAACAAAAAAAAAAAAAAAAGATGTGTACTCAAACACATGTACCCACTAAAAACAACATTTACATTGATAGTTATTTATATAACCTGGTGTTCTGATCTTTCCTCTTTCAGGAATATTTAATATCAAGTTGAATAATGTTTTTGATTTGATTGCTGAAAATAAGGGCAGATAGAACCCATGTGAAATGCTGCATGTTTTACAAGTTTAAAAAGTAGCAAGGACATTGTGCACAGTCTTTTAGAAATAAAATCTCAAATTTCATGAAATACCATTATTAGTTTACTTGTTATCACTTTGGTAACATTACCCGTCATTCTAGAAAACTGATTCCAGTTGACAATCAAGCTCTCTTTACTCTAACTGAAAAAATTCTAAGCGGGTAACACTAGAAATGACACAGCAGTTCAATGCAGGACCTACAATGATGGTCACACAACTTCAAAAAAGAAGAATCTGCAATGTTATCAGTCCTCATTTGGCATCTGTGCTTCAGTCACTTTCATGCCACTGTAATGTAGCTTCCCTCTGCCTTTTCTACAGATATTTTCATGGCAATTGTTCTGATGAACTTTGCTCTTTTTTACCTAGACTTTATGAATTTAAGTATACTACTAGATTGGCAACTAGGTCTCATCATTTTACAGTTGAAATTGCTAGTTGTAACTGTAAGTTCTATGCTAACAGTTTCTTCTCTTACATACATTTCTCACTTGTGGAGCTCTCTATATATGCAGGCACTTTCGGCTATTTTATTAACCATTATCAAGGATTTTAAAAAATTTTTTAACTAAATATGTAGATTTTTATATCTATCATGATGGGAACCCACTTGATTTCTAGTCAACTTTGATGTTCAAAAATTTAAATGCAATGTCAATCGTTATCTTTTGTCTTAATTCTGGTTCTTTTATTGTTCTCTCTCCTTAATGTTTTTCCTTCTTTTTTCATATTCTTTTACACTCGGTAACCTCTTGTTTCTTAGTGGCTTTATTGCCTTGCTTTGGTTGAAATGGTTAAAAAATTAAAGAAAACAAATAGCAACTCTGTAAAGTATTAGAACTTAGCCAATGTATTCTATATGATCTGATTGGATTGCCACTTAATTGGAATCAACACCCTTTTACCATTCAAGACAAAACTTGCGACTGAATCTTTTCTGGCAGAGATCATCAACAGTATTGAAAAATTGGGTCCTTTATAATTATATTCAGTGAAATAGACAATGGTTATGAGCAAAACCAGGATCACGTCCTGAGAAGGTAATGCTCAGCATTTGATGAGATGTGGTGAGCGTCATCTATCATATCTTAACTGTAATAAAAAATTTAGTACTTGAGAACTGTCATCGTTAACTGGTAACCTTATACTAGTCATTTGATTAAAAAAAAACAGTAAGCTTCACTGATGAATTGAGAAAAGTTTTGTTACTCTTGCATGACCACACAAGAATGCATATTGCTAAAGGCATGCAAAGATTTTGGTTCTGAATATGAACTCTAGTTTTTTTTGTTTGTTTTTTTTATCTTTACTTTCCTGTCCTTGCTCCATCAGATTATTATAAACTTTAAGAATTTCTTGGGCAGGAAACGTAATCATTTTACCCTAAAGAAGGCAATAAAGCCATTAAGATGCATGGGATTACTGGAGTGCAAAAGAATACAAGAAAAAGAAAAACATCAAGGAGAGAGAAGAATAAAAGAATAGGAATTATATACTCTATACTAATAATGAAGTTTTTTTTTTGTTTTTTTTTTCAAGCAAGGCAATAAATCCACTATGATACAAGGGGGTTATTGAGTGTTAGGGAATATAAGGAAAAAACACAATTAAGGAGAGAGAACAATAAAAGAACAAGAATTAAGAAGACAGAAAATAATGATTAACATTGCATTTAAATTTTTGAAGATCAAAGTTGAATGGGAAACAAGAAGCTGGAAGAGAGTTCCACAAGTGAGAAGTGCTATTGAAGCTGTTGACATAGAACTTTCGGTTACATCTAGCAGCCATTTCAACTGTAAAATAAAACCTTGCCACCAATTTAGTACTTAATTTAAATTCATGAAGTCTAGATACCATAGAGGAAAGCTCATCAGAATAATTACCATAAAAGTATTTATAAAAAAGGCACAGGGAAGCCATATTATGGTGGTGTGAAAGTGACCAAATCTGAGATGCCAGTTAAAGAGAAAACAAAGTATTCTTTTTGCTTCAAAAGCCAAAGAATTTATGACCAAGATATTAAACCCTTTCATATTCTGAGGGTTTATATTGGGGAAAATAAAGGAAACGATTGCCATAATTGAATTTGTAATTGATCATTAAAGTATGTCTTAAAAGAAGATAACGGGGCTTTATTTGCATTCAATAAATTCAATACCAATCTGGAAATGATTTAAAAGATGATGCAATATAATAACGCATATGCACAGTGCTAGAATAAAAACAAGATTTCTCAGTCATACCATTGTCTATGGGGGCTAAGGCAAATGGCCATATTGTGCCCCTCAGCCTCATTTTTTATTAGCATGTGGTGTGGGCATGATGAAGGGACTTATAAAATATAATTTAAGCAAGTCCTTTTTATGAGGCTGTGGTTATTAACATTGAGCAAGAATAATGATCTCCTATTCAAGTTCGGCTTGAGTATAAGCAAAATCAATTAAACATGCAAGTGGACAACCACAAAAACAGTTGAATATATTTTTGCTCCTGCACAAGGTTCTTAGGTATCCTTTGGCTGAAGAAGCCAGCATCTTGACTGAAATGCACTTAAGCACCAGCATGAAAGATTTGGGCTTTGAGAAACCTGCATTGTGTGCAATTTTGTTTTCTTACCTGCCTCTCCCTTTCACTGACTCTGTAAATCTCTTCAATCTCATTTTTTGTTCTTGTTGTTGTTCTTTCTATCATTTCTTCCTTCTTTTTTTTTTTTTCTGTTCCAATTACCACATACATACACTCTCTTCTGTCTTAGCCAATCTTTTTTTTTTTTCTTTTCTGTCTGGTACTTGTTCTCTTCTTTTTCTGTCTCCTCTTTTTTATTATCTGTCTTCCACTACCTCTTCCCTCTCTTTATTGCTCATTTACCCTCTCTCACTCACTCCCCTCTTATGTCTGTCAGTCCCTCTTCTCTCTCCCTTTTCTAATTTCTCTGTTGCTTCCTCTACTCTTTTCTAATCTGTCTGTCGCTCCCTCTTTCTTCTAATCTGTCGCTCCCTCTTTCTTCTAATCTGTCGCTCCCTCTTTCTTCTAATCTGTCGCTCCCTCTTTCTTCTAATCTGTCGCTCCCCCTCCTTTCTTCTAATCTGTCTGTCGCTCCCCCTCCTTTCTTCTAATCTGTCTGTCGCTCCCCCTCCTTTCTTCCAATCTGTCTGTCGCTCCCCCTCCTTTCTTCTAATCTGTCTGTCGCTCCCCCTCCTTTCTTCTAATCTGTCTGTCGCTCCCCCTCCTTTCTTCTAATCTGTCTGTCGCTCCCCCTCCTTTCTTCTAATCTGTCTGTCGCTCCCCCTCCTTTCTTCCAATCTGTCTGTCGCTCCCTCTTCTTTCTCCATTTTTATTTATTTATAAGTAACTTTATTTGCCTTTTATGGAAGCTCTTATTTGAAGATGTTTATTCTCATTTTTTACTTTCTCTTAAATCATTATTTTGTTTTCTTATTTAATGAATGCATTTTAATCATTAATGTAAAATAGCTCTTCACAATTTCTACTCATCTACAGAGTCCATAGATATCTATGATTGGTTTCTTTTTTACTTTTTTTTTTTGTTCTCAGATGAGTTCCAAAGATGTACACAATGTCCAAATGTCCCCTTCAGCAGGGACCAAAATTACTCCTACACACTGGTTTACAACTGAAATTCAACAGATGATGTAAGTACATAAATCAACTCCTCTTTTGTGTTTGTGTATTTTTTTTTTTTTTTTTAAGTTGGTTTTTCTCCTAAATCTAGGTTATGTCAGGCTTACAACCACTCCACATTGAAACACTGGTTCCTGTACAATCAATGAAGTTAAGCAACAATGAGCATGGTTAGTAGCTGGATGGGTGACAACTTGGGAATAGCACGTGGTGTAATGGATAATGACTCGGAAGTGTTAACTGGAGAGCAAAGTTTCAATTCCATTTGGGTTCTTTTTGTATTCACTTATGTGCAAATACCCTTGAGAAAGGTATAAATTCACTGCTTTTCTCTCCAGCTATGGGTTAATTAGTAAGACTTATAAAAAAAAAATTGTTACAACTTAAAAATATTTTCTAGTTTTAAATACCCTGCAAAAGGTTTATAAGCCGTAGAAATCAATCCATTTAAAAAAATAAAAAAAATTCTGTCATCCTGAATTCATTTCTCCCATCGGCTATATAAATGTTGGTAGATTGATTTATTTTTTACGGCTTATCAACCTTTGCCAGGTTATTTAAAACCAGAAAATATTTTTTGATTGAAAAAAAGTTTTATTTTGTTTAAGATAACACTGATTTTCTTATACAAGTCCTACTATTTAACTCCTGGCTGGTGGGTGGGGAGAAGAGGTGGAGTCATACCTTTCCCATGGATATTTGCACATAAGTGAATATAACGCACACAACTGGAATTGGAATGTGGTGCTCTGATTTCCGGTTATGGGTCACTACCCATTGCACTACCTGCATATCCAAGCTTACAGCACCTTGTCTTCCTCCAGCAGTCAGCCATCTGGGTACTGACCAGGCTCAAGATTGCTTAACTGTGGTGATTGTACGAGAAGGCTTTATGAATGTCGAAGTTGTTTAAAATATTTCAACCTGTTTTTCACACCCACCATTATAGATTCAGATGCTTTTCTATTTCAGGAACCTGTATTTGACAACCAGATACCTTCCCTCACTCATTCTGAGAGAATAGTATATAATTGTTCTTAATTAAGGCCATCCTGATGGTTTGTTAAAGTAGAATTAGCTAACAAATGATGCTCTTTGCCTCACTGTAAACCATGTGAGTCAGGTGTACTCAGCTGAAAGCAGTTTTATTTTTAATATCACTAAAATTCAAGGGGCTATTGGGAGTGAAAGAGACTGAAAAGACTTTAGAAGGAACTGGAAACCCAATCCTAAACAGGAAACAAAGGATAAACCTGTACTCCTGTTCAAAAGACCGGGGAGGAGAGTGAATTGGATGATAAGTGAACCTATCTACTCCTATTGAGAGTGGGGGGGGGAAGAAATAAATAATAAATAAAATTTTGGAGTTTGTTTAGATATTAGAAGTATAAACAGTGTTGAAGTAGACTGTAGTTGTAAGTTCAATTTCTGCATCAAGCAGTAAAAAAAATCCTGACCTCTGTTTAGAAGATAAAATGAAACTCACACCTCAAGGATGTATTTATTAGAAAGAATTGACCAATAGATCTCTCCTAGCATAAATGGCAGGAATGGGAACAGTTTACTGTATTGTTAGGTTGGGTAACTTTGATAGGTATGTTTGTTTTTTTTCAGCACTTTTGTTAGCTTTTCATAGCTTACTATGGTCACCATTTTTTGTTTTAGTAACATCCTGCCTACAACCATATCATAGGTAATTTACAGTTGGATCATAGACTATACATATTTCTTTTATTTTTGCCATTATCAAAGTTAACTGCAATATCAAGTAACTTTGATAACACATTGAATTTATGTTTAAATCGATGCTATGTTGCTTATGGCAAACTTTGAGGATATTTTAATAAAATAGAAGGAAACCTACTCTTGATAAAATTTTAGAGCCTGATTTTTTTTATTTTTATTTATAAACACCAGAAATTTTCACAAATGAAAATGTCCTCTACTTAATGTTAAATATATTATGTGAAACATAGCAGAACATACCATTAAATATTGATGGAAATTTCAGTAAGTCTACAAAAGCATTTAAAAAAAACAAAATTAAAGAAGACTAGATTATTATATGATATCGGTACTTTTATGTGGCAGTGAATGTTAAACAGCCTGCCCAGAGATGAAGAGTCTTCAAACAACAGAAATATGGTTCTACAGAAGGATGCTGAGAATACCATGTGAGCAATGACAAAATTTTACAGAAAATAAAGGAAAAAGCACACTTATACTCAGAATCAGAAAGAGGTAGTTAAAATTTCTAGTGCACATATGGAAAGAAGGCTTAGAAAATTTGATACTCATAGGACATTGAATTCAAGCGGGACAGGAAAGTAGTAAATAACCTACCTAATAAACTTGTTTGAATGGTTGGCTGAACAGGGATTAGGAGAGATAGCAAAAAGACAAACATTGCTAAGAGCTACAAAGAACAGGAAGTTGTGGAGAACCATAATTTCTAACATTTTTTTAACAATATTGTCCTCTAAATTACTCAACTTGACGGTATGGAAAGAATCGTTATTGAATTCCTCCCTCTTTAGTACAATGACGGTGGTGTTGTCACAGGGTTGGGATTGCATAAAACTTTTTCCTGAGCTGTTTGAAGATAGAAATACAGCAGAGAGGTGAAGAACAGAAACTATACTCTGATCCCATACTGAAGGCCGAGTAAAAGTAGGTATCTATCTGCGCAACCACATCGTTACAGAATATGACACAAGGTTAAAGTTTAATGTGGAGAAGCCCTTCAAAAATTGCTCATACCGCCTCAGTACTTTCCTATTTTTGGGAACACCTCAGGCACTAGGTAATGACTTCAGCCACCTCCTGAAGAAGTACTGCTTGAGGCAATTCATTCTGCCTCACCCCTGGGAGCTTGAGCTAATATTAATTTCAAATTTCCCCAGCTGGTGCCAGGGGTAAGTATTAAATGATTTATTAAGTGTAGCATGGATGTGACACAATGCCAACAGTATGGATCAAACTCAGTAGTCAGTTGTAATTGTTCAAGTAATACAAGCTTGCTAACCATTGCACCAAGTTGAAATGCCCTAAAATAATAATTTAATATGCATAGCTTAGATGTGGCACAAAGTTGTGAGTATGGAGCACTCGGTGAGAATTGAACTGTCTATACAGTTGTAATTGATTTAGGGGGACATGTTTGCTAACCATTACACCATATCAGTGTTCTATAGTGATTTACTCAGTATAACTTAGATGTGGCACAAGGTTGTAAGCATGGAGCACCCAGTGAGGATCACATTCACTACTCAGTCCTAATTCATCTAGCAAGAAAAGCTTGTTAACCATTACACCACATTGAAGTGCCCATTCACACGTAGTAATTTGCTAAACCTAATTTGATGTGGCACAAGGTTGTATAAAAGTATGATCTTTAATATATTCTGTAGTTATGTCTAATGAAAAATTTGGTAATTGGATGGTGGAACTATCAAAGAGTCTCTGAAACAAAGAATTGTTTCTATCTGCTTTGAGGTTAGAGTGGCATTTTCAACAGGCTATGGATTTGGTCATGCAGAAATCAATGGCCTTTCTAATGTTCCCACAGTTCTCTGCCAACCACACCCACCCAATCACCAACTTGCAGTGCACCACAACATTTTTATGGCTTATATTCTTGTTTAATCTTGGACCAAAGGAAATATATTTCCACCCCACCTCTAGCTTTATTTGTGAGAAATGAAGTTGCTCCTGTGGTTAACTCCAAATACGATCACTGCCCCCCCTTTTTTTAATTGAAAATCTCTGGAGCCCTGGAGCAGCTGTCCAGAGCTAGTAGTCATTCTGCTTGTTCAATAATGACCTTGGATAAATATATATCTGGGGGGAGGGGAAGAAAATATAAACTGCTGCAGACTTGTGTAGTCATTATACTCCCTTTCCGTCCAATTTAAATTTACTTCCAATTTTAGTTTTTTGTTTTCAATTTTATTTATCTTTACAACTTTCAGAGTAAAACTTTTCTGTTTACTTATTATTTACACCTTGTTCAAAAGACTAATCATTTTGATTCAAGTCACGTCTTCCCTTGTACCTTACCTCCCTCGCTGTCACTCTGGGAGATTTTTCTCCGTGGATCGTAATTCTTGTGATCTTTTCCTATTTTTTTCCTTACTTTCTGTTTTACATTTTTTTTTCATTCATAATAAAGTCTTAACTTTATCTATTTTTTATTTATTTTAAAACTTTGCACCCCTCATTTTTTTTTTTTTTTTTTTAAACTTATATTTTGTTCCATTTTCATAACTTTTTTATTTATTGTAAATTATTTGAAAATTTAGTTTTTTATTTTAAAACTGCCACCCTTATTTTTTTTATTTTTTTTAACTTCTGCTTTGCTCCATTTTCCCATCATTTTTTTTTATATAAAAAAACAGAAATAGTAACATTTATAAAAAAAAAAAAAAAAAAAAGTTAGCAAAGTAGACGTTAAAAAAAGTAGAGACAAAGGATTGGACTTTATTAAAAAAAAAAATGTAAAGAAAATGGAAATTGAAAAAAAGATAGATAGGAAAAAAGTTTGGAAAAACCCAAGTTAAATTTTTTTTTTTTTTTTAATTGGTGTGTCACAGTTAAATACTCAATAGAAATTCCATTTTTATGGTATGGTGTTAACAAAATTTTAAAAAAAGAAAAAGCAATGTATTTAAATTATTATTATTATTATTATTGGTGTAATCACTGAAAATTCTGTTCTTAAGGCATGATATCAAGAAGACTCCTCACAACTCAACTTTTCAAATAAACCTCACAGTAAATGGTAGCAGTTTTCTGGAGGTCTATACTCTTGGTCTCAATTCCAATTATTATTATTACTACTACTACTACTACTATTAACATTACAATCTGCAGTGACTGCCATATCAATAAGAATGCACATTCTGTTTTTGTGGTCTTTGATCACAATGTCTGGTTGATTAGCTTTGATTGTTCTGTGTATATTATAAAGGCCCATAAAATTGTTACAGGTCCTATCTCTGTGTTATTATTACTAAAATTATTATTATAACTACTACTACTATTATTACTATTATTAACTTTGCTATTTCTCTCTTAGGATATGTGGGTGTTGTAATAGGCATGGAAGTGAAATTTGCATATTGAGTTCAAATTCCAGTTTAGCCTGTTGCATTTCCTTCTACATAAAAATAATTTGGGAAAAACATGAATCAGTCTTTTTTTCTCTCCATATATAAGTTAACTAGAAAAATAGTCTGGGTACTTCTAACCTTTGGGCAGCAATCAGTCTAAGAAGAAATACACTGAATTCCAAACTGAAGAGAAGGCAACAGGAAACCACTTTAGTATCCTTTCTAAGAATGTCTGCCAATTCATTGATAATAAAGAAATGGAATCTACAGAGAGTCAGGATTGGCTAGATCCTGAAAATATTCAGTATTTAGGAAAAGAAGAAATTCTCTCCTTGTTTTTGCCTCAAGATATGATTGTAATAACACCCTCTTCCATCATTGATCATCCTGTCCCCTCATAACGAGGACTTGAAGAGCAGGCAAAAAAAAGATATTAAAGAAAAAAGAAAGTCCTCCCTTTTAACATTTTACTAAAGTTGTAAAAGAAAGGAGGGCGGCATCAGCTTAACATTGTTTATGCATTACAAAAATGGAATGATTCAACAATTACATATTTAACCTGGCTGATATCAATATTCGAAGAATTTATATCCTTTCTCATAGCTTTGAAAGGGAAGCTTACAACAAGGTCAATAAGTTTTATTGGGGAGGAAAACTATCTTTTTCTATGTGTCCCTTCAGGACATGGACGATTATGGCTCTCCACAACTTCCCGTACTTTTTTTGCTCCTTGTAAAGTTTCTCTTTTTGCTATCTCTTCTAATCAGTGTTCTGCCAACCATTCACGCAAGCTCATTCTTTTTGTATGTGCCGTGTCCCTTGACGACATGGGCGATCATGGTTCTCTACAATTTCCTATCCTTTGTAGCTCTTATTAAATTTTATCTTTTTGCTATCTCCCTAATCTTGGTTCTTACAACCATTTACACAAGTTCATTCTTCATATATACCATATCTCTTCAGGATGAAGGCGATCATGACTCTCCACAATTTCCTTTACTTTGTAGCTCATAGTAAAGTTTGTCTTTTTGCTATCTCTCCTAATCCATTTATACAAGCTCATTAGGTAGGTCATTTTTTGCTTTCCTCTCAAAATCTATCTCAAAAAATAATTTTTACAATCTAAAAATATTTTCTGGCTTTAAATAACCTGCAAAGGGTTGATAAGCTGTGTAAAATGAATCTATCAACATTGTTGTAGCTTACATGTTCAGTTCATGGTATTCTCAGCATCCTTCTGCAGAACATTTCTGCTGCCTGAAGTTTTTCCAGTGTTAAATTAACATTACTTTTTTTCTTTTTTTTCTTTAATAAATGTTCACTCTATACAAAGCTCAAGAGCTACTCAAGGTAGGGGGTTACCGAATGTAGGTATTGTATGGATATATGAGAAGTAAGTATATATTATGATGATATGTTGGATAGATAACAGTTGAAAGCTTGAGACTTGAAGAAGTTAAGGTAGTAGTGATCAGAGAAGCATCCTCGAAGGAGTCAGTTCTACAAACTAGCAGATCTTTGGAATAAGTGTCTTTCTTGCCAATGAAATATGAAAGGAATGAGGGTGGTTCGACCCTGTGTATGTGGCATGGTGGGTCCTTTCTGTTAAAGTATGAACAGTTAAACCAGTTATTGAGAATCATCAACGATAAGCCTGTTTGGTGACTGTGGTTATTGAGTTTCATACTGGTATCAGTGTTCCAGTTCAGGTAAAAAGCCAGGATTTTGAAAGCTGATTTTTAAGGCAAGGGGACAAACAGTTTATCTATACTGGGACAATTGACTTGGCACAATCTTTGTATTTCTATTTTTTGTTGCTATGTAAGTTTGGTAAATATCAAGAATATTCAAAGATGATTTGAATATTGGAATCATCTTGAGTCCTCATCAAAGGTTAATATCCAGAATTTTAACCTTTTTCTGCTTATTATTCCACTTTAAGACGTGCCTTTTGATGTGAAGCGAGTATTCATTTGGATTATTTTATCTTTATTGATAATATACGCAGAAAAGACTAAAATATAATATGTGCTTACACATTGCATTCAATGACAATTTATGACTTATCAAGTTACACTGATTTTTTTTATCAGATTTTAGAAACCATGCTTGGGCATTAAGTTTGAAGTATAGAAACCTAAAAAGAGTTGCCACCATGAAAATAAAAACCTTAATTTTGTTTGGGGAACGTACAAAATAAACTTATAACTTGGTTATGAAAACTTTGGTTTGGTTAGTAAATAATAATAATAATAATAATAATAAAGTCCCTTCCCAATAATAATAAAAATAATTATCCTCTTATTATTATTATCATCCTCATCCTTTATTATAATAATAATGTTCCTTCTCTATTATTATTATTATTATTATAATGTTCCTTCTCTGTTATTATTCCCTAATGCTATACCTTATATTGCTATTTCAACCTTTTGACAGCATGAACCTAGTCTTTGAGTAAATCGGTAAAAATTTGACAGCTTGATTGATCTGTAACCTGACTCAAAACATATACAAGACTGACCCTTATGAAAAAGGTTTAAATGTTTGGATTTGCAAAATGAAATTGCTGTTAAAATGTGACCCCAATCTATCTTTGCAAATTGAGTCACAGAAAAAGAAAATGCAACTTTTCCCCCTTTTTAAGCTTCCATACTTTAAAATGTTGGAATTAGCTTTTTGTGAGGACAAAGGATAAAAGCATTGCATAGACTACCTGAGCAAGTTTCATTTGTACTCTACTACAATTGTCTTATTTTTATCTACAAGGAGGTTCTTAAAAGTTCTTAGATTAACTAAGGAAAAAAACCCAAAAACCTCTCATGTCTGGTCATTTGGTCAGATTTTAAGAAGTGGGTTGGGCTGAGAACTCTTCAGTACACTCCTCTCCTGTAAGTCTGTCAATTAGTGTGTGGGTAGAAATATTTCGATGCATGTCTGTACAAATATATATATTGAAATTGTCATATTAAGTTCTTTCTTGGAAAGCTATTGACTTGATTTATAATCAATTTATATCAATGTTTAACAGATAACTTTGAAAGCAAGGCAATAAAGCCACTAAGATAAGATAACGTATAAGATAAAATTTTTGCATTAACATATTGACTGCCAGGGGTCAAAATCTGACTTCAAGCACCAACTATATAATAGGCAATAAAACTTTTTTTTTATGTGTTAATTTTAATTTAAGTGAATTCTTAACATTGTTTTCACACTAAAAGTATCACTGTGAATAAATTCAGTTGGTGCCCGCTGATGAAAATGTATCAGAAAATGTTACTTTCTGATTGGCAATCAATGTGTTAAATCAATTTTTCAGGAAAATAGTTTTTCTCAAGTCTTCTGTTATTATTCTTTCCATTGACTTGGGTTTCCTTCTTAACCTTTTATTTGAAGTTGTGCTGAATGTCAGCATCTTGATTATATCATTATTTTCTCATTGAATTACATCCATTATATCCATTTTAGTTGTTGCTGCTGTTGATTGTCCTCAAGTGATATGATTTCTGTTATCTGGTAAAGTTCTTTGTTTGGGATTCTGTATCATCTGTCCATGAATTTCAAAGAAGAATAGTCCTCACTAAAACCTACAGTCTTTATTTGCTCAAAGCCATTTTTAGCCATTGAGGATGTAGGTTGGACTGAGAACTATTCAGTATACTCTTGTAAGTATATTAATTGGCATGCAAGTAGAAATATCTTTGTGCATGTCTGTACAAATATATATATATATATATATATATATATATATATATATATATATATATAATATATATTGATAATTTCATGGGTCCTTTTTTTATTATTTACAAAGGGATATAAATTATTAAAAGTTCTTTCTTGGAAAGCTATTGACTTGATTTGTAATTAATTTATATCAATGTTTAACTATGAGAGAATATGAGAGAAAAAACACTTTTAAGGAGGGAAAACAATAACAGAACAAGATTTAAGAAGACAAGATAACAATTGAAATTGCACTTAAATTTTTGAAGATCAAAGTTGACTGGAAAGCAAGAAGCTGGAATAGTTCTACAAGTGAGAATTGTGATAGAAGAAACTGTTAGCATAGAACTTACAGTTACATCTAGCTATTTCAGCTGTAAAAGTAAGTGTTGCCGCCAATCTAGCGCTGCACTTAAATTCATATAGTCTAAGAACACTAGAAGGATGGTCCTCACTAAACCCTACAGGTTTCATTTGCTCAAAGCCATTTTGAGCCAATGAGCTGAGAAATTAGTTCTATGCAACTGACTGTTTAGATATTTCTGAACAAATTTGACACCATGTATGACATTCATATTAAAGTCTTGATCTGATTGAGGCTATTTACAAACATGAATTGAGTTCTTAGGATATTTTTTTTATCAATTTGTAATCTAGGGTAAAACTCCCCAGTACATCCTATTCTATGTTCACTCTCCTTATTTCCTCTACTAAATTTGTTATAACTAATCTATACACCAAGTTATTTGAAGTGTTTTTCTGATGGATTCAGTATACTTGTCATCACTGGTTTCATTCCCACTCCTGATTGTTGTTTCTGTTTTGGAAAGGTTTATATTGAATCCAATTTCTTGGAACACTTGGTAGAGGATGTTGGTTTTAATTTCTTTTATTTAAAAGTCATGCATTTAATACTAAAGAAAAGAAGTTGGCAAGGCTACGGACAGGATGAAATCAATCTTATCAATATTGGGGAAAAGTGCAAACAGGTAAGAGGGTACAAAATACAGTTGGTTTTACTAGGGTGTATATATGTAGTACAATAAATTTTCATTATTTTTTTTCTTTTTTGAAAAATTAAAAGTTTTATTATTTAACATACAAAATACTCTCACTATTTTAATAATAATTTAATGACTAAAATAACAAATACATATTTAATAAAAATGCAATATTTTTTGTATATCTTTAAGTTTTTATATACAAGAATCCAGTTTCCAATTCACCTTATGTTTGCAAGACAGGAACACAATTGAGAGAAAATGTAGTTTGTCTGCCCAAAGGCAGATACTACACTTTGACCCCTGCCACTCACCTCAGTATGTCATCACATAGACATTGACCAATGTTAGAATCTGAGGAATATTTTCATTTGCATGCAAATTATTAAGTTAGATTTTTTTTTTTTTTTTTTTTTTTTTAAATCATTTGCATTGCCTTAGTTTTATGTCATTAAAGTTTTTTTGCATGCTTCTGATATCAGGGGATTGAAACCCTACTCACTAATGGTAATTGTATTACTCAACTTTTGCTGAAATGCTTTCTTTTACTTTTAGCTACTTTTCTAATTATTTTTTATTAAAGTTCATTTTTATTTTGACCAAATATTAAATAATCTTAATCATATTCAACACACACACACACACTAGAGCAGTGGTTCTCAACCTTTTTTGTACAATGCACCTTTTTCACCATAAGCCAGAATGTCACCCTGCTCCATTTTCCAAAATTCTTTGACTCAACAAAAGATGCATTCCAAATAATATATATGTATTATTGAAAATCTTCATTCTTTTTTATATTAGTACATATACATGGATTATTTTTATAGAAGAGTTTTTCAAATTGAATAGCAATAGAAAATATTAATGGATTTTTAAACTTGAATTGATGTCCAGTAATTTTGTTTCAATTCATAGTTAATTATTAAATCCTTAAACTGAAGTATACGTCCATAAACAGAAAGTACAGTAGAATACCAGGGGACTGGAATTCAAAAAACAAAAAAGTTAAATAAAAAGACCAAGGTATTTTGATTAACTTTATTCTGATTAATCAATGGGAAACTTGTGAAAAAGTGAGATTTTTCTCTCCCTCACCTAAAATTCTGAAATTTGTTATATGAAAATAAAATAGATATCTTTTCTTAGGTGTTTATAAGTTATACACTGTTCAATTATTAACGTTAACAACAAACTATTTTAAATTACAAATATCACTCAGCTTAAACAAAAATTACTTACCATATAATATATATACATATTTATAATACATTCCTCCTTGCCATCAAATTTGATGGCATGGGTACACCAATGTGCATACATACATATACATACACACATATATATATATATATAAAATCTCTTTACCTAGTAAGACACAAGGCCACAAGCTTGGAGCACTTCAAAATAATCGCCTTTACACCTTCTTACCATTACTCCATGATAAAGCACACAATGTAATTAAGGCAGTGGCTCCTTGCTTATTTTGCTTTCTTTTTCACCATAAGCCAGAATGTCTAACCCCCACCCCCATTTCCAAGATTGTCCAACTGAAAAGGTGCATTCCAAATAATATGCATATATTATTGAAAATCTTCATTCTTTTCCATATTAGTACATATACATGGATTATTTTTTATAGAGGAGTTTTGCAAATTTAATAGCAATAGAAATTGTTCAAGGCTTTATAAACTTGGATCCATGTCCAGTAATTTGTTTAAATTCATGACTAATTATTAAATCAATAAACTGAAGCCTACATTTATAAACAGAAAGTCCAATAGAATGCTAGGGTATTGGAATTTAAGAAACAAAATATAAAAATAAAAATAAAAATAAAAAAACACAAAGTAAAAAAGAAAAGAAAAAGTTTTTCCTCCCTCCTGAAAAATCCCCTTGGTGGTGGCAGGGGTGCATTTGATGCACATTTACATGTCATATATTAGTATTGTTACATTTTAGTGTTTTAAAAAATATCTTTTTTTTTTTTTTTTTTTTTTTTTTTTTAAATAGGTTTTGCTTGGGGTTATGATTTCATCCTAACAAATACTTGTAATTATAGGATTAAGTCTATTTGTTGGCATGTAAGACTCATCCATATTTTTTTTTCTTTTTTATCCCAGATATTAGAATTTCCTAAATTTGTAAGAAATATAAAAAAAAGAAATTTTGTTGAATAAGAAACATGGATGACGTTCTACTTATGGTCTATCTATAATCTAATAGTTATTTTTCTTAAAATTTTCCTGAATTTATCCTACAAATTTATAAGTTTACCATTCATTCATGTATTGACTATTGCTACCACGTCTGGTCTGGTGCTTCTGATATGCATTCAGTAATTCTTGATAAAATACAAGAAAAAAAAAAGTGCATTTTTCTGGTTTCTTGCTTATCAGTTAACTTTGATCTTCAAAAATTGAAATCCAACATTGATCATTATCTTCCCTCTTAATTCTTGTTCTGTTAATGTTTTCCTCCCCCCCCCCTATATTCTTTCACAATCAGTAACCTCTTGCATCTTAGTGGTTTTATTGCCTTGTTTGGGGTGAAATGATTAATTAACAAAAAAAAAAAAAATTCCCTGATAAAATTGCAGTTTGGTCTTCATATGTCAATAAATCCAGTAACGGTAAGTTTAAAAAATATATTTTGCTTTGGGATGCATTGAGAGTTTTTATTTTTTTAGTACTGAGTACTGTGCTTAAATTCCTAAAGTTTAGGCATCATAGCAAAGAGTTCCTCCAAACAATTACCATGATTATACTTGACTGAACAAGGAGAGCCAGCAGAGTTCCACAGACAAGAAGTGCAAGAAAAGAAACTGTTACCATGGTTACAGCTAACCAATTCAGTGTTAAATTGGTGAGACATTATTGCCACTCTAGTACTGTACTTAAATTCAGTATAAAGTTTAGCAAAGAGCTCATTGAAACAGTTGCCATGAAAATATTTATGGAAAAGGCACATTAAGGCAACTTCACAATAGTGGGAAAGTAACTGAAACGAAGATGCCAGATCAGGGCAATATCATTGCTGATTCTTTGGATTTTATCAGGAATCTCTCTAGATATATGTAGCAGAAGGAGAACCAGACCATATATGGCAGCAATATTCTAAACAAGGATGAATGTTTTTTGTGTGTGTGTGTGTGTATATATATATATATATATATATATATATATATATATATATATATGCATGTTTCATTAAAAATAACAGAGAAGGTACTACGGTTAAGCTTTTTATTTAATTTTTCTTGTGTTCGAACAAGAGCTTTCTTTTCTGGACAAAGGGTGTGTAAAAACTGTCCAAATGTTTTATTTTTCCAAGCGCTTTCGGCTATACCTTTAGCCATTATCAAGGATGATTCAATTTTTCAGCTTAATTGAGTGTGTGCATTATGTGTATATCTTAGTGTGTAGTAGGGATGTTTTTAATTTCCAAATACAGTTAGCATATTGTGGCTTTCTTCGTAGTTAATATTGTTAAGAGTTGGCCTTTTCTTTTTTATTATATACATATATATATATATATATATATATATATATATATATATATATATAGATATAATTAATTTTTTCACAATACTATGTTAGGAACTAATGTGAGAAATTCCTTATTTTTTTTATTTTTGATCTCACCACCACCACCCTAACAAAATTGATCTCATCACCACCACTCCAACAAAAGTTCTCATTTAATTCTTGATTTTTTTTGTTGTTTTGCTTTCTTTTTTAAATGAGGAATTTTAAAATAAAAGATGAATTTTTTTTAAATTCATTGCCTTTATCATATTCTGACTTTAACTCTTTGTATGAACCTTAACAACATTGATTCAACTTGCTATCATTTTATTTAAAAAAAAAAAAAAATTGTAATCCTTTTTAAAAAATTTTTTTAATGAATTACAATTAATAAAAACAAGAATTTCTTTTTGCCAAAACAGTATGAGGTGGAGGGTTGAAATTGTTAGTTTTGATTCGATTAGCAGTTTGATGTCAAATCTGCTAACAGCACCTCTTCCTTTCTCTATAAATATTCCTGTTTCTCTCTTTATATTCTCGCATTAATGTTCTTGCTAAGCAGCAACTGACAGGGTCAATAGGATGTGACTGCTCATGTTAAAGGACTCTTTGGCATTTTTCAGAGATTTCTAATAAACACCCACCTCTCCACCCACAAAGATCAACCTCCAAGACTCATGGGTCATAAATGTTGTCATCCTCTGCCACAGTTCAGCCTTGATCCTTGGCTAATAATGGTGGAAGCTCAGCATTTATGGTGGTTAACTTTGAAATTTTGTCAAGTCTTTGGTGTCAATGATGCTGGTGATAAGTTTAGTCTTGTAATTTTGACAAGAAATGGGAGGGTGACATGAAACATTAAGTTTCTTATGGTTGTTCTCTTAAGAAACAAAAGTGAGAAAGACATGATATATATATATATATATATATATATATATATATATATATATATATATGGGAGGGTGGCATTAAAGGTTCTTTTAAAAAAGCAGATTATCTTGCTTATTTTAACTCCACCAAAAATAAAACAAAACCTTTGATAAAATAAAGATAAAATTTTTTGTTTTATTTTTCTAATACTTTTGTGAATATATATATATATATATATATATATATATATATATATATATATATATATATAATATTATAGACAGATAATGTATGTATATCTATATAATGTGAATGTCACTGTCTCACTTTTTTCAATTAAAGGTACACAACTCTCTAACTTTCAATAGATCACAGTACAAAAATCTTGGATTTCCAAATTTTTATTACTGCAATTGTTTTCAATTATTTTTTTTTTTTTTCTGTTTACATGATTTTTTTTTTTTTTTTTTGTGACAAATTTTTTTGTATGATAACAATTTTTATAACTTAAAATAAATTTGGAAATAATCGAAATTAATTGCAAAGTCCACTGAAAGTCACCCATGAAATAAAAAAATAATCATTTGTATGGAAAGTAAGAACCTACACACATCAAATTGTCTTTAAAATAAGTGGTCGCAGGAGAATTATCATTGAATTTTTAAAGGGTAAGCTTAAATATTAATGCAATGCATAAACACAGCAATCAATTTTGAGTTCTTCTGTAGTTTATTGCCTATTGCATATGGCAGCAGTATGCCTCACAAAAAGAAATCTCCTCCATCAGGGGACCAGATTGCAATCAAAAGAGCCAAGGCTGCAGTGAAGAAAAGAAAGTCTCATGCAAATGAAAGCCCAGATTAAATAGCATCCAGGAGAGCCTCCAATGCTGAGAATATGCAAAGAGTTAGGGCCTCTCAAACTTCTGAACAAACTGAAGGCCAAAAATCAAGAGCCCTCCACCTGGAGCTTGCTTAAATGCCACTAATATGCTCTTGGATCTTATAGATGTTAATGTTATTGTTTTTATCTGTATGTTCAGTATTGTTATTAGTTACCTTAGGAAGAACCAGTCTAATGTGGTGGTTCAGTGATGTAGTTAGGAAAACCATTGTTAACTAGTATTTGTTTTGAATTGTTGAGTTTTTTAAGGAAACACAGATGTGAGGATAAATTCTTGTGTGCTCTCTTTAGGAAATTTTTTATAATTGCTATTTTATATCTAAGTGAGCATTCACTCTTAAAATTAAGGTGGCAAGTTTCCACTAGTAGTTTTTTTTTATTTAATGAAGTGGTGAAAGTGTTATTACTGTTTTAGCAGTAGAGCCCGGCGTTGCCCGGGGATGTAACAGTAAGAGATAGATCAAGTATCGACCATAATAAACACTGAAAAATAAAATTGACAAAGATTATTGTTTAAGGTGGACGACACACATGTCTTAATTAGTTTTTTTTTGTTTTTTTTTTGTTTTTTTTATGAATTGCTTAAACTCAAACAAAAACATTTTTTTCAATTGTTATGAGTCTACCGATCGAATAGGATTTTATTATAAACAATTGTCTTGTAAATGGAATTTTTAAAGCATTTTGAATGTAAAAATAAAGAAAAAAGTGTGGAAGACAATAAGAAACACTACCTGCCAAAAAAAAAAAGTGAAGTTTTGTTGAAATCGGCTGAAAAATGTAAGAAATCCGATCCCATATATAAACGAACACACACACACAACCTGGGTTTTATAATAAGTATAACTTGGTATGAGTTGTCCCCTTTTCATTCTCGCGGTGCCTCTTAATCATGTTTTCAAATTGATTTTGTGCAAAAACAATTGTTTTTTCAATTTTTGACACTGTCAGAACCACCGCAAGGTAATTTTACGTAGTCCTGTGAAGTTTTGTTGAAATTGGTTGAAAAATGTAGGAAATCCGATCCAATATATAAACGTACAGACACACACACACAACCTGGGTTTTATAATATGTATGAATCAATGAGAACATCTAAGAATGGGGTTTTATTTTGTGGGTGGGGGCTTTGTTCAGAGTTAAAGTTAAGGACTGAGTTTTTTCAAATGTGTTTTTTAGATTATTTCTTGTTTATTTTTCACTAAAATATTTATAATATATGTATAATATATACATATTTTTTTATTTTTTTTATTTTTTATTTTTTTTGCTATATGTAAGTATGTATATTAGTGGCTGAGTAGTTAGAATGTTTGCTTTCTGACCATGAGACCCGAGTTCAAATCTCACCATCATCGATTTGTCAGGAAGGAGACTTCCTGATATTATTGGTCTGAAGGTGGGACGATCCCAGCGAGCGGCACCTTTGGAAAGTGCCTGAAAACCACACCACAGGTTGACCTTGCTGGCCTTGTTCAGATTCTTGATTACATGCTCTCTCCCAGAAACTGTAATTAATGTCTGCTCAGCATAGTTGCAGTAGAAACCACTGGTGGGCTCTGTGGGTGTTGAACACAAACGTGCCTGAGTAAGTGTCTGCAATAGGGATTGGCTAGCCACCCTAATAGACAGGTATCCTCAAATACGAGTGGCCAGCTATTAATGTGTGTGTGTGTGTATATATATATATATATATATATATATATATATATATATATATATAAATAATGTGTGTGTGTGTGTGTATATATATATATATATATATATATATATATATATATATATATATATATACACACACACACACACACATAAGTAGCCATTTTTTAACTGTACCTATGTGCAAGTATTTTTTGTGATTTGTGTATGTATTTTGTATAAGAGTTTGGGGCTATGATTTTGTTAATGTTCACAAGGCTCCATTAACTGAGGTTTGACTTTGCGTTGTATGTATATGCAAAGGCCACAGATTACTCACTTCTTATAATAAGAATTGTCACATCTATATAAACTCACTGAGTGACACACGTACATGCTTATATGTTCTTTTTTGCTTCTTATTTGTCTCGGTCATTACTGTATCAGATGAGCAAGACTTAACGTTCATGCTATTGATGACTGCGAACAAGAGGTTGTTTAATGTGAGCCTTTAAGGCACTTCAAGGGATGGCAGTTTTAAGGGGCAAGCCAGGCATTATTATTACAAGAAAGAGGATTAAACAACTCTATTAAAATAGATCCCAAAGCAAAATATTTGTCCCGAAGCTTTTATTTCCACGCCTGGAATTTAATTGCAGAGCCTGATCGAAATCTGGGCTTTTGTTTTTGTAAAAAGATAAAAAAAAAAAAAATTAATGAAAAGTTGTTGTGGAAAGACATTTGATATTTGTCAAGTTATATTTTTATTTATTGGGCACCAGTTTTATTTTGAATCTAATGCTTAGCAGTTCTTGTTTTATACTACTACACAAGCATACAGATGCATACACTTGATTCTCTTTCATGTAGATAATTCCCACACACCTGTCCCTCCAGTTTCAATTCTCTGTTTATGGGTATAGGCTAAGAAAAAGTCTATACCCTTCTGCCCTCTCTACATCTGCATAATTTGTGATTATATATATATATATATACACACACACACATACATATATATATATATATATATATATATACACACACACACACACACACATATATATATATATATATATATATATATATATATATATATATATATATAAAACAACAATGTTAGATACATTTGACAACATAATATAAACTGTTCCTCGATATGACATTAAATATCAGAATGAATTCTTTTTTTTCTACTTTCTCTGTATGATCCATAGATTCATAAAATAAAAACTCTGGCTTGTTCTCTTTCTAGATTCTACTTTGGTCACTGTGACATGCTTTGTTGATGGAAGAAAGATTTGATGGGCATTCATTAAACTGCTTTTTATTTTATTGTCATTATTATTGAGAGAGAGAGAGAAGCATCCCAACAAAGTGAATCTGGGGTGCAAAGCCCAATAAACCTTCCTGACATGTATTCTGATAAGGGTATACCTAGTACATCCATCACAGCCAAATATATATGTGCAATATGGTGATTGCTTTTGGTAAAAGCAGTGCATACCCTTGCAGGGGAAGCTCAGTTAGAAATAATTTTAGATCAAGTAACCCAGCCTGCTCAGAGAGTTTTCAATTGAGGATGTTCTCAGGTATTTAGTGATTCCCAAATTTCCTTGGTTGCCTCTTACACCTTAAAATTTAGAGGAAAAAAAAAAAAAAAGCAAATGCTTTTTAACACCTGGTCATAATACTCTCTTACTACTCTCGCTCATGAACAGATAGTCAGTGTATCAACACCTAGGGGACATACCCAACTGGTTAATGTCAAGTAACGGACAAGCAAATCTCTATTAATGAAAACAATATTTACTGTCACCTGTCTTAATTCACCAAGACAAAACATTTACACGGTAACGCCTCCAGTTAATTAAGATTAGAAGCCACAAGAGTGATGTTTGGTAGCATTAGGTTATCTTTATTATTATTATTATTATTATTATTATTATTATTATTGTAATTTGCCTTTGCATTGTACCTGTTGATACCAAGTCTCAACCAGAGACTTCAAGAGACAAGATTTTTTTTTTGTATCAGAAGATGCAAACAGATGAGATGCCATGCAATTCATAATTCATGGATTTTAAGGCAACCAGGAATTTTATCCACATAGAGGCTTTCTCTTTTTGATATTAATATTATTTTATAATTTGAATCTACAAATCACCTTCTTTTAATGACCGCCTAAGTAAATAATGGCTTTATTTATCTGTTTTTGGAGTAGGACATATATTTTAAGCTAAACCAGTACTGTCATCAAAAGGATGTCCATATTTAAGCAATTTTTATAATTATGTTGTACTTATCAAATATCAAAATTGTTAGGTTGTTCTAAATTTTCCACATTATTATCATTAATGTTTTGGCTTTGTTTTTGTGTAGTATGAATTGTTACCAAGGCACAAACAGACTTCAAAAGACAAAGATCTTATATCAGAAGATGCAAACAGATGTGTCATGCAATCAGGGAGAAAAATGTTGTGGCCACTGCATTGAGAGAAATCTATGCAAGGTGATATTATTATGCCACTTTTGTTTTATGTAGTATGAGTTGGCATCAAGTTTCAGGCTTCAAGAGACAAGTTTTGTTTTTTGTTTTTTTTTTCATCAAAAGATACAAGCAGATGAGGTGCCATTCTAATCAAAGGGAGAGAAAATTGTGGTCACTATATGGAGAGGAATCCGCGCAAGATGTGAGAAGCACAATTTTTTGCAGTTTGTATAATTATTGCAATGAATAATTCTTGCTTAATCAGGGCTGTTAGGTAACCTAGACCTTTTTTTTTTTTTTTTTAATTACCAAAAAGTACAGAGTTTTATTGACTCTATATTCATCATCTTTTATATTCTCACCTTATATTTGCTAAATTACTTAGGGGTATTTACTAAGCCAATCATAGTTTTTCACAAGAACTGGAGTATGTGGATTAAATCCTTACATAGGAGTAATGGTCTGCAAGGGCAACTTGCTAAACATTATCTAAAAATAAGCTACCCAACTGATGTTCTTTTTTATATTTCAGTATTTTTTCTCCTTTCCTCTCACATATTTAAAATCATCTTGTTTGTGGCTGGTTTTTTTTTCTTTTCGTTCTCTTCAATCATAAATATAGACTTCCTCTCTTTTAGTTTGACATTGTTCATTGCAATCCTGAAAGAAATATAAAAGAACTAACTTTTGATATCAAAGCCTGCATTTACATTTTTTATCCTTTGCTTTTAAATAAAAAAGAAAATTGGTAACTATTTGTTCTATAAATTCTCTTATTTTCAATTGATCTTCTGAATATATATATATATATATATATATATATATATATATATATATGAAATGTGTGTGTTCGGTATTGGCAAAAATATGCCAGAAGCTGAGCTGTTTTATTGTTAATGTCATTCTGCAACTATTACTACTTCTGATAAAACAAGAATTATCAATTTGTCAGTAATGTTTTCTCAAAGGCAATAGAAAGTAGTTTTATTTATTATTTTTAAAAAAAAAGTATTTGCTATTACAAGATCTTTACCATTTTGGGTCAGGTGATCTACAGCTTGATTTCTTTAACACTTCCACTGCTGTGGATGTCCTTATCTGTCTTCACAAAACTTATGTTGCCTGTTGTCAATCTATATATGTGTTCAAGACACTGAAATATTTTGTGTGTTAAAAACTAACAAGCACTTGATGCTTTATCCAAACCAACATTAGTATATACTAACATGCAATATACCATTTTCTGATAGATTTTTTTTATTATATTTTGTGGTGGGGGAGGGGTAACTGTACTGCAGTGTATCCAATTGAAACCAGAATGGTGGCTCCCATGAGAAATTCCTGTCAGCATCTTTTATAGAGATTTATTTCCAGTAAATGACAATCTTCTATTCTCAAATTAGGCCAGAACAGCCAAGCAACAATGCAGTAGAAATGTTAAATATTTGTTATTCGCAAGGTCTTTACCATGAGGAGTCAAGTAATCTAATATATATATAATATATATATATATATATATATATATATATATATAAACAGCAATCCCTCTTTTTATACAAGTTTCACTGAAAATGGCTGACAAGGTAGTGTGGTTAGGTTTTTTATTTAACTTTTCTTGTGTTCTTATCTTTATTTTTTTTCCTGGACATAAATTAAGTAGAAATTCTCTGAATGTTCTCTAACTTTCAGCTATACTTTTAGTCATTATCAAGGATGGCTTTATTTTTACTTCTAATTGTATAGATTTATTTATGTATCTAGAGTTAAAAGTAGAAATAAAATCATCCCTGATAATAGCTAAAAGTGTAGCTGAAAGTGCTCAGGCATACAGAACATTCAGGCAATTTCCACTTAATTTATGTCCAGAAAAGAAAAAAAAAATTATAAAAACACAAGAAAAATTAAATAAAAAACAAAATAAACTTCAGTACCTTGTCCAGTTGTTTTTAACATACATACACACACACACACATATATATATATATATATATATATATATATATATATATATATGTGTCTGTCTTTTGATGTTTGCATTAGTCTGATATATAAAGCAGCAAATAGCTTGGTATGAAATTTTTAAAGTAATAGGTTGCAAAAAACAATGAAGCAAATAGATTCTTACTATTTAGGACTAACATCCACCCACCCATAACATTGGTACGATCATTACTTCTCTGCACCTGCCCTTGTGGAAAGTTGGGTTCGCATATCAAATTTTTTTTGAAATGGCACACTTAGCACTTAACATGGAGGTAACGCTATATGCAAAGAGGATATATACCAATTGAAGAGGTTTAAGATTGTAACCTGTATTATGTGACTCTTTTAATGGAAATGCCTGCAAAATAATACAGTTGCTGCCACAAACATTCACCTCTTGATAGGCTATCAATTTAATTAAGAAGGAAGTTGATCAGAAATTGAAGATTAGAAGTATAAATGAGGGTGGGAAAAGATGATGGATAAATTTTTATATGTCAAAAGAGTATTAGGAAAACTAATCACAATGTGGATTAAAAATATTGGACACATTTCATTCATTAGGGCTTCATTGGAGTAAAGTTTTTTTAAAAGAAACTTTAAAAAAATTTTCCCCACTTTGTCATTAATTTTTCTAATTAATTACTCTAATAAAAAAAGAAAAAATGTTTATATAACAAGTGGTGTATATATATATATATATATATATATTGGCAGCATGTTTTCATTGAGACATGTTTCATTGAATAAGTTAGACAAGTTTTGTCTACTTATTTTCAATTGGATCTTTTCATATTCATGGACATGTCATTATTAAAGGAAGAGAGAAAATTACTGTGTTGATGCATATTATTTATTCCAAATACTTTATACACTAGCACAATGTCATCATCAGGGTGTTGGTTTTAAATTTTTTAATTTTTTTTCCCCTCCAAGACACATATTGTAGTGGTCAACAGAAAGTTAAAATTTTAACTTGTCAATTAACAAACACTGAGTTAGTGCAATTAGCTTGAATAATAGTTCAGGGGAAGTAACTAAGTTATGAAGTTGTTGCAAGTTTGTTTTTTTTTTCTATTTCTTTCTCTCTCTCTCCCCCTATATATATATATATATATATATGTGTGTGTGTGTTTTGGGCTATCAGATCATTATTTAAACATTGTTAAATATAACAGACAACAAATGTCTAATATGTTTGATCATGAGCCATTCTAAACTTGTTTATATTTGCTTTAATTTCGGGAGAAAATAAAGACAAAATATTTGGATATTTTCTTTTATTATGCTGTTCCTTGATCTAAGCTCACATGAGCCATCTTCAGAGTGGTTATATGGACATTTAAACAAAGATAATCACCATCAAAGATGCTATTCTGTTATGTTGACATAGAAGATTACTATGTGACGATAACAGTCATGAAATAGCAGATGCAGGTTGTAACTTTATGATGCAGTTCTCTGATGTCATACCACATGAGAATGAAATATTAACAACAGAACCATGTCTAGATGCAATGTAATGTGTTGTGACTAGTATGAAATGTAATTTTGTTGAGTGTGGGTTGCTTTGTTTTAATGTAGATGGCCTCCAGTATCTGAAGTTTCTTTTTACTGTGTGTATGTGTGAGTATTGTTTTGTTGTCAACTAATATCTGTCTAATATTATGTACATGGCTATGTTTTTCCTAAGAAATGTTGTTTAATGGAATTAAGATCAGAAAGATGACAGGTAAGTCTATGGGAGTGTGTGGTTGTAGTAAAACCAATATGTATAGTGGGTTTATTATTAGTATCAGAGATACAATCTCTGAACAGGTATGTGAATTGATACACTGCATTGGTTTTTGGTAGAGGATTTAGTTGTTTGGTTTTAGGGTAATTAGAGACTATGAGGTCAATTGTTTTAAATTTTTTTATAATATATGATGAGCTTAACTTGTTTATTATTATTAATGGGTTTAACATTTCTACCTATTATGTTTTTGAGCATTTCATAATGTTTGTAATTATTATGCATTTGGTTACAATAGTATAAGTTAATAGTATTATATTATTTTGACATATGCTATTATTATTAATATTAGCAATTTTGTTAATAATACCATTAAGTTTATTGAGACATTTTAATTTGTTGATCAATGACGGAATTAGGGAATCCATTATTAAGTGTTTGTTTAATGTTGTGTAATATGGTTTTGGAAGAAGATATCATTTGTGTGCATTGGATTAAGTTTTTTATAATGGCTAACTTATATCGTTGGGGCATTCACTATTATAATTAAGACAAGTTAATGCTTGTGGGTTTTCTATATAGAAAAATAGTAAATTTATGTGTGCTGGAATCAATAAGTACATCAAGGAATGGAATTTTATTAATATTAAGTTCTAGTGCAAATTTGAGGATGGAGTGACTTTCAAATTTGTTTTTAAGCTGTGTAATTTGATCAATATTTTTAGCTAAAACGAAAATGTCATCTATATATCTTACATATATAAGGGGTTTATTAGTGTCATTAAGTGTTTTATTTTCTAAATGTGTCATATAATAATTAGGAAAAAGAGGCCCTAAAGGAGATCCCATCGCAATATTGTCTATTTGAGTATAAATATTACCTAAGGGGTCATGAAAAGCTACTTGAGTGGTACATGCTAATAATAGTTTTTTTTAAATAGTGGGTTTAATATTGATGGGTGGGAGAGAAGTGTGATTGTATACATCACGGATAATGAGGTCAATTGTTTCATGGACAAGGACATTAGTAAATAAATTTTGTACATCCAAAGATGCGATTATGTGGTTGTTTGGTTTTACAGCATGAAGAATTTGTATAAATTCATTTATGGAGGTAATACAATATTTACTTGTGAGGTAGGGAGTAATTAATTTATTAAGGGCTTTTGAAAGGTAATATACTGGTGTAGGTATTTGTGAAATGATAGGTCGGAGGGGATGACCTTTTTTATGGACCTTTACATTTCCATAAAGGTAGCCAGGTTGATAGTCACTTATAATCCTTTGAAGTTTATAAAATCCTGTTTGAGCATTGTTAGCAGTAATAAGTTTATTGATATGTTTTTTTTTTTGTTTTTTTTTTTTTAAGTTGGGAGGTGGTGTTATTGGTTAACTTTTAAAATTTATTATGACTATCCAAAATGGCCTGTAATTTTGAATAGGAATCATGTTTAAAAGAAAAAAACTTGTCATTCCAACAAATGATTTAAACAACAAGTTTTTCTTTTAATTATGCAACTACCAATGGAAACAAGCATTCTAACTTTGGGACTCATATTTGTTTAAAATAATGAAAGTATTAGTTTTATCAGATAACAATACTGTTGTTATTTTTTATTTGTAATTTTACACACACACATATATATATATATATATGACAGAGAGATTGTGTCTCATTAAAGGCAACTGACAAAGCACTGCATTAAGCTTTTCATTTAATTTTTCGCATGTTCTTGCAAGTTTTTTTTTCTTTTCTAGACATGACATGTGGAAAAATTATCTGAATGTTTCGATTTTTAATTCTAACTAAATGTAGATTTTTATGAATCTCTAGTTATGAGAATGTTTTTTATTTTCCAAGCACAGAATTTATATAAGTTTTTGATCTATGCCTGATAATTACCTCCTGCATGAATCTGAGTTGTACCAAACAGAACAACAATATATATATATATATATATATAATAATCTTGAATTTGAATTTTAGTTAAAAATCTGTCTGCCAAGTGTAGCTCAATTTGTTTACATTCAAGTTTTACTCAGACAGCAGTTGCAATCTTTGGATTATAATGGCGTGACAACATTACCTTTTTAAAAATGAAATAATCAAAACAAAAAGGAATTTATTTAAGTTGCTTTGCTAATGACATTGCTGGATTCTTTCATATATTGCCAATATGGTATTCTCCACCCTCACTCACTTCCAACACACACACACTTGATCAAATGTAGAAACTTTTTTTTTTTTTTTTTTCAAACTCAGGAAGATCCCCAACAGGGCCCGGAAGTTGATATTTTTGTTATGAACCTTGAAAACATTTGCCTGATAATTTTGACTTCCTGTTTAAAGATAATGAAAAAGCAAGAATTTTTTTTTTTTTTTTTTTTTTCTCGCTCTCTCTCATCTTGAAATTTTTTTTTTTTCTTCCATATCTTTTTTCAATCCATTTTCCTTCTGTTCCTGATATTTTTTTTTCGTAAACATTTCATTCGCTGCTGGCTTTTATTCTTGTCTGCTGCATATGACTTCCTGTCACATTAGTCACAGACAAACACACACAAAAAATCAAATGATATCAAAAATAATCATGATAATGAGAAAAAATTAATAAAGATTAAAGTGTGGTGGTGGGGGTGGGGAGAAAAATAGAAGTTTCAATCCAAAATACAAATAACCCTGTTAATTCTCCTGGTTTTTGTTTTATTATTATATCAATGCAATTTAATAAGTTACATTTAAACAGAAACAATATCAATTCTGTGTATTTTTTTTTTTTTTTTTTTTTTTTTTTTTTCCATTTTCTCTGCACTTTGTAAAGATAACAGATAAAATAACTCATAAACTTAAAAATGAGACAAATTTGAAAAATTTTGCTTTAAACTGTTTGTTGTCCATAAATCACCTGTAATTTTTAATTTCGTAGGTTCTGACAATTATATTTTATAAAAAAGTAGTTTACCTGTTTTTCCAAAATAAAAAGCTGGCACTATTTAAATATTTTTGTAATTGCTTTGTACTTTTTCTCAATTTTTTTGTTGTATTGTCTTGTTTATCTATCATATGTCTGTCTGTCTGCCACACCCTCTAAAATAACCATACATTGACCAATCAAAACCAAATTTTGGGGAGAAGTGCAAAGAGGTAAGGGCGTACAAAATACAGTTGGTTTTACTCAGGTGTGTAGCTTAGTACAATAAACTTTCATTTATTTTTTTTAAATTAATAGTTTTATTATTTAATATACAAATACCTTTTTTAATAAAAATGCAATATTGCTTTTTGCATATCGTTTAAGTTTTTACATACTAGAATCCAGTTTTCAGTTTGCCCTGCATTTGGAAGAACTATAAACAAATCACAATGCCAAAACACTTCAAAAAGTTGGAATTTTGCTCCAGAAAGAAATATTTACTCATGATCAAGAATAAGAAATCCTAAGAATTTATTCTTTGCTTTTAAAAAGGAAAAAAAGAAATTTGCCTAAAAAAATATTGCTTACCATGAAGTTCTATCAAATTAAAGAAATTATTAAACCGTGAAATAGGTTTTTTTTGTCAAAGTATTTTTCCCAAAGAAATCAGCTTCAAATTTCATCACAATTGCTTTGTGAAATTGAACGAAACGAGTTTGTAAATCTCAACAAAAAATGTTAGCGGTAACTTTGATAATACTAAATACAGTGAGGATTTCAACATATGTCAGTGTGGTGCAAAAAAATTCTAGTATTCAATAATTCCTGAATATTAAAGTAAACATTCATTCATAATTAAATAACTATTTCTACATTACCATCCAAATGGTTAATATAGAAATGGGAAAGTTTTTTTTTTTGTAATTATATATATATATATATATATATGCACACACATTTCATTAAAGACAGATTAGGTACTGCAATTAAGCTTTTTATTTAATTTTTCAAAACAAGTATTTTTTTCCCTAGTCACAGAGTGTGTAGAAACTGTCCATATGTTCTGCATTTCCAATCACTTTTGGCTATACTTTTAACCATTATCAAGGATGATATTATTTTTCTTTTGAATTGGGTGTATGAGTTGTGTGTATGTTTCTAGAGTTATAGGGATGTTTTATTTTCCAAACACAGCACATTATGGCCATGTTCATAGTTATTATTGAGTGTTGACCTTCTTCTTTTTTATTATTAAGGCTTCCGTTATTTTTAATCTTTTTTTTTTTTTTTACATGTGGATGAGGTTATATTATGTTTGTATTTTTTACTATTATGTTTCAGATAGTCTGGTAAGTTTTAGTGTGTGTAAATGGGTTCTAATGGAGCTGTGGTCGTATAGATATGACATAAGGCATCTTGATAAGTATGTAGTAGTGAGACCAATGTAATTATTTATGAATTTGATTTGATCAAATACACAGTTGCTTAAGGGGCATTTGAACTCATAAATAATGTTCATTTGTTATAATTTTGATTTTGCTGGTGTGTTTATTTTTCTGGATAAGGTTGGCTGTTTTAATTTTTTTTGTAGTAGAAAATTAATTTGATTTTTTTTTCTTTTTTTTTTTTTTTGGTGGTGGGGTCAATTGGGGTAGCGTATTTCTTTATGATACTTCTAAATGAAGATTCATCTTTGTAGTTGCTGTGCATTGCTATTTTGTATCTGAGTGAGCATTCACTCTTAAAATTAAGGTGGCAAGAGTTTCTGCTGGTGTTTTTTTTTTTTTTTTTTTTTTTTTAATGAGGGAGTATAAAAATGCTCCTACCAGTATTGAAAACTGCACAAAAATGAAATGCGTCTGTCAAAACATGAAGAGAAATTAAGAAAACATAAAACAAATCACCTTGAAAATGGCTAAAGAAGTGGCTGGAAGCACTTGAGACAAGAAAAATATGGACAATTTTTGCACTCCCTTACTCCCACTAAATGAAAAAAAAAAAAAATGTCAGAACACTTGAAAAACTAAATAAAAATTAAGTTTTCCTTGTCTGTCATATTTAATGAAAGGTGTTTAAACGAAAGGTTGCTTCCCACATGCATATATATAATAATAATATAATATATATATATATATATATATATATATATATATATATTATATGTTCTTTTTATAGATACAAATATTTAAGTAAATGCTCTGTTTATAATAAACAGTATTAATGACATTTACTGGCCTGAATGTCTGAGAAATTCTCATAGAAAATATGCGTCCTCTATATCTGTAAAAAGAACGTATATATATATATATATATATATATATATATATGATCGACTCTCCCGTCGAGATTCGGCGTATGAGGGTCAAGCAGATCAGCCTCCAGGAAACCGACAGACCTGGTGTACCGAATGCCACAAGGTTCCCAAACAACCCTCCGCAGGTTTTGAATTCAGAGTTGTCCTTCTCCTAGACCAGTTGCCATCCAAGGCTATAGAACCCAGTCTGTCCTGCTATTTTACCCATAGCTGGAGGGAGAAGAGGATTCATACCTTTCCCAAGGGTATTAGCACGTAAGTAAATGTACTGGATTCGATTGGAATTCGAACTTGGATCTCTGATTCCTCAATCCAAGCCAATATCCATTACTCCACTGTGCCTCCTATATATATATATATATATATATATATATATATAAAAAATTCTGGGATATAATTTCATATTTTGATAGGATTTTATCATGACACTCTCAAGTATTTTCAAGTTTAAATAAGTTAATTGTTCTTTTAATAAGTGTAGCATTCTTTGGATCAGTCTTGGTTGAATTTATCTACATGCATAGCTAAACCATTTAATAAATTGTTGTGTTTAGGATACTTTTTGTGTTTATAGATATGTTTTTTTTTTTTTTTTTCATTTCTGCAAGTTTCCTCAATGTTTCATAAGGAGTAGTTGTGACAGTTTATTTTATTATACACCACAATTTATCAAATGAAGAAATTCTTGAGTGCTACTATTGAATTAAAATTTCTTTTTAAAAATTAAATTTTTAGTTGTGAGAAATTTATTTTAGATAGTAAAACTTATTAGTGATTAAATTTTTTAGATAATATTGAAAACAGTTTATTATTTAAGTTGATGTGATAATTCATATTTAATCCTTATTAAATGTCTCTAAGCAAATTTAAAATTTGCATTTATTTTTTATTCACTGTCCTGCTGGATTAGATACTTTATCTAAATATATGCATGAGTTAAACCACAATACATAGGTTGATGCCTTTCTGCTTAGAGTATTATTGTTGCAATATCTTTTTATATATATATATATATATATATATATATATATCAGGATGACTTTCTCCTTAGAGTATTATTGTTACTCTCTCTCTCTCTCTCTCTCTATATATATATATATATATATATATATATATATATATATATATATATATATATAATAGAGTGCCTCTTATTTTTGAAGTACATGCTGAAATTGAATTGTCATCCCTAAATTTGTTCCATTCATTAAAAAATGCCACATATAAAATTCTAAGAAGATTGCATATTTGGAGGCCCTCTTTACTTGTTAAAACTTAAAATGGTGGACAAAAAAATAGACCCTTATTTTATATTACAATTAATAGCAAATCATTATAAGTTGAATCTTTACAAATTAGACACGTTAGAAAACTAGAAAAATTTTTTCTCTAACGGTGAAAAACATAAATTTTAACTGTTTCTTATTTTCAGAGCCCCAGTTATGGCAAGTGGATTTAATGCCAAGCAGAAAAGTGTAGTTTGGAAGTTTAAGTTTTCTGACAATAAATCAATATGTCAACTGTAGCTAGGTACTTAAGTGATTTACGTAAAGAAATTGTTCTCTTTATTGTTTAAACTCTTACTCAATTTTTTAAATAAAAAGGATATCTAACTTTATTTAATAAACTTTTATATTCATTTTTCTACTAAATGAATTATTAATAAATGTACTTTGTTCATTAAGTTTCTCAAAACAAATGTAGGGCTTGAAAATAATGAATTTCAGTCATTGAAATCGGGAATTGTATCAGAATCTGTAATAAAAAAATTGGTATCATCCCATCACTAATATATATATATATATATATATATATATATATATATAGAGAGAGAGAGAGAGAGAGAATCTGACAAAGTGTGGAAAAATTTTCTGTAACGTGTCTTGTCCTTTTAAGATTTAATCAAAGTTATGTTTATGCTGAAGGAGAGGGTATGCTGAAATTTATTGTTTAAAATTGAATTTTTTTTTATTTCTAAACATGTTTTGAGAGTATAGTCTAGCCAACTTTATTTAGTTTTTCTTGATATAGATAGATTTTCCTTGATATATCCAAATTTATATATTGTTTTCCCATATATATAAAATTTGAATAGTCCTAATAAGTATAAACAAATTATGTACAATTTTATCTAATCTGATTCAGCTTTTCCCCAAATTTTTTATTTATTTTATATATTTTATTTAGACATTTTTTTTTTTCTCATAATTATGAAAGTAAAAATCGTTTTTTCAATATTCAAGTTTTATAATTTTTTTTTCTTTCACAAATCTATGGAAATGGATACTTGAAATTTTTTTAAAACTCTCAAGAGTTTTGATATTCCTAAAATAAGTTCTTATTCTTGCTCCCTAAACTTGTTACTTTAACCTGTCGATCTCTGGTATCTCACCTCTTACCAGACATTTTGGGTAAATTTCACTATTTCAGAAATACCTGTGCAATTGAACAAAGCAGTTGTGGAGAACAGCAAATGGCTATGGTGAAGAGATTTTAGCCCAACCCACTTTTCAAAATTAGGCCAAATGACCAAACATTTTTTTTTTTCTTACGGGCGGGGTGGTAGTTTCTTTTACTTCCCTGAATAATAATTATTTTTGCATTTCTTACTGAATATTTATTAGATACGACTAATAATAAAAAGAAAAAAAAATTATTTGGGCTCTGGATCAACAGTCATGACTCATCAAAAACATGGAATAGTCATTTTCATACAAGTCTTTTTGTGAGTTTAATATATATATATATATATATATATATATATATATATATATATATATATATATATTTATTCCATTTTTCTAAACCTAACCAGACATCAGTTACAAAAAGACAAAAATCTATTTTGCTTACAAGCAAGAACACAAGCTGTTTTGGTCGTCAACTCATTCAAACAACAATGAGTTGTGCATGAGACTCTGTTTCCAGATTCCTGACTGCCCATTCTGAAAATCTCCAAAAACAGGTACTTTTTTTTTTTCTATTTTTTTTTTTTTTTTTTTTTTTTTTTTTTGTCTGAACAGAATATTTAAATGTTTATCCATTGAGTGGAGTCAACAAAGGTTGTGGCCTCAGCTGATTAAATTTAGAAGCCTGAGAGTGAGAAGACTTTACAATGTGATATGACTAGTATTAAGTATGATACATAAATGATAATGTGTAATAGATTTTACAGGTTATCTGGGGTGGAGAAAAATAGGGATGAAAATCAGAGGAAAAAAAAACTTCAACTTTCCACCACCACAACCCCTTTATATGAATATTCTTATTCCTGAAAAGCTGTGAAATTTTTTTGATAGACAAAATCTTGCCAGCAGATACACTAAGATAACAGCAATATCCATTTTCTGTCTGAATTTCTGGGATGAGGAGTTATTATTATTTACATGTGGACTATTGTCCTAATCTTTGTTTTTGTTATCACAACAAAGCTTCAAACAATAGTGTGAGATAAAGATATATAAATTTTTATATATCAAGAACAGTTTTGGAGGAAAGATGTGTGTAGCATTTCATCCCTTACAAATAGTGTAAATAAAAGCAATATCCATATGTGACAATCTGATCAATGTCCCATCTATCTTCAAACAGTTACAAAAACAAAAATGTGTCGAACTGTTTGCAGAAATATGTAAACAAATGGTTCATCAATTAATCTACCTTATTCCTATGGGTATAGATCAATATTACCCTATTCCTAAGATCAATATTACACTGAATGTCTGAAGCTATTTTATGGACTCTAAAATTGAGGTACATGCTCTTTCTGGCTATTACAGTGATTAGTCATTGGGATCTTGTACTTGAAAAGCAGTACTATCGATTAAAGAATATGAAATAACATTCTTAAATTCTTCAAATATATGTGTGTGCGTTTTTCCTTGTTCTTTATTAAAAAAATTTTTTAAAATGTTCTCTGTATTCTATTACTGTTGATATAACTTACTTTTTTTGCACTGAAATAACAAAAAAAAAGTTTTTCTCAGAAGTCCTTGTGACCAAGGGTTTGAGCGTACGGGTCATTTTCAAACTGTTGATCATGTCAGATTATATGTTCTCTCCCAGAAATTCATAAAGCTCTCTGCTAAAGAGTTGCAGTATAAAACTGCAATCTGTTCAGCAGAGTTGCAGTATAAAACTGCAAGTTAACTTTGTGGGTGTTGAAGAAATACAAAGGTGCCTGAGTGGGTGTCTGCAATAGGGATCAGCTAGCCACCTTAATAGACTCTGTAGTCTCCCAAAACTGACAGATGCCTGCTATTACTTTGTAATCCAAACTTTTCTGTAGTATGTTGCTATTTAGGAACTAAATAAAATATTGGAATTGGCAGCCATGTCTCCATGACCAAGGTGATCCTTCCATGTCAGAGGACATTGACTGTAGTCTGTTCTGGAGAGGGAGGAATAACCCTCCATCTTTCAATTTAGATATTGGCATGCGACTGAAACATATGGGAAGAAACAAAATTGATTAGGACTGATCAGACATGCTCTTGAATTTGGAGATGGCACACAGTTATAATCAAATGACATGTATAATTATTGAATTTGCTCTTAAACTTTTTATATGCTTCCTTATTTATTCTGGGGAGTTTTTAGTGTGTAAGGTTATTTTGGATGATTAGATTTAAAATCCTCTTTTTCTACTACTAAAGCTATTAAATAGCTTCTGAAATAGACATGATGCTAGAAATTTTTTAAATTGGCTTTTGAACAGGAGGTTTATCCCTTGTTTCCATTTCCTTCTAAAGTTCACTTCAACTCTATACTTATCTCCACCAAAACTCTGAAACTTTATTTACTAATTTTGTTTTTTTTTCCTCAAATAGTAGTAGATAGGTTTGCTTATTGTCTGGTTCGCACTCCTCCCTGATCTTATGAATGGAAGTAGAGTTTCATCCTTTATTTCCTATTTAGCATCAGATTTTCTGGTTTTTGTTCTAAAATCTTTTTAATTCTCTTTCCTTCCCAGTAGCTCCTTGCATCTTAGTGGCATTATTGCTTTGTGTGGGGTGAATTGATTATTAATGGAAAATAAAGGTAACAAACTCTATATTGAGATTCTTTATTTAACAAAAGAAAAATTCTTGAAATAAGCTTACTTTGGCATAAGGCAATATTTTTTAGGTGATTGTCTTAAGTTTCATGGCTGACTGTGTGTGTTTCAAGCAAATGCTTATTTTCATTGGCTCTTACATGAACTTTGACCTGCCTTCTTTGACATTGAATATCTTCTCTGTAGATTGACCGTCTTTCAGCTTTGCATTTGTTTCCCTGATTCAACAGAACATTGTATCTACCTCCTCACCCCCACTCCCTAATGCAACCAAATCATATTCCATTTTAAGACTTATTAGAAATGTCAGCGGGCTGAGACTGGGTAAGATGGGGGTGTGGGGAATGACAAAGAAACTTTCTCTCTCCTCAATATGCAATTGTTATGTGGTGACTGGTTAAGATTTGCCAGGCAAGTCTTCTGGTCTCGGCCATCGTCTGCCAATTAGAGCTAAGTTTGAGCAGAGTTGGCACACTGGGCCAAAAATTAGCACCAGTGGGGCTAAAAAAAAAAAAAAAGCAAGCAGGTTTATGGCAGGTTGAAGGAGAAGTTGCCAAAATTGGTCGGGATGGGGGGAGGTGAGGAAGAGAAGTGTGTACTTGTTTTGTTAATGATGCTGATACTGTTGCACAACTTTGGTTCAGAATGTTTTTGGCAAAGTGAGGCAGCATGCAGCTGAGTGCAGATCAAATTTCTTATTCCTGCAATTTTTTTTTTTCTTTAATATGAAATGTTGTGGTTAATGAGGACAGCTGAAATACTGATTTTCTTGTTTTATAACCTTAACACCAGATAATTGTAATGTTAATAATATTGTTTTTATGCCTTTTTGCTGCAGATTGGCAAATTAATTGCAGAAAAAAAGTACTTCTCAGCTTTGGAGCTATTATTTGCAAAAAAAATAAATTAAAAAAATATAAGGAAATGCTTCTTCTAAACAAATAAAAAGTTGAAGAAAAATATATTTTAAAAAAGGAAATAAATAATTTGAAATTGTTTACTTTTGGGGGGTGCTTTTTTATTTTATATTTTCTATTTTTTTTTTTTTTTTTTAAACTTTGCATCAGATATATTGCAGAATTTTTTTTATTCTGTCCCCACTTTTAGAGAGAAAAATGTGTTATCTAATGTTATCAAACTAATATAGAAATTTGCAACAGCTAAAATTTATATTGCATTAACTTAAATAGAAAATAACAACAGAATTAAAATGTTGATTTCACACTACTTCAAATTAAAGGTCAGGGAGGAATGTAAATAGTGTAAATAATGATGATTCCTAATTCCAGAAATTCAGACAGAAGTTAAAAATGCCTCTGAGTGAGGACCATCCTGTAGGACTGGCATTACATAATCATAAAGAACTGTACCAAATAACAGAAATAGCATCACTTGAGGACTTTCAGCAACAACTAAAATAGATAGCACATGTAAGTCAAAAAGAAAATAACATAATCAAGATGTGGACATTCACACTACACTGAACAAAATATTAGGAAGGAAACCCCTGGATTACTAGAAAAACCGATAACCATTACTAGACTTGAAAAATCTTTTTTCCTGAAAATTTTTTTTTAATAGAAAGATTTTATTAATTTCAGTCAAAAGTATCACTAGTTTTTCGTTCAATGAATGTTTCCTTGTAAGGAAATGGCTTATATTACCATTAGAGGAAAAAAGAAAGGAAAACAAACAAAATGAAATATCTTCTCAATATTATGGTGTGTTAAAATAAAAAGCATCATTTGATGTTAATATTTTCAGCTGATTTAAAAAAAAAAAAAGATTAATATACTTTGTCTAAAAAAATCTATTAAAAATAAATGATTTTCTAAATTCAAGCGTTTCACCTGTGCAAAAATATTAGTATGTAAAGATATCTACTAAGAATAAATATACATTTGTTCCCCACCATCCAGTTTTTTTTCATCAGGTACAAATTGAAAACTGACAGTTCTAATATATCAATATTTATAACGTACTGTTATGATATAGTAATCCATTTACTTATCAAAACAATAAATTTATAAAAAATGGCTTGATTACAAAAATATATTGAATACAAAAAAAAAAAAATAATCAGATGATTTCTCTTACATAAGGTGGACATATTTTTTCGATTCCTGCTGGAAAGCATATTTTCTTTATTGGCATCTCAAATATACACACTAGGCAGGAGGCATTAGAGTTAATATATACTGTTTAAAGTAAAAATAAAAATAAGGTGATGACCTGATGACCACCTTAGCAGTCATATACCAGTTTGATCTGCAAACTGGTGATGACCTCTTGGCAGACCACACAACTACTGGAAGGACATTGTCCACCAGGACCTTCAGTAGATTAATCTGGCACTGGAGGAGGGACTAGGTAAATCTTGGAGGTCAGTACCTTAATGGCATGAGATTTTGCAACATCATCTATTTCAAATATGAGTATCCACTATAATAGCGTTTGAAATAAAATACATATAGGGTGCTGCCAAAGTTCTAAGATTCATTTAGTTATATTAAAAGTGTATATATATATATATATATATATATATATAATATAAAATATGTGTGTGTAAGGGGCTGTAAAAGTAGGTATACAGTAAGTGTTATACAAGTATTACTAGTATTATAATAGTGATTCTAGAATTCATTTAATTCATATTTTTATTTTCATAATTTTTATTATATATTTATTGTCATTTTTATTTCTGAATAAATAATAAATGTTTTGCAGGTAAAGAACAGTATGTGAATGACGGGTGGGGGGGGTCAAACAGTTTGAACATTTGAGGGATTGATATGTTTCTTATTGATCTTTGTATAATTAATACAATACATTTTGTGCAGATGTTTTGTTTTTCATTACCTTACCTTTGTGTGTATGTATATATATATATATATATATATATATGCACACAAGAAATATACTCTTAAGGTGTGCTATATTTATGGGATAAAGTGCTCAATATCAGAGATAGAGCATGTGTAAATATAAAAGTGAACATTGAAGTCAACACTTAGAGGCGACAGGCTGTGTCATTCTAGACGTAATCGTCAGGCCACACGTTTTTTTTCTTGGCTATTTATATATACGGGTCAGTGGTGCATTGTGGGTAGTCTATTTTGGTGATTATTTTGCCGGAAGTCGTTTATATGTTTATTTATTTATTTCGGTTAGATTATTTTGCTTGTTTTTATTTATTTTTATTTATTTTATTATTATTTTTTATTTTATTTTATTTTTATTTATTTTATTTCTTCTATATTTATTTATTTTTATTTTAATCAGTGTTTTATTAACATAGTCAAAATTTGTTTATATCGCTTATTTAATAGTTTTGTTTTGGTTTAGGAAGATAATTAAAGCTATTTATTCAATTTTGCGGTTGATTGCTGTAGTTTACTCTATTATTTTGGTGGGAGCAGTTTTTTAATTTGTTTATTACTTGATTTATTTATTTGGATTGATTATCTTTACTTGTTTTTTCTAACGGTAATTTATTTTTCCCACAGTAGGCTGCCATTTCTTTCTGCAGTAGACCAGTTGTCATCCAAGGCTATAGAACCTGGTCTGTTCTGCTATTTACCCATAGCTTGAGAAGAAGAGGCTTCATACCTTTCCCAAGGGTATTAGCACATAAGTGAATGTAATGGATTTGACTGAAATTCGAACTCTGCTCACCGATTCCTCAATCTGAGCCGCTATCCATTATTCCACTGTGTCTCCAGTGGAAGGTTACTGAATAGAATAATCACATGAAGATTGGTAATGAACAATGATACTTAGGACAAGAACAACACATATAAGATTCATCAGCAGCTCATAGAAGTAGTCAACTGCTAGAAGTGAGTCAAGTGAATTCCACAATGAATCTCCAACTGCAGAATATCTATTAACTGTTCCACATAGGCTTGGCCAAAAATTCCCCGTAGACCTCGTATAAAATGAGGTCAGGTAGCTGTTTCCCGAGATGAGACTCTGCCCTTCGACATAGCCTCATTTGGGGATCCTCTCTGCCTCCAGGCAGAAAGTTTGACCAGCATAGCTGGAGATGAATCTCCAACTGCAAACCAACATACAGTATTTACTACTGTATTTATGTGAATGGAGACATAACCATTATTATCCATAGCTATGCTACAACAATATTTAAAATTTTGCGCTTGTTTAATTTTGGTTTCTCTGATTTGTAATTTGCATGTAGGACTGTTTCTTTTGCCAATAACCATAGATTCTGTTTTCTTATAATTGATGATTAGTCCTTTTTTTTCTCCCTTTCCTTTACTACCTTCTCTAGGAGTTCCTATAGTTTCCTTTCTGTGTCTACTAACAACACAGGTTGTGACTGTCAATAATGAATCCTGGTAGGATTTCTGCAATTGCTTTACTATAAAGGTTGAATTCGCCTGCTGACAAAACACATCTTTATCTTACATCCTTTTACATTCATTTTAGAACTTTTAAAAGAATTAGATTATTACAGTAAATAAGAAATTTCTATCATAGATTATTATCCCTGATTATTATTGTTATATAGAGTTGTTTGTAATGTTAGTAATATTTTTGTATTTACTTTAGATAGTATTTTGTAGGTAAACGGACTTCAACTTTGCTTGGATTTTTAGGGGTATGAGCAGTGAATTTAGGTGAAAGAACAATTCTTTTCATGTACAGAGATTTGGTGAGAATTTCTTCTTTGTGTGATATTTAAATATTCATTCTGTATATGAGTTGAACTGAAGATTATTGAAATTTAATAAATCTCCATAAAATTATGCAAAGGTCTCTCTTAAAAAGAAAAAAAAAATTAATTTATTTTGCAGTTATTTTTGTAATCTCTTTATATGTCACCAATCGTTGCAGAACACAACAAAAGATTATTTGCAAGCATCAATTTTGGTCCCCAGTTGTATATTGATACGACTGTGTTCCACGTTGATAGCTCCAAAGATGAGTATTTTGCAAGGGAAATGTATGTTTTTTTATATATATATATATATATATATATACACACACACACACACACACACACACACACATACTTTTTTTATATGCCAAAGGCTTTTAAAAAGATTTTTTTTTTTCATTCTCTCTTTGTCAAAGTTGTTGTGAGTTACTGTATATATGCACACACACACACACACACACACACACACAGACATTAAAAAAAAAAAAAAAATGACGTTCTCTTCTTTCCTGATATCCCTTACCTTAAATCCTATCCAACATGACCGATGTCAAACTGCAGCTGAACAAGTTTTGAACAAAAGATCTTTAAGCGGTGGCGTCCTCAGTAAAAGGGCGGTGCCCCCTAAAAATTTTTTTTTTTTTTTTTTTTTACTTGGGTGCTTAAGTGAGGGATTTGCCATAGATGGTAAATGCCCTTCATTTCAATTTTCTTATCCTAAACTCCCAACCCCCTCTTCACAGTAAAATCCATGCAGTCTATAGACATTCATACTGCTTTTTAAACTGCACCCACCCCCGTCTACTTTTTTTCTTTTTTTTAAAGATATACTAGAAGAAGAGAAGTAAATGGAAGAGTCAAGAAAGGCTAAAACGCCATTTTTTTCTCTTTATTTATTTCTCCCACCCTCGGTTGTGTTTTTAGGGTAGAGGTGGTTAGGGTGATGTTATTTAGGAGAGGGAGTTTGGGTGAAAGTAATGGGGTGCCTACCAATTGGTTTGCTGGCTTTTCTAACTGCAGTATTAATGTTTTTAATTAAAGTACAAAAAATACAGGCAGGTGTTTCATTTTTCTTGCAACAGTTAACATTTGGAAAGCTCTTGACAGGAGGTGGGAGTCATGTATAGGATCACTAATTAAATTAGAATATTCATTTAGTTCTACACCCTCACACATACCCCTTGTATATGCACACATTTCATCACCACAGAGCAGACCCCAAATTTTCTCCAATCCTAATGAGCAGTCATACCCTCAATGAAGCTCCTTGCCTAGAATGCCTATTGGATTTAAAGCTCACTCCAGACCACAAATGGAACTCGTTCTTTTGTGTGATTGTAAAAGATGCTGGAAGAATGTTTGGTTCCTTCTATCATTCCAGAAAATACCAAACTCCTGCTGCCATGCTCTATCTTTTAAAAGAATCAGATCAGACTAAGAATTAAGTATTACTGCCCTATCTGGTGCTGCTCAATCCACATTGTCCAGCCTTGAAAGAGTTCAAAAACATTTATGCAGCCTTGTGGGCGATGAATTTTTTCCAACCCTGCAACCCTTATCCCATAGACCTAATATTGCTAGCCTGTCACAACTCTATTACTATAAATATGACTAATGTTCAAATGAGTTGCATTCCTTAGTCCCTCTAGTTCAGACCTTCACAGCTAGGACCTACCATGCCATATTCAAGGTGGTAAAGAATAATTTCTACTCAGCTTCTTTCCAAGAACTCTTACTCTGTAGAACAGACTTCCAAGAGGATACTTCCCTGACAACTACAATCTTAAACTCTTCAAATCTAGGGTCAACTGATATCTATCCTACATATCCTCATCATATACACTTTCAGCCATCTCCTTTCCTCTCCCTTAAACAATCTTACTCAGTAACCTTTTACATTGAGTAGTATTGATTGAATTAAGGTAAGAAAAAAAAACAAAAAAAATGTCTTTATTCTCAATGATAAAGTTATGTGCAGCTGTTTCATAATCTACCTTAGAGCACTTAACTTTAATATAGGAGTTCTAAAGATCGTCTTGATAGAGTAATGATAAAATTGTCCGTTTCCTCGGAAACATTCAGCATTCATGATGAAGCAGCCAGTGCTACTTGAATTACACTTTTCTCCACTCCTTGGCCTTTAGGCTGCAATCAAAGTGTAGTATCTGTTCTCATCTCTAATAGTAATATTAGCCATTTCCTAATAAGGAAACATTGATGTTCAGATCAGTTAGATTCTTGGTTCCACCAGCTCAGACTGCCACGTTTACAGTGGCAAATTATCCCCATTCCCTTTGTGTTCCTTTCATATAGAGTAAGTTCCACTCAGACAGCTTCTTTATCCAGAACTTTGTGGAACATGCTCCCAAGAGGATGCTTCCTTGACAACTAACTTGGCCTCATAAAATGTATAACCAAGCAGCCGGTGCTACTTGAGTTATGCTTTTCTTCACTCCCTTGCTATCAAGCTGGAATCTAAATGTAGTATCTGTTCACCTCATCTCTAATGGTCATGGTAATATTAGCTGTTTTTTTTATATAGAAACATTCAGTATTCATTAACCAAGCAGTTGCTGACGTCAGTTGAAAATCTTTTTATTAAAACAATTTTTCAGGAAAATTCATATTTCAAGTTTGCAGTTATTGCACTTTCCAGTATTGATGGCATTTTCCTTCCTAACCTATTGTTTGATATAGTATAGACTCTCAACATCATAATTATTGTTATCATTTTCTCTTTTGAGTTATATATGCTATCCATTTTAGTTGTTGCTGCTGTTGAAAGTCCTCAAGTCATGTGGTTTCTGTTATTTGGTACAGTTCTTTGTTTGTGATTTTGTAGCACCAGTCCACAAGGTTCAAAGAAGGATAATCTTTGCCAAGACATTCAGGCTTCATTATTTTCTTTTTGAGTTATATGTGCTATCCATTTTAGTTGTTGTCGCTGTTGAAAGTCCTCAAGTGATGTGCTTTCTGTTATTTGGTACAGTTTTTTTGTTTGTAATTCTGTAGTGCCAGTCCAAAACACACCAAGACTCACATGTTTCATTCACTCAAAGCCATTTTTAATCATTGACCTGAGAAAGTGGTTGTATACAGCTGACAGTTTAGATATTCTCTGAACGTGTTTGGCACCATGAATAACATTCACATGAAAGAATCGATCTGATGAAGCAATTTAAGAAGATGACTAGAGTTTTTAGATTAAAAATATACTTGTGAATAAGCTGAGAAATATTTGACAAAAATATTGATAAGATGGTGAGTAGGCTTATATTTGAAGGCAATATTTTATTCATCTTCACTTAGATTTTAGAAGTTTTTTTTACTGAATATTTTCAGTAATCAGTCTTTATTCATGTCCCCATTTCACCTAAATGGCCAGTTATCTAATTAATGTTCCTTTATTAAATGTTACAGTCGATTTGCATTTATACAGATATTCATATGGGGATTTGTTTTGGAAGTTTTTTTTAAGGCATGCATTTCATTTGATTTGGATATTAAATAAAAATCCTGTTACATTCAGAAAAATGGTGCTATTGTCGTCTGGTAAAAAGGAAGTAATAAAAAATTCAAGACACTTGTTGAAACTTTATAAAACGGATGAAATGGCAAAATGTCATTTGTAATGGAGGTGTGGAACAACAATAACTACACTTTAAATGACACTTAAAAAAAAAAAAAAAAAAAAAAAAATTTATAAAATTATTAACAATTCATAAAAATATTCTCCACGCATTAGAATTTACAAAACTCCATCATCTAAACATAAATGTGTTGATTACCTGCCTTGACTTGAATTTTAGCGCATTTCTCAGACATTTTGTTTTTTTATTCATTTCACCCCCAAGAAAGGCAATAAAGTCACTAAGACACAAAGGGTTACTAGAAGCGAGAGAAATGAAAAGAAAAAAACATTATTAAAGAGAGAGAGAGAGCGAGCAATAAAAGAATAGGAATTAATGAGACAGATTATAATGGTTGACATTACATTTAAATTTTTGATGATCAAAGTTGAGTGGAAAACAAGAGGCCGGAAGAGAATTCCACAAGTGAGAAATGCAAGAGAAGAAATTGTTATATAGCTGTTATACATTTTCATGACTATTTTCTGTTGTTTTTTTTTTATCGCAATATAACTTAAGTTTTACAGTTATTAGTAGAAAAAAAAAGAAGGATAACCTTCATACAAATGCAAAAAATTATATCAAAATAAAATTAATTTTTTAGTCTGAATTTCTGGAAGTTATAACTAACCTGAATGTACATAGATGAAATAATTTTAGCTCCAAATGACATTTTATACAACGTGATATTCATGCTCAGAATGTTATCAGAAAGAGCGATACAAATGCAGAAGGACGTGTACCTGTCTTTCATAGGCTACGCAAAGTCCTTTGACAAAGTATGCTACAAGGATCTGATGGAACTGCTCAGCAACTTTGACATATTCGGGAAAGATATTAGAATAATCAAGAATCTATACTGGCAGTGAAAAGCATGTATGCATAGGGAACAAGTTCAGTGAATTTACAAAAATAGAAAGGGGCATAAGGCAAGGATGCGCCTTCTCACCTGACATGTTCAACCTGTACAGCAAGGCAATTCTGAGAGAATTGGAAACCCTTCCAGGATTTAGCATTGACGGCCACAATCTCAACTACATAAGATACACAGATGACACAGTACTGATACTGACATGGAAAGCAAATTACAAAATCTCCTACAGAAGATTAGCAACGGAGAGTGAGAAGAAAGGACTAAGCATAAGCTACAAGAAGACGGAATGCATGGTCATCAGTAAGAGAATGAGCCTGAAATGCGATTTGCAGGTCAAGAACACTAGACTCAAGTAGATGCGGAAGTTTAAGTATCTGAGAAGCATCTTTACAGAGGATGGTAAGTGCGACACCGAGATCCGTAGACATATTGGGATGGCCAAGGACACATTTCAAAAGCTGGGCAGAGTATTGTGAGACAGGAGGATTTCTTTGGTAACAAAGAAAAGGATACTGAGCTGTTACGTGACATCTGTCCTTCTTTACGGCAGCAAATGCTGGACAATTTCCTCAAGGATGGAGAAGACTCGAGGCGACGAAGATGTTCTACAGAAGGATGCTGAAGATTTCGTGGACCAAGCATATGAGCAACAATGAGGTCTTGGAGATGGTGCAGATAAGGAAGAGGCTCATGCTTAAAATCAGGAAGAGGCAGCTGAAGTTTCTGGAACATAATGAGGAAGGAAGGCCTAGAGAATCTGATACTCACTGATTGAATAGAGGGAAAGCAGCATGTGACATTCCTGGCAGGCTTAAGCAAGTTGATGACAGAACGTAGTCTGGAGGAGGAAAGGAAATTGTTGAGAGCTGCAAGGGATAGAGGGAGGTGGAGAGCCATGATCACCTATGTCCTGAAAGGACATGGCATGATGACTTTACAAATTTTACAAAAACAAGAGCATTATAACTTTACAAATTTGTCAAATTTTGTTGAAATGTTATTATAATAGTATTATATAAAACAGTGTTTCTCAACTGGTGTTCCTACTATTAGGTTGGTGCAAAAATAGTGACGTAATAATGTCGTTTTTTGACGTATTTTTTAACATCAAAAAAACAACATTATTACGTCATTATTTTTGCACCAACCTAATACATCCAACAGCAAGGTCACTTATCGGAGGAGCGTGCAACCATCTCTTAATTGCTGGTCCACCCTGACATAATCTTATTATAAATGTATGGCATATTGTTGGATATTATTTGGTTATTATAATGATATTGGTTATTTGTTTAATTTTTGCATGAGTTTAGACTTTTTTTTTCTTTTTTCTTTTTTTTTTTTGCCAATAAATTTGGCGAAAAAGCAGCCATTTTTTTTTTTCTTTAAACTAGTTATCTGAAAAATATGTTTACCACGTGAACTAGGATAAAAATATAAAAAGAGACATTAATAATAGTATATAATAATTTTTATGCAGGGGAGGGGGTTCTCTGAGATATAAAAAAACTATTGCAAGTATTCCACAAGGGTAAAAAGGTTGAGAAACACTGGAATAAAATGTAATTTTGATCTAAAATTAATCAATTTTATTTATACATAATTATTTTTATTTTTACTGGTGTGTGTGTGTGTGTGCTATTTTTTGTTTTTCTCTAATACTGTATATACTTGTGTATAAGCTGACTTCATGTATAGTGTGACACCTAAATTTTTTGTGAAAACTCTATTTTTTTTTTTTTTTTTTTCAAAAAATTTACCGCTGTATTGTGCGACCAGTAACCGAAAATGCATGAATCTTTAACCTCTTTAAAAAATTATAGCACAGACAACTGTTTTCCACATAAAAAAAAACTGATCATAAAACTTGCACTATACTCACACATATCTATCTATCTATCTATCTATCTATATATATATATATATATATATATATATAGAGTAACTGAAAAATTGATCAGTTTAATTGATAAAAAGTAACAGAATATAGTCATAAAAATTTATAACACTTAAGTGGTATTTACTTATTATTTTTTTAATATGCTTAAAAAAATGTCTTTAAGCCAAGCAAAATAATAAAAAAGACTTTAAAATGTTTAGAATATATTTAAAAACTAGCTAGAAAACTAAATTTAAACACACACACACACGTGCACTTCTTTTTTCTTGTGTTTATCCCCTCCCTTACACATATGCACTTTGGGAGTTGCTTTCTCTTGTATTGTATTTCATCTCAATAAACATAGCTGCGTGTGAATGACATTTTTAAGAATTATTCAAACACGCTTTTCTATTTCTTTATTTCCATTTGAGACCCAGTTATACTGAAGCTGATCCATCATTTTGTTAACTCTTAGACATTATCCTGTCGCTCACAGCTGGCATTATCAAGATTGACCCCCCCCTCCTTCAAAAGTTTTCTCCCTATTCAGAGCATCACGTATATACCCCACCTTTTTTCTCTTCTTCCGTGAAAGGGGAATATTTGGGCCACTGTATGATCTTTTGACATCACTTTCTATTTTTAAATGTCCATCGCTTAAATATGAGACAGAACATTCTAGATCAGCATGTCTCAACCTTTTTACCCTTGTGTACCCTTGAAATAGTTTTCATGTCTTAGGGAAGCCCTGCATAAAAATGATTACCATTATTAATATCTATCTCTTTTATATTTTTACTGTAGTTCACATGGTAAAGATAATGTATGAACACTCATCCTGTAGTTGAATTAGTCACTCAATGATACACACATCCAGGACATATAGGTCCAGTGAAGGCAGTTTTACAATGGCGCAATATAGACATCACTAAATACATTCTCTAGGATTATTATAATTTTAAATAATATAATATAATCGGTCAAACGCTTTATTATAATAACCAATCACTTTCCAACAATATGCTGTATGTATATAGTAAAATTACAAATATAAAATTAAACAAAAATCACTCAAAAATTCATTAGCCTATTTATCACTGTTTCTTCTGGAACCCTTAGTGATCTTGGAGAAATACTGGATTCAGATTGATGATTAAAAATGGCTTCAAGTGAGTCAACCCTGTAGGTCTTATGGAGGATCATCCTTCTTCAAACCTTGTGGACTGACAAGACAGAATCAGAAAGAAAAGTACCAAATTTAGACAAAAAAATCACTCAAAAATTCATTAGGCTATTTGCCACTGTTTATTGCAGAACCCTAGGGTTCCAAGAAACATCAGTTGAAAAACACATGTCCTGTTAAGAAACCAGTGGAGGCAATTTCACTCTTACACCATAGAGACATCACTAAGTACATTCCCTATGATTATTATAATTCTAAATAATTTATATATATATATATATATATAATATAAAACCATTATTAAAATGTTAGTCACCTTTGTTCTTGTTGTAACCTAGAAAAGGTTACTGAAAGAGGAATAACCAAAACAGAGGTTGGAAATAAAATGGTAATCTTTATAACATCAACAAAATACAATACTCGCCAGCAGTGTGAAGTAGATAAACCACTGCTAGTGGTGGACTACTTAGTATATTGCCCCGACTTACAATAGTGTCCAACATATTTATGAGGATTGGGACATGCGCATTAGTGTTCATAGGTACGGCATATAACAGTTTTGCTGATGTAAGTCATGTAGTTCACAATTACTAAAATTAACAAAATAATGGATTATTTTTTGCTCCCTATTATATCCTGGGGGAAAAAATTAGATCATATAAAAATCAACATGTCTTAGAAAATCTGTTGCTAGATTGACTTACAAGTAGTGACTTTAGCATTAAATGCAAGTAAAGGACTACTAAATTTTGAATTAATTTTTTCTTGTCATCTTGTCGAAGTTAACTTATTTTAAAAAATACCCCCACCCTCCAAAAAAATTGCAAGTTAGGAAATTGTGAATTGTGTAACATTATGCATGTCATTTATGTTTAGACTAATGTGCTCATCATCATCATTGTTATTGTCACAGTGTAATGTGATAATAACAAAGATAAGGATATCAATGTAATAATGATTCCTCATCCCAGACATTTGGATAGAAATTAGTAACTATGGGCTTTCAAAAGAATCCCCATCTAGCAATGCTGCATGTGAATCCTTCATTAGAACCACATTTACTAATTTTAATTTTTACATCAAACCTGGTTGCTTGGTGTCTAGATGGGTGACGACTTGTGAATACCAGGTGCTGTAAGCTTGGATGTGCGGGTGATGTAAAGGATAACAGAGCCGAGTTCCAATTCCAGTCATTCATTTTATTCACTTAAGTCATGAATACCTTTGGGAAAGGTATGAATTTCAGCTTTTCTCCTCCTCAGCTCTGGGTTAATGATGGGGAGAATTTTTATAATCTAAAATAATATTTTTAGGTTTTAAATAACCTGCAAAAGATTAATAGACTCTAAAAAAAAATTAATCAGTAATAATAATAATCTTTATTGTTAAAAAGCATAAATTTTCATTGTATAAAAGTGCAGTACTAGACTGGCAGCAAGGTCACCCCATTTTACAGTTGAAATGGCTAAATGTAACTAAGTTCTATTCTAAGTTTCTTCTCTCACGTTTCTCACTTGTGAAATTCTTTCAGCTTTTATCTTCTGACTTGTTAATGCCTATTTTTTTATTGTTCTCTCTTAAATTTTTTTTTTATATATTCTTTCATGTTTAGTAATTCCTTGTTTTAGTGGCTTTATTGCCTTGCTTGGGATGAAATGATTTTTTCCTAAATTATGAGTTATCGCTTTTCTGTATGCTTTACTCACTACCCCCATCACCATCTTTCAATCTTTGTCTTGGTCTGTCTGCAGAAACGGACTTGAATTTTTATTCTTGATTCTTTTGTTTCATCTTTCATATTGTGTGTGTGTGTGTGTGTTTGCCTTTCCAAAAGTTGATTGAAAATAAACAAATCTGTTGGCAGTCAAGTGTGTGTCGGGTGGACATGGTTGGAACCATGATCGATTGTCTTACTGCTTCTCTTTGTACGACAAGAAAGGAAAAGGTTGGGTAAAGGAAAGTAATGCAGGGGTCTGCCACTCCCAAATCCCAACCACTAACTTAAGTTTCTTCAACACATTTGCAAAAGACTCTTTGCATGTGTACATACACACACAAAGCAATTATATATACAAAGAAATAAAGTTTTACACACACGTGCACTTCTTTTTATATATATATATATATATATATATATATATATATATATATATATATATATATATATATATATATATAATCATAGGAAATGGATTAAATCCAACAATTATTTAATATATTTTCTGTTTATATGTTGTTTTTTTATGGATACACTTATTTAAGTAAAGGCCCTGTTCTTTGATTAAGTAGTATTAATTACATTTATGGGCCTGAAATATTTGAGAAATTTTGTAGAAAATATGTGTTCTCCGGCAGGAATCGAAGAACACACATTTTTTACAAAATTTCTCAAACATTCAGGCTGGTAAATGTAATTTATACTGTTTAATTAAAGAACAGAGCTACTACTTAAATAAGTGTATCCAGTAAAAAAAAAAAAAAAAAAATGCTCAAGTAGATAGATATATATATATATATATATATATATATATATATATATATATATACCTTTTGTTGAATATGACAGACAAGGAAAATTTTATGATTTAGCTTTTTTTCAGTGTCCTTACATTTTTTCCATTTGGTGAGAGTGAGGTAGTACAAAATCTTCCCATACTGTCCATTGTCTCAAGTGCTTTCGGCCACTTCCTTAGCCATTTTCAAGGAGGTTTTGTTTTGACCGTTTGAGATGTATTGTTTCTATAGTTTTGAATACTAGTAGTAGTATTTATTCCAAACTTTTGCATGGCTGGAATTCAAGGAAGCAACTGTCTATTTTAAAAAAAAAATTTCAGAACATTGGTCCCATTGTTAAACAAAGTGAGGTTGTTAGTAGGAGAGAGATGTTTGATATAAAGGGCCTCTCTTATAATGAGATGTTTTTTGTAATTTCATTTACTTAGAATTTTAGTGTTATTGACAAGATTTATTTATTTATATTTTTTTTAAGGTTTCTTGTAAATTGTAAGTAAATAGATTTTTTTTTTTGATTTTTTTATAACACTTTGATCTGATTAGTTGACATGTGAGATGTCTCCTCAAGGAGGTGGTAGTATATCCGATATAGGTCAATTGATTTATGACAAGAAAGAGTCTTGTACTGGGCAGTGAAATTGATACACTATATTAGTAATTGCTAGTTTAGATTTGATGGGGTTATTTTGATTGGTAACAAGGTTCACAGTTTTCCATAATATAAGTTTTACGTGTTTTTTTGTTTTTTTTGTTTGGAATTAAGAAAAATTATGGTTGAAAACCCAAAATTTCTATGTAAATAACAAAAATCCATACCCATCTTTTATATATATATATATATGAACCTCCACTAATTTGTGCAATTTTGCTGAAAAAGCAGCATGAAAAAAGGCTCCCAATTTAATAAAAACAAAGTTTTACCATCAAATATTATTATTAAGAGGAAAAACCAAAGTATTTTATTATTTTTTTTTTTATTTTTAATTTCAGCAGTCTAAGTTAGTGTTTCAATACCTTTTTAAGGTGAAAAACACATTAATTTGTAAATTCTTGCAAAAATCAAATAATTGTTAAATGAATTTTCACGACTTATTCACAAATGAATGAAATTATTTTTTAAAGGTTTTTTTTTTTTTTTTAGAAAATCTAGGTAAATGTTTTTTTGTTTTTTTTTTTTAACACATATTAAACACTTACTTAATTTGTTTTATTAGTCAAAAGCAGGACTCCTTGAAGAAATTATTTTTTTTTTTTTTTTTTTTGTTTTGTAAAATGGGACACCCAATTATTGAAAATCTGCCCTGAATCGTAAAACAAAAATGCAATAAAACTATGACACTGATTAATAATGAATTTTTACAAGAATTATTTTCATTTTTAAAATTTTAATTATAATAATTTATAATATAAATAATTTAAAAATTCTAAATGTAGGTGATATTATTATTAAGTGAAAACTCTATTTACAAATCAAAAATTGAAAAACTCAATAAAAGTTGTTTACACCAAATATTTTTTTAAAATTTCATTTTTTATGTATATAAAATATTACATAATGTGCCTCTGTTTGAAAGTATGGTTGACCATACATGACATAATCAGAAAATAAGAGTGATGATGATTATAGTAAATGTAAATTCAACATTCCTAAAATTAAATTATGGAGAATATTTTCCAACATTTTTAAGATTACTGAGTACTTAAAAAAATTATATAAAATAGGCATTCACCCATCATTTTCTTAAATTATGTTTTAACAGATAATCTCTGTAGAACAACAATAAAGATGTTGACAGATTTTATCATCACTTGTCAAGTGAGTTACAAGTGCCAAGCATACGAGTGATGAGCGATAAGTGCATAATCGCTGCTACTGTTTGTTTTAAAAAATCCATTTCTCTGTTGTTTTAAACTTAAAGTAAATGTTTTATCAAATCAGAATAATTATGCTTTAAATCAGCTAATATTCCTCAAAGTTTCAGAAAAGTATATTTTATTTTTGTAGGACTTTTAAAATGGAGAATTAACTTTTGTTTTTCAAATGTGTCAAAAATGGCCGATTTTTGTGAAAGTGACCAAAAAGTTGAGATTTCAACCAATATAATTTCTATTTGAAATACACCAGAATATTTTGCTTACTGGAAATAGTAAATTTAATCATTTAGCTTTCAATTAATTTTAAGCCTTAGGTATTAAATTTGTGTGTGTGTATGTATGTATGTATATATATATATATATATATATATATAATTTTTTTTTTTTTTTTTTTTTGTGTGTATCTATTCATGATGGGATGATACCAATAATTTTACTGATTCTTATATAATTTCTATTGCAAATCTAAATTTACAATTCTGATACCTACAATGATTAAAATTAATTATTTTCAGGCCCTACGGTTGATTTGAGAAACTTAATGAACAAAGTATATTTATTAATAATTCATTTAGTAGAAAAATGAATACAAAAACTTATTAAATAAAGTTAGATATCCTTTTTATTTAAAAAATTGAGTAAGTGTTTAAACAATAAAGAAAACAATTTCTTTACGTAAATCACTTAAGTACCTAGCTACTGTTGACATATTGCTTTACTTTGGTTATTGTCAGAAATCTTAAAAATTTTCAAACTAAACTTTTCTGCTTGGCATTAGATATACTGGCTATAATTGGGGTAAGAAAATAAACATTGCTTAAAATTGAAATCTTTCACTGTTAAATAAAAATGTTTCTCGTTTCCTAATGTTTATAATTTGTAAAGATTCAGCTAATGATTTGTGGTTAATTGTAAAATAACAAGGGTCTATTTTTTGTTCACCTTTTTAAATATTTTAAGTTTTCTCCTTAAAATTTTCTATCTGGCATTTTTCAGTGAATGGAACAAATTTAGGGGTGACAATTCAATTTCAGCATGCACTTCAAAAACAAGAGGCACTCTAATATATATATATATATATATATATATATATATATATATATATATATATATATATATAATACTCTAAGGAGAAAGGCATCCTCTGATGTATTGTGCTTATATTTTGATAAAGTACAAAGAGTACCTAATCTTGCAGGACAGTGAATAAAAAATATAAATACAAATTTTAAATTTGCTTAGAGGTCTGATAAGAATTAAATATGAATTATCACAGCAACATATTAAATAAAGGGTCTTCAATATTATCTAAAAAAAATGAATCCCTAATAAGTTTTACTGTTTAAAATAAATTTCTCACAACTAAATATTTCATAATTTTCTAACATGTTTTTGTTGAAAAAGAGTAAAAGTGCAACAACACAGTAAAAACATATCCCTTGATTTTTTTTTTTTTTTTTTTTTTTTTTTTTTTTTTTTTTTTGAGATAGAAGCAATTTTAGAAAACTTTACAATAAATTTTAAAAAAATACTAGGAAGTTGAAAGTTAATATGTAAATGCCGATATGTAACTTGATCATTTTATAAGTTATGAGATTTAACTGTTACAAAGCACTAAGATAAAAATATGATTTTCATAACGATGAGAACAACTGCAAATGGGATAAATTACTCATCTTTAACTTTTTATAGACACTTCTACTTACAAAACTTGTATCTCGTTTAGCTCTGAGGAGGAATAAATGATAAAATGTTCAAAATATTTTAAATTTCATAATTTAACACAGGAAAGTTCAATTATACCAAAGGAAAATATCAGTAAAATAAATTTAAATATAATTTTTGATGGTGATTAAATTTGAGGTATTTTTAATAAGATCTTGTGTGAAAAAGCTTTTTTTTTTTTTTTCAGGCAACTTTGAAATAAGTTTTTAAGTCAATAAAGATGAAAATCCATTTTGAAAGCTAAAAAAATTTTAAGAAATACATGAATTGAGAAGAAACAAATTTAAGTTACATAAAAAGAATGTTTACTTTTTTTAAGTCTTGGTTATTGAAAAGATTTATTTTTTGTTTATGTTGTATGCTATGTAAGCAAAAATAAATCTCTTTAATAAAACGAGACTAAAAAGTGATTTTTTTTTTTTTTTTTTTTTTTTTTTTTGTGTATTAAAACTATTATAAAACAAATTGTTGTAATTTAACTGCCTCACCATGAGGACAATTTGTGACATAAGGTCCATTTTTTTTTTTTTTTTTTTTTTTTTTTTTTTTAATGTGAAGAAATCAAATGTGACATTGGCAGGAATTCCATACATCATTTTTTTTCTTTTTCTTTTTTATAAATAAAAAAAATAATAATAAAAATTGTCTTAAAAGAGAGCCCAACAGAACGACATGAATTCATTTTGTGTTTATATTAAATAATGTTGATTATAATTATGAAATTAATAGTTTATATTATTAAATGGGTGAATTAACAATGTTTAAAAAGATTTTTAAAATAAAAAATTCATTTTGAACTGGAACAGACTTTAAACTAGTGAACTTTATCGAACATTTGAGAAGTGAGTAGAAATTTGCACATTTGATTTTTTTTTTTTTTTTTTTTTTTCTGTACACAAGTAAAATAAATTTACATTGTACTTAGGTGTTATGATCTACCTATTTTATTTTTACTGATAGTTTAAAATCAATAAATATTTATATCTTGTACCAGGAATGGAAAATTAAGAAAAAAAATTAGAAAATTAAACAAAAAAAAAATCCAAAGAATCATTTTAGAATTGGAAATTCAGTTAAAAATTTTCTGATACTATCAAAAACTTCTGATATCTCCAATTCTCAATTCTGATTAATCATCCCATCAAAATATATACACACATACATACAGAGGGTGTGAGGGATAAATTGTCACCATTTTTATATTTTTTTTATTTCATGCATGTACAATGTTTGTTTTTGATATTGTTGGCTGTAGAGTATTGCAGGGTCAGCTGGTTAGTGTCTGTAACAAAAAGAGCAACCATGACACAATTCACTCGACCAGAAATTTGGAAACCACATTCATACTGGAAGCTTCAATACGAAGATTTCAGTGTGTTTTGGTTTCAATCTGAGGACAGTGCAGAGGATTTGGAAAGAGTTGGATGACTCTAATAGTGATTGTGAAGGTGTTTAGAGTGATCACTAGTGATGGCGACATTATACCTCTATTCATCTTCCCACCATGCCTCAGCCTCAACATGGAGGCCTACATCATGTGCCTTGAGGAGATAGTGCTGCCCTGGGTCAAGAGGGTGGCTGCTGGAAGACCCTATGCCACACAAGCAGGAGAGCCCAGTAATGTCTTTTAGACAATTTCTGCAACCACATCACCTTTTACATCTGGTTACCTAACTCCCCAGGCTGTAACCGCTTTGATTTTTATGTTTGGGGTGCAAACATTTGTTAACTAAATTTTATTAACACCAAGACATTAGTAACAATCAAAGCTACATGGATGGATTCAACTAATATGGTTAGAAAAAATGATCTTTGGAAAGTTCATTCTGGCAGAAAACAACTTTGTTAGAACTTAGAAAACTAACTAAAAAGTTTACCAGACAGACCTTGTCTGTATTGTTTAATAAAATTTACCCGAGAGAATTCTTGCTGCCTAAATATCACTTTTATTTGTTTACATGAATGAATAAGAACAAATCAAAAATGTTTATCAAACTAACATTTTTCACTTTTTAAATGTGAAATGTTTATCAAACTAACATTTTTCACTTTTTAAATGTGAAATGTTTATCAAACTAACATTTTTCACTTTTTAAATGTGAAATGTTTATCAAACTAACATTTTTCACTTTTTAAATGTGAAATGTTTATCAAACTAACATTTTTCACTTTTTAAATGTGAAATGTTTATCAAACTAACATTTTTCACTTTTTAAATGTGAAATGTTTATCAAACTAACATTTTTCACTTTTTAAATGTGAAATGTTTATCAAACTAACATTTTTCACTTTTTAAATGTGAAATGTTTATCAAACTAACATTTTTCACTTTTTAAATGTGAAATGTTTATCAAACTAACATTTTTCACTTTTTAAATGTGAAATGTTTATCAAACTAACATTTTTCACTTTTTAAATGTGAAATGTTTATCAAACTAACATTTTTCACTTTTTAAATGTGAAATGTTTAAAATATGTTTAAAAGTGAAACACATTAGATTGATAAATATTTCTTTATCCTGTCATTGTTATATTCCAATTCATATTTAATCTGCATTTGATCCCAATTCACACACACACACATATATATATATATATATATATTGTGTGTGTATGAGAGGAAGAGCCAAAGCAAAGATTTATGAATGTTTATTTTGTTATAGGAACACATATACATTTCTGTTGATACATTTCTTAACTGATTTTAGACAAATGAACAACTGTGTTTGGCTAAACAGAAGAAACGTAGATTTACACGTGAGTGTAATGAGTGCAGAATTCATTGTCACATGCTTGTGTATAATTTCATACATATACATACACAAGACGACGTGTGTAAATAAACTTTCTCATGAATACACACTCCATTGACCATATCGCATTGGTGACAAAACTCCTCCCCACACTGTGCCTGCCAACCTTCTTCTACCACTGACCTCGTCGTCTCTAACATTGGTTTCCTATTTATCATATTCTCAAAGATTAATTTTCTGCCGTTTCCATCTTTTTACTTCTGCTTGCCCATCATTATTCAACTTTGATGAATTCTCTCTGCTGCTACAAGAGTTTGTGTGAGAGGCTGGCTGGCCAGTTAGCTATTTTCATCCCTCAGAATATTAGAACCGGTCGGGCATAAAGTGGGCCTAATTACGCTTGAATGACCCCTTCTGCCCACACTTGGCTTCATGTAGAGACAGAGAGAGAGAGAGAGAAGGTGGGTGCCGCCATCTGATCACTTGCTGACTTTGGCATCAGTGTTACAGTTCTGCTTATTTGAACTTTAGCTCATATTCATTTTGGTCTATGCAAATAATTTTAACTTTTGAAAGGATCTCAAGAGCTCAGATTCTGAATCTTTGGAGTTTAGGTGGATTGGCAAATTTCAATCCTTCTGCTCTTTAGATATGAAAAGCTTTCTCTTTTTTTTCTTATTTATTTTTTTTATAAGAATATTAACTTTGTGTACCGTTGTCAATTATGAGATTCCATTTTTTATATATATATATATATATATATATATATATATATATATAAAGAAAGAACAGTAAGATATATAATCCAGTGTACTTATTGATATTTTTATTTTTACAAAATAGTGCTCAATGTAAATTTACAGAGCATTAATATTATAAATTAACTGATTTAAAAAAAAAAAAATTTTCACTACACAGTAATAACCATGTTTCAAAAATGGAAGCTAAAAGCTTCAAATTTAATTTTGTAATTAAATCAAAAACATTACTTCCATTTCATCCTCAAGCGAATTTTGGAGTAACTTATTTTTTAAATTTACTGAGTTTTAAAGGCACAGAAAATTCATAATTCACTGTTTCCAAAGATACAGATATCCAAACATTCAGACAAGGGGTGGTAGCATGTTCATTTTTATTAATATTTATAATATAATATTTATTTATTTTATATGTAATCATTTCAGATTTTTCTATGTGTAGGTGCTGAAAAGTTCTTGGTTCAACCAAGAAAAAATTCTAAAAAATATTTTGATTATTGGTCAAATTTATAACTTATAAATCATAAGTTGGTCAAAACTTATACAAACACAAAAAGGAAAAAAAATAATAATAAAAAGCTTAAATGTAGTACCTTGTCAGTCATCTTTTAATGAAACGTGTATAAAACAGGGATTGCTGCTCCAATACAGTTTATATATATATATATATATATATATATATATATATACACACACACATACATACACACATACAAACACACGCACACAGTGTGTCCATAAATTATCTGTATAACTTTCGCAGTTTATTATATCCATTAGAGTTAAGAATCATGAATACATTTATTTGCATATAAAAGAAATCTTATTAAAGTTATAATTTATATATACCTTATATTTCTGCATATAAAAGTGATCTTTAGATAAGACAAGGTCAAAGAATATAGCAAATTTTCATGAATTTATCCTATACTCGTAGTATAATACAGCTGCTTATTGATTATATAAAGATGATGTTATTGGAAATGTTACTTAGTGTATCCTTAGAATTTCAAAATAAAAGAAATAACAAAACTGATTCTATATCCTGTTTTTCATACATACGTCTACTAAAAGGGAAACCATTGTTTTGTTTACGTTTCATGTGATCTCTAGGGAATACTGATTCTTCTTCTTTTCCTATATCTAAACAGTTACAAACATCCTGGTGTACTAATGACCATTTACTTATACTCCAACAATCACAAAATACCACTAATAACTATGATAATAGTGCATTCCATTGTTGTGAACACAATCATAACTCAATGCTTTACATTTTCTCAGTCGAGCTTGCATGGTTACAAGCTGATTTTATTGATATGGAATTATTCTCTGAATAGGCAATTTATTTTGAGGATATGCCAGTAATATATAAGCTAGAAATGGTTTTATTACTTTTATTATCAGTTTATTTGAAAATGTGAATCATTTCATTCGTGTTATTGGATATCACTCTGTGGCCAAGGTTATCCTATTCACAAACATCACTTGGAATTTAAGCTTTCTTTTTTAGAATTGTGATCTATGAGCCCCCCCCCAATTTTAAGGGTGATTTTGGTATTTAAAGGTTGTCATATATGCAGTTCACAGTAGTTTGTTCTTTTCTTAATTCATTTTCTTTTGTCTTTTTATATAAATGTTAAAAATGTGTTTTATTGATCCCTGAGTTTTAATGAAAATAATAATACTGCAAGGGAAAATGAAATGTGTATCCTGGTTCATAAAGACCGAATTGGACACTTTGAATTAGAGTACAAAGTATAAACAGCAAGCATCCTGTAGAAAACAGACATTGAACATTCCATCTAAATGTGTTACATGCAACCAATTGAGACAATATTGATGTGTTCTGATATGTTTAAATAAAATTGAGTTATATGGATTATTTTTTTTTTTTTTTTTTTTTTAAGAATTTTTTAAATCTTCCAGATAATTTCTGGACACTATATATTACAATTCAGACACATATTAAAATATATAAAAATTATTGTAATTTAATGTATTATTTGTCAAATTACAATTAATCTTGTGTTTCTCCATTAATTGTAATAGTTAAATATGCTAGGGACCATTTCAAATAAAAATTCTGCTAATAAATTTCAGGTTACAAATTTATTAATCCATTTTCTCTTTCTCTCTCTCCCTCTCTCTCTCTCTCTCTCAATAATGTATTGAAAAGTTTTCAGCCCAACCAAGAAAGGATGATAAATTTTGATGTTTGAAAAGTCATTTGTTTTGATTATTCAGTGCGTACTTTGATTTCTTTTTTTTTTTCTTTTGTACTTCATTAATTCATTGCTTGTTAGGTTTCAAACTTGGAAAGATTTAACTTTCCAAATGTGTCTTTAAGTAAAATCTTTTCGGCTGTCTTGTTACTGGCACACCACAATGCTACGTAGAGAACAGTCAGTGAGCAATTGTATAGACAATCCATTCTAATTACCTTACCTGCTAAGGAATTGATAGCAAAATGGCTGTATATCCATTGTTAAACTTGACTAGCCAATAAGATTCAAAGCATGTTTTTCAGTTCTATATCTGGTCAAATATTATGAACTGAAATTCAAAGACTCTAAGCTTTTTATCTTTGTAACTCATTGGGAAATGAATGTTGTAAGCAAGCCAGAGAATGTTTTCGAAATTCTGCACTTTGAACAAGATCAGCCTACATTTTTTTCTTTTTTTTTTTTTTATTTTCTCTTCTTTTTTTCATCATAGTCTGAAAATCTAATATTTCCCCAAGTTATTAAGATCTACTCAGTTTGTATGACCACTTGAAAAACTTCAGCTGATAGGAAATTATTATATTTTCCAACCATATAATATGCACTTAAAAAAAATAATAATCACCTCAGTGGTTGGATTGATGTAAATAATTTAATCGTGCTAACACTTGTACTGGTCAATCATAATAGGATAGCAACAGGTTGTAAATCGATTTGGTCAGAAGTTGGCCTGTAATTAATTTTGCAATCTTTTTTATCTATCTTTAGGCATTATTATTTTTTATAATTTTTATAGTTTCTATATGTTTCATACCATTTGTATGATCTCTTTATACATTCTTATTTTTGTTTGTCAAGTCAAACACTGCATACTATGGTACAATTGGTTTAGTATTTGTTAAAGATACAAAAAAAAAAAAAAAATACAGATGCAAAAACTGAAACATTTTAGTTGGAAAATATAGCAAAATAACTGTCGATGAGATTGGAGCAGAACCTTTCATAGCTTTACAATTTCTTTCTCTGTCCTTCAGTAGTGTGTGTTAACTTCAGATCATGTGAGATTGCATTTACTTTCTTTCCACCTTCATAGCTGCCTTAACACTGAGATTGTGATGTGCAAAGGAATGCTATCTCTGCTGGGTGCTGGGGCGGAAATTGTCATACACCAAGATGGGAAACTTTCATGCTGCCAAAAAGGGAGCAGTCCTTGCTAGACATACCAATTTGTGAATGTGGTCATAAAGTCATGAGTCGATGATGACCTGTATTTGATATACAAGATTTATTGTAATTTTTAAAAATTTTGATTTGAATAAGAAGAAACGGAGTGAGGGGGAATTTGCGAGGAAGTTTTTCAAATATTTTTAAAGTGGAGAGGAAATCGATTAAAATGGGGGGGAAAAAAACATCATGCAAGGATTGGATTTCTTGCATGGTGTTTTTCCACCAATGGTTGGAGGTGAGTCTTGGATGATTCACCTCTCCTTGCTGGTACTTGCATTTAGTTACTGTATGTCTGATTGAACTGAACTGTTATGTAGTATCAGTCCTCTTGTAATGGTGGTGAATGCTGGACAGTCTCCTCACAGATGAAGAAGATACTTGAATTAACAGAAATGTGGTTCTACAGAAGGATGCTGAGTATAACATGGACTGAACATATGAGCAATGACAAAGTTCTAGAAACAATGGCAACAAAAAGGACACATACTTAACATAGGGTAAAGACAGTTGAGGTTACTAGGACACATAATGAGGAAGCAGAGCTTGGAAAATTTGCTACTCACTGGATAAATTGAGGGACAGAGGAAAGCAACACGCAACCCTACCAAGCTTGAATGAATGGATAGTGGAGCAGGGTATGGGAGAGGTGGCTAAATGACAAAAGTTATTAATATCTACAAGGGTCAGGAAACAGAAATCCATCGATTGTCAATGTCCTGAAGGGACAAGGCAATAAAGATCAACCTCGATCATCATATCTGTCAGCTTTCCAATTTGCTATAAGGAATAAAATGAAAATCTCCCAAATTCTAATGTGGATATAGAAGTCAAATGATGTCACAATCAAAATGTCATGGAGAACGAACAATGACAATGGATTGAAAAGAATCCTTATATAATCATAGTAACATTTCATCTTGAAAATTTAGGCAGAAGACTAAGAAAGTCAAACCTTGTGATGAATGCAACAAAGGTCAAAGGAACTCAGATGAAAGTTGCAATGTCTCATCTCAGAAATTACCTGAAGTTTGTGTTGAGCATATACATAACTAGACAACTTGAATCCTGAAAATAGGAATTTGAGCTGACTGACCACATCTTTTGTAGATGATACTGATTGTATTTATAGTTGCTAGTATAAATAAATAGATTTGAGAAGATATCTACGTTCTGATTGAAAAGTAACTCCCTATTTTATGCACAATGGACTCTCCCGTCTTGTAAAAATTATAGACTGGAGATTCCATCAGACATAAAATAGGGAGTTACTTTTCAATCACCCTCTAGTTTACTATTATCAATGATTAGTTGTTTGTGTAACTTGTAATATAATTGGTAGATACTGGGAAAAATGTTGAAAAATTCTCTAACCAAATAGCAGCGTATTGAAAACTTGTTTACTATTTTCTATAGATTTTGAGAAGTGAGTTAGGCTGACAAATTTTCCATTTTTGTGAGTGCGGAGATGCTGAAAATTTTGGATATGGGAACACACTTCCCAAAATAAATATTTTAATGACCATGCATCAAAATATAAATTTTTTTTTTTAATTTTTATTTTTTGAAGTGGGTCAGCTAAGATCTTTCAAGTACCTCCTATATGAGATAAATGCACACACACACACACACCATTGTTGAATGCAAGTTTGTGTGTGTATTTATATATATATATATATATATATATATACACACACACACACACTAATAATAAATATTCATTTTGTTCACTGTTTAGTACAATTCTGAGTAATTTCATGTCAAGCATGGATTTAAAACTGAGTTTTCAATCTGTACTTAATGATTAGAATTAATATGAAAGAAGGGTACAAAAAATCTTCTTTTTTTTTTTTTTTTTTTTTTTTTTTTATAAATTTATTGTTGGGATTGTTAATTTTCAACATGTCCATGATTACATAGACAAAGAGTAATATGATTCTATAGTTCTTGAAAAACATTTTACAGCTGATTTTCAGTATTTAAAATTCCACTGCAGACAGATTTTATAAAGTCCCTGTGTGTGTGTGTGTGTGTGAATATATATAATCAAGATTTCTTTATTTCAAGTACTTTTTGATAAATGTCCCTGCCAAAACTCTTTCCATATAAATTTCATGTCAAACAGCCATTTTGCTTTCATTCATTAGATTTTAAAAAAAGAAAAGAAAGAAAATTCTAACAGAGAGGAAAAAAACAATGTTTTGGGTTATAGTTAATTATTATTTTAGATGTTAAAGAAAATACATTACTTCTAATTTATTTTTAAGTGTACAAAAATTTTATATAAGTATATTTAACTCTGCTATTGTTAAAAGATTCTATACAAGTAAGTTGTTTTTATCATAAGTATCCCTCACGGGAAGGACTAAAGTTTGATTCCCATATATAAAATTAGAAAACAAACACATTAGTTTTAAAGAAAAAAAAAGTACTTCCTTGCTAAGGATTTTTTTCATTTTATTTTTTAAATTTATTTTTTCCTGTTTTCAGGCCATTTTCCTGGTCTCCAGTAAAATTTTAAATGTAAATTGTTCAATATCTGTGTTTTTCCAGCCTTAATAAATCATTTTGAATTTTTTTTTTTTCCTTTAAATATCAGCTTCATTGCCTTTCAAACATTGTATCTTCAGGTTTGTGTTGTCATTTTTCATTGAAAATGATTAGTACATTTGTTCCTAAATTTTATTTTATTTTTTATTTATTTTTTTTCGCTTTTTTTTTTCGCTTTTTTTATGCACTTATTTTTTTTATGCTTAATGCTTCTAGTATTTACTTTGTCTGAATTCTCAAAAAGAATAAACCAATTACATATTAGTATCATTGGATGCTGAAGATCAATTCACCAACGTACCTGTCAATGAAACAATGGACATAATTACTGTAATAATAATAAAATGTCTCTAAACTATTTTCACCAGTCTTACACCACACGTTCCCTTTTATGACCATTTATGAAATATATACACACAAATTGACAAGATTGTTATGGGTTTACTTCTCACTTGAACATAATCAGAATTTTAGGTGTCAACCATTTGAAAACAAAATTAAAACAATTTACATATGTTGTATTACAATTAACAATGAGGATGAAGTTTCAAAAATGATTGTCCTTAATTTCACATATTTTGTACAAGGCCCAAGAGCCACTCGATGTAGAGGGTTACAAAGTAAGAGGCGCAGTTTATACTAATATGTGGGGAAGATAACAGTTGACCCTAGTCTTGAACAGATTAAGATTGCAGTGATTGGGGAAGCATCCTCTTGGGAGTTGGTTCCACAAAGCAGTGATTCATGAGAAGAAGTTGCTTGGGTTGAACTTACATCTCACCAATGGAATACAAAGGGAATGAAGATGGTTTGATACAATGTGCATTGCATAGTGGGTCTCTAACGATGACAGTTAGAACTGATGGAAATAAGGAATGTAATTTGTCTGAAAACTTTCCATGGAAATAGTGAGAAACTTGTGATGTTTTCTCTGTGAGGGATTGCAAATTGGAAAATAATTCATCACCCTCAAGTGAAGAGTGGGCAGCTCCAGGCCATATATGGCAGCAGTACTCCATTTTTGGTCCAACCTGGCTCTTTTCAAAGTATAAGATAGCAGGAGTCAGGTACTTGCTGGAGCAGTATAGGGAACTGATCATTTTCCCAGTCCTTTGTGATGGATCATATGTATGAGTTCCACTTGAGGTCTTGGTTGAGTTCAAGTTCCAATATGTGCTCAAGGCACAGGGCCTCCTTAAGAGAGCACCCATTCATCGCAGTAGGTAAAAATTTAGATTCTGCTCGGTGGTGATGAAATGGCACTGCTTAGAAAGTAGAAACTTTAAAACACCTCCATCAATAATAATCCAGCCAACGTAAATCATATACAATAATAGCAAATGTCCACACACATACGAAATAGCCATGATAAATAATTTATAAATAGGATACATTTAATATCCTCTATACATGCACAATATTTAAAAAAAAAAAAATTGGGGGAAAAAGTCCTATTATAACTATGCTTGTGTGTCTCTTCGTTAGTTCGCACGACCGTTACGCCCTGCCAATACCTCATAAATAATGAACTATGATTTGATTGTGTGAAAAGAGGGTAGAAGACACTACTTGGTTTCAGTGAGAAAATGAAAGGAAGGAAAATAGAACTGTTTAACGTCTCCTGCCAATACCTGATAAATAATGAAACATTCCGTTTTGATGAAAAGGTGGGAAAAGTCACTACTTTCAGTGAGAAAATGAATGAATGAAAGAAAGAAAGTTGGAAGTGTTTAACGGCTGTTTTTGTGAAATGGAAAAAGTTGGCAATTTCAAATTTTTCATTTCTATACTGAAAATAACAATCAGTATTCATATTTATGATTTGTTATTGCAATATTAAAGTTGTTAAGCTAAAATATTATGCAATAGGGGGATATTTACAGATATTTTGTTGTCATAGAACTGGCCGTGATCTTCTTCAACCATTAACTTAAGACGAAAGATTCATCAGAATATTAAAATAGGAAAACCGTGAAATTTTCATGGGTTAAAACTAATTAACAATTTCCCTAACCACGTAATTGATAAACAAATTAAACTAACAGAAAAAAATACAAATGGAGGATGTTACAATAATAATGTAAAAAAAAAACAAAAAAAAAAACAAGTCATTAAACGATGATTTCTCCCTGGATTTCTGGGATGAAGAGAAAGAAATGGCAACCTACTACAGAGAAAAAAATCTGCCTCGTCAGTCATCTATCAAAAGATACATGATCGCCTAAGCGTGTAACATGCATGGCACATAACTAACTGAACTAAGAAACTGAGACACCTTGAAGTACCTGAGCGGTGGTTAACAACTCTACTAGACGTACGAGTTGACAATTAGACTCGTTTCAAGCTCAGAAAAGCATAAAAAGAATTAAGATCGACATATAAATATTTTTTGTTGTTTTTTTTTTGGGGGGGGGGGGTTACATTGTTATGCTTGGACGTGATTATTCGTCCGTGTCTGAAAATACACTCTCAGTAAAAACGTATAAACACGTGTACGTATATTTTTATTATATGGCAGACTGGGTCCATGTGTAAGAATTCAGCTCCTTAGAGCATTTTGGTTTGTTTCATATACGCACACACACACACACACACACACACACACACACACACGCATGTATGTATAATTCACACTATTTAAGAAAAAAACAGAGCGTTTACTTAAACATGGGTATCCACAAAATAACATTTGGAGTAGTAAAAAATGTTAAATAATAAATCCATTGATATTTTTATTTATTTATTTATCATTTCTCCCCAATGTGATAACGTCACCAAGATACATGGGGGGAGGGGGGTAAAAAAACCCCAGAAGATTTTAGAAAGAACTTGAAACCCAATCCTAAACAATAAACAAGGGGTTTAAAAGATAGGGAGGAGTGTGAATCGGACGATAGGTAAACCTATCTACTCCTTAGAAATTATTTTGTTTATGTTTCTGATATGAAAAATATGTAGATATTGGCTTTTGAGAAGATCTGAATCGGAGGATGTGCATTCTTCAAAAAGGTAATTGAACCTTGCTGGGCTGTGACTACTCTTTGCGGCTGAGTAATCTAAAGCACATCGGATCAGTTTTTCTTACAAAGGCTGACACATGTCGAACCCTACCAGAGAGCATATTTTCTTTATTAAATCTCTCAAATGTGCAGACCGGAAGACCTATCTCATAATGTTTAAAAGGCAAAATAAAAAAAAAATAGGGCATCTGTTTAAATATGGGTACCTACAAAATAATTTTTGGATTAGTAGGAAGTGTGCGTTTTGGAGTTTGGGGAGATATTTTTAAAATTCCGCTCCTTTAAAAAAAAAAAAAAAAAAAAATACATTTCTTGGTTCTGAAAAACTGTATTTTTATATATATATATATATATATATATATAAACACTTAGGCCGCAAAAGTTTTAAGAGGAGAAAATTATGATGACCCACAAAGAGATATGTTTTCCTTAATTAACCAGTGAAAATGATTTGTAGCATTAACCTACAATAGACGAGAATTTTATGACAATGTCATAAAGAATCATAAACGAAATAAATTATTATTGATCCAGCATGGTTTTTGCTTGGATTGCTGAAAGGTTCTTGGAGCCGATCAAGGAGTGGGGGATTCCACCACCACCACCATAAAAGAAAAACAAAAGAAATTGATACTTGGTCAAATCGAGAAGAGTGTCAGACCAACAAGTTTTTAGCAACCCACTCTATAGTCAAGCAAGAACCAAAATAGCCAAGAACCTCCTGTAGTGTACTGTTACCTTTTCTTTCTTTTTTATGTGCCATGTCCTTTCAAGACGTAGGCGGTCATGGCTCTCCACCTCCCTCTATCTCTTGCAGCTCTCAACAAGTTCTTTCTCTCTGCTTCCTCCCCCATACCGTGTTCCGTCATCCACTTGTTTAAACCAGCCAGGTATGTCACGCGTTGCTTTCTCTTGTCTCCTTTCCCTCTATTCGACCCGTGAGTATCAGATTCTCTAGGCCCTCCTTCCTCACTACGTGTCCCAGAAACCTTAGCTGCCTCTTCCTGATGTTAAATATAAGCCTCGTCCTTGCTTTTATTTACGGCGTATTATTCCTGGAGACAGTGACTTCCCTATGCTTTGGTAGGGAAGATTTCTAAGCAAGCAAGCACCTTGTTTTCTAAATAGAATTTAGCTTCTAGAAAATACCGTTAAGAAAACAGAATTTCATTTTGGTAATTACTACTTACTTAAATATTTATTGAAGAAGGCTGTGAGTATTTATATAATACAAGTGTCTCATGGGGGCCAAAATGTATTGGCAGGAGGGGAGGTACATTTGCGGTTATTTTCGATTCTCTGTGAAACTTGACTAATCAACGTGCTTATAAGGGACCACCGTTTCTTGACAACAGAAATTGCTGTTTGAAATACTATATATCATCTTTCTAATTTCATCACAGCATCAGATTTTTTTTTTTTTTTTTTTTTTATAGAAAAAATTAAAATATTAGATTGACCATCCTTGCTCCGTTTATAATCAGTTTTCTTCCTTTCTGTCATTGCTGGTAATAGAATGTAAAGCCCGGTATTCAGTAGTTCTTTATTCTATCCCAAAGCTAGTCATTTCCAAACGGTGCGACGCGCTTCACAGGTGCAACGGAAGAGGATAGCAGGTGAGGCGGAATGATTGGAAGATAATCAAAGATTTAGAAACAGTTTAAAAAAAAAATCATATGCCAAAAATAAATATGATTTCAAATTTTAAATATTATTCTAGATTACTTGTAATTACATGCATATTATTATTTTATCATTGTCATAAGGCAATTGTTTTTTGTTTTTGTTTTTTTTCTCGCCTTTTTTTATATCGCAGACTTCAATTAGTTTGTATTAGGTTGGTGCAAAAATAATGGCATTTTTGACGTTAAAAAGTACGTCAAAAAACGCCATTATTTTTGCACTAACCTAATACCTATTGCGAAAGAGATATGGAAGAGTTGCCAGATAAGTGGCCCAGAAAACATCGGGGAATCGATTATTGAATGAAATGTAATTAGACTTAATTTTTTAAGAATAAAGTTGATAAACAAAGACTGAAATGATTTATGACTCAACCTAAGGCCCTTTATCAGATAAAAAAAAAATAAAAATTAAAGTTTAGATGATCCAATTATCAACATAAGACACATAACTATTTTTTTAATCATTCTATATTTCAAATGATCTTTTATCTCGCATTTGATAATGTATCAAATTGAAAAATAAGTTTTAGCTTTTTTTAAATTTCTTTCATTTAAAATCTTTTAGGTTGTGTGTGTGTGTGTGTGTGTGTGTGTGAAGTTGGATGAGAATCAAGTAGAATAATAAATATATCAGAATTTTGAAAATTTCTATTTTGACATATTTCACCAGGCTACTGCCGTCATCAGAAGCATTTTTATCCCAACAGCATCTCCATTAACAAAATAAAACGTGATTCATATTAAGTGGCTGAACGTATGCTTTTTATTTGGACAATATTGTTTGATAAATTAGATTTTAACTAATTCCAGTCGCGTAACGTAACTTGCTGTTTCCAACTCTAATGTTGATTTTCTTAAAAAAAAAAAAAAATCACACACACATACATATATATATATATATATATGTATATAATGCGTGTGTGTGTAAGATGTATAGTATCGAAAACAAAAGTGATGATGAGATATATGGGGGAAAACTATAAACAATGCGTTTCGCCAAAGATCTGTTGCTCTCGACTTCTTTAGATTAGAATAAGACAAAACTCAGATTTGAGGATAAGAGTGGCCATAAATTATCAGATCTGATGGCCAGAAAAACCAGCCCTCTAAAACCAGAATGTGTTTAGTGGACGATGTAATTACCCGGAGGGTCAGTTTACGAAACTCTGGAGTGGGGATGCTCAAAATAACATCAATCAGATAAGTGACAAACCTATTACACACACACACACACACACACACACACACACACACACACACACACACATATATGTATATATATATAATCAGAAAGAGCTGGAAAGTACTTGGGAAGTAAGCGATTTTCACTATTATGGTGCATTTCTTACATCATTTGATTGTAATACACGGAAAAATATCCGTGAATATGAACGGATTATGCTAAAAATAAACAATGTTTGTAATTCATTTAATCCGACATGCCTAAAAGGGAATTTGCTGCCTATATATATATATATATATATATATATATATATATATATATATATATATATATATATATATAATGTAATGAAAAACAAACCACTTTAAGGTACCATTACGATAATTTAACATTGAGCTCTCAGGATTTCATCCTCTTTGGATTTACCAATTCGGTTTACCAAGTTCCTTATAACTTAAATATATATATATATATATATACACACACACACGAAATAGGAGTGTTTTGTGTAATGCTAGTGCTGTGGTTAGCAAGATAGGTTTTCCAGCCTGCTATAGTGACTTTATTCCTTGCTGACTCGCATGTCACATCATCTGACGAAGTTCATATTTATTGTTTTATCAGTCTGTCATTTAACTCAAAATCGACTAGGCAGTATCATTAAGTAATAAAAAGTAAATAAATACTCATATATATAATTCACCCGAGGCAATGCGATAATCCCACAAAGACACGGGGGGCTACTGTGAGTAAAAGAGAATGAAAAGACTAGAAGGTACCGGGAACCCAATCTTAAACAAAGAACCAGAGATAAACCTCTATTCCTGTTGAAATGAGGAATATGGACCGGGCCATAGGCAAACGTTTCTACTCTTGTATCAAACAAATATTGACTTGAAATGTAATTTCAATTAAATGCCTGTCATTGTTTTTTTTTTAATACACTGCTCAATACTCTACAGAGAGAGCAACATGTGTAAATGTTAGGTTTATTTGGTTGGGGGGGGGATCCTATTAAAAACGTGACCAGCATACGCGTACATAATTTTCACTGGGAAATATATATATTTACATAAAACCGATCCTCAGACACTTAATTTACTTTATCTGAAGATCGACTTCAATTAGTCCAGTTCCATTCTTTTAATAAGCTCCCAAAAATGTAAAATTTATACACTACATGTAGCTCTGTCCGTAAGATATTGAGCACCCTATTCAAAGAAATAATCGATAATCTCCAGTTAAATGTAATTACATTTCAAATAAATGATCGTTTCAATTATATATATATATATATATATATATATATATATGAGCAGCAACCTTTCTTTCAAAAAAGTTTCGTTGAATATGACAAGGAAAATTTTATTTATTTACACTTTTTCTAATATTCTTTCATTTTTCTGTTTGGAAGTAAGGGAGCTTAAAAATTGTCTATTGTCTCAAGCGCTTTCGGCCACTTCTTTAGCCGTTTTCGGTGGTGGGTGTTAATTTCTTTTGATATCTGTCTGTTTAAAATGTAGTTTTTGTGATGTTTAAATAGTAGCAGCATTTATTCTGAGCCCCGCGAATTGAACGTAGCTGGAATTCGAGTTAGCGTTTCTCTCTCTCTCTCTCTCAGCATCGCTTTGTGTAATTAAAAAAAAAATAGCCAGCCTGTTTTACAACTAAGACAGTATATTGACACAAACATATGGTTATTATTTCTTTTGTTTTATGAAGAATTCCTTAGAGATTGAAAATTTTATAACGATGAATCATTGGTTTTTAAATGTTTTTAAGAAAATTAGTTGGTCAGCTTTCTTTCCTTTTTTTAATTTTTTGTCTTATATTTTGTTACTTGTTTAGTTATCACAAAATCTTGTAACTTTAGAGAGTATAGAATAACTCAAATTGCTAGTATCGGTACTCATATTTATTCCAATAAAAAAAAATCATTTTATTTCATACTACTATTCATAACTTTACTAGAATTATTAATAATAAATTTGTAATTTTACTATTTAAATGACAATTTATGAATTTAAGTGCTGTATACTGAGAATAACATGGATCGAACATGTGAACAATGATGAAGTTTTCTAGAAAATGGAAACAAAGAAAACTTATACTTAACATCCGGAAGAGACAGTTGAAATTTCTAGGGCACATAATGAGGAAAGAGGGCTCGAAAAATCTGATACTCACAGGACAGATTGAAAGCAAAAAGGTACAAAGGAAAACCAGGCTCAACCTACTAAGTGAATTTCAGTAAATAGATGGTGGGACAAGGTTTAGGAGAAATAACAAAATACAAATTTTTAAGAGCTACTGAGAACCCGAAATTGTGGAGAGCCTTGAAGAGACATATAGAGAAGAGTGACTAGGTTGGTGGCAAGATCTTACTATTTTACAGTCGAAATGGCTAGATGCAACCATAAGTTCTATGCTAAAAGTTCCTTCTTTCGTTCTTCACATTTGTGGAACACACTTCCGGTTTTTTGCTTTCCAGTCAAATTTGATCTTCAAAAATTTAAATGCAATGTCAATCGTTATCTTCTCTCTTAATTCCTGTTTAATATTATTATTATTATTATTATTGTTGTTGTTGTTGTTGTTCTCTCTCCTTAATAATGCTGATCAGGAGATTGGCGGTTTTGAAGAGCATGGAACCACACCTTAATTGCTGTTGTTCCCAGGTCCACCTGTTAGGATCCCAGCTATGGGCAAATATCGAAGCCCCAAACAAAAACGAAACCCTACGAAAGAATAAAAATACATGTTTATACTACAGGTACCAGCAAATACATTTTTATGCAAAAAGATTACCAACAATACATTTTTGTAGCGAAATTACTACCTATACCTATTTATCTTAGAATTACCAACAATACATTTTATTTTTGCTAAAGGCATGCAATTGCGTTCAAAATATTTAGATTTCGACATTAAAGATTTAAAGATTTCGGCCCATAGAGATGTCGATATGCCGCCATACAAAATCAATCTCCTTAATGTTTTGTTTGTTTTTCTCTCGTATTGTCTCACTCAGTGTAAACCCTTGTGTCTTAGTAGTTTTATTGCCTTGCTTTGGATGAAATGATTAAAAAAAACTATTTTAACAAATGATAGTTAATCACTTAATTAATATAACTTGATAACAGTAAATTTAATATATAATCTGTTATTAGTGAATTTTAAAAAAAAATTCCATACACTGTTTTTCAAAGTTTTTTTTTTTTTTTTAATCGATACAAAAATCTGTGTATGTGCATAAACTGTGTATAATTTAAAGGGAAAACCCGGGGGGATTTTATTGTCGGAAGGTGAGATGATGGCGGAGGGAAACTTGTCGGGTCGCACCTTGTCTTTCTCTCGTATGGGGATTGGAGAGGGAATGAGGCCAGCCTATGCTTCTGCATTTCCGGGGATGTCACAAGCAGATGGACTCACCACTTCCAGTGCAAACTGTTGCCCGCGGAAATAGCTTAAATGCCTGTTGGGGAAGTTGTCATTGTCCCTGTGTGTCACATAACTTGTGGGTGTCGGGTAATGATTTCGGTTAAGCGTGTGAAATGGATAGTTTTATTTACTTTCCTTACGTTGAAAGAAAGCAGAAGGCAAAACAAAAATATCTGTCTTTTTTTCTATATTTGTGTAGGCATCCATACAGTGAGGAAATTTATTTAATTTTGTGTAGGTACCTCGAAAGATTTGCTAGAAAATGTGTACACCATGATGAAAAAAAAATGAACAAAACTTAATCAAAACAAAGTTTTATCGTCAAAAACTTATGTTAATAATATTTAAGAGGAAATAAACAAAGGATTTTTCTTATTAAATTATATTTTTTAATCCTTTTTAGAATCTTCATAATTTGGGTTGAGATTTTATTTTTCTTGCATCAACAGGGGAACCATAAATTAGTATGGGAAATTTTGAGTGCACTTTTTGTAGTGAGAAATTGACTAATCATAAATTAAATCGCTCACTACAATTCAGCGACCCTCAGTATTTTTAAAAGAATTTTTAAATATATGTGTGTATAAACGTACCGATTTTTGTAAATACGGATCACCGTGCATGACATTATCATAAAATAAGTGCGGTAAGTAATAAAGTTAAAATTTATTGGTAATTTTCTAACATTTCCTCAACAAGCGTCTTCAAATGTAAGACAATTATGCTAAAGTGCCTAAAATTCAATAAAATATTAGATTACTTAGAATATTTTACTAAATTTTTAAGATTATTACTGGGTAGTTTAAAAAAAAAAAAAAAAAAAACGTTCGTTTCATTTGCCAAGCAATTTTTACAGGTTTGTACCCATTACTTAAAATTGCCAAACATTAAGTTCTCAATAAATTTATCAACACCTCATAAAACATCCACCTCCGTGTTAAAAAAAAAAAAAAAAAAAATGCTTTTCTGTGATATTTTAAACTAAAAGTAATATTTGTTTTAATTCAGGTTAATTAAACTTTATATCAGTTAATTTTTCTCAAATAAAGTTTCAGAAAAGTATATTTTATTCTTGAAAGATTTTTTTAATAAAGAGAATTATGTTGTTGGCATTTGTCAATGACTAAAAAAAAAAAAAATTGCCATGAATTTAAATTCGGTTTGAAATGCAGCAAAGTATTTTTTTTTGCTTATCGGAAACATGGCGAGTGCAAGGGTCTCTTGGGTCTCCACTGAATCTATAATAATGGGGCCCCCACTCTGCTACCTCCCAATTTTCATAGGGTAGTATTCATGTAAAATAAAAATTTATTGTAATGTAACCTAATTCTGTACAATAATGGATCAATTGCAATATAGGTGAATAATTCAACTAGAAAAATTGAAAATAAATACAATGTATCCAAATGCAAATTAGAGACTTGAAATTTTTCTTGTTAAAATGTTCAATAACACCTTCAACATTATGGATAAACAAATAGTGAATTTTATTTAGTGCTTTTTCGAGACTTAGCATGAGCAAAATAAATTCACGGATTTGGACAAAAGAAAAAAAGAAGACCTCCAGAATGATGTCAAAATCCGCAAAAAAAATTTCTATCCTTTAATAATCAGTTGTGGTTAGTTTAATTTGTAATTTATATGAATATAGGTAGACAAAAACAGATATTAAAATAAGTGTCACAATATACTGAACGACCCCCCACCACCACCACCAATCGTGGGGCTCGGTGGTAGTACGCACCGGTCCTAATTGGAAATATTAACATTTTATTGGAATTAAAAATAAAAGCTTCAAGAAATACTTTTCATTTTCAAAATACATTTTAAACCTTTGCCTTTTTTACTTAATCGGACCATGGGGGGGGGGGACATGCCTATTCATGGCTGTTGCTTGAAAAACAATTAAAAAAAATTGGTATCCTTTATTGATCAAACAAAATTAACGCTATTTTTTCTATTTTTAGGTACCACAAAAATTTGACCTACTAAAAACAAACTTTAAATAATTTAAATTTTAAATTCCACCGTTTTAGTAAAATTTTGGTCTATTTGAACGCTAATATGCTAAAAAGCTAATACGAATGAAAAGAAAAATTAATTCCCATATATAAAAAAGTTTTTAGACATTTTTAAATCATGCCAACGTTTATCGACTTATTGAACTACCACTGTCAACAACAAATTTAAAAATCTCTTAAAAATTCAATATTTGTCGTAAAGATGTTCAAATTTAAATTAGTAAATTTAAGGTTTAACTACTGGAAAAGTAATGCTTACTTTTAGTTTTTGCTTAAAACATAAAAATAACATGTATGTACGCACGATAGCTTGTGATGTCAACAAGTTTCCTACTGCCCATTTGCGAAAATGTTAGAAAAAAGTTTTAAAATACGGAACAGCACCAATTCAATGATCAATAAATTGGTATTGTTTGTTTAAAATATTAGGTTGGTGCAAAAATAATTTCGTTTTCTCACATATGTTAGAAAACGAAATTATTTTTGCACCAACCTAATATAAATTATTTAACCTTATAGCCAATAGTTCAAGAAATTTTTTTTAATTCTATACGTTTTTGTGAAACTTTGTAGAATGAATAATTTTATTTTTTATACTACATTCGATTTCGAAGTATTGAAAAAACATTAAAAACTAGTTAAATGATACTTTTAAGGTTAATTCTTTGTTTTTGTTTTGTTTTTTTTTTCTTTGTTAATTGTTTTCTTGTTTTGATTTCGTGAAATATTTAACTGCAAGCATTTTTTTTATTCTGATTTTAAAATTTATTAAAAGTAGGGAATCGGTAAAGATGTCAATCTACCGAGATTTATTTGAAAAAAAAAAAATCTGTTGTGAAAATAATAGAGAAAATAAAATTCTTTTAAAAATATTTCTAATGCCAAAATCATATGGCAGCAAACTTTTTACATTTTTCGATTCTTCAAACAAATTTTTATTTAATAAAATGATCTCTTTTGTCATTGGCTACCAGAACTATTTCAAAATCGCGCTGAAAAATTACAAGTAATTTAAAAAAAATATAGATTCTTCTTCCCTGTTAAATATGAAATGTGTTATTAAATTATGCAAGCATCAGCTGTCAACAAAAATTATTTTTTTGTGTTTCATTGAATTATTTTTTTAAGGTTTCAGAACAAATTCTCTGATTTGATATTGCAAAAAAAGAAAAAAAAAACTTAATGATATCTTCAAAGATTTTTCTAATTTCTTCATAAAGCTAAAAAATGTCATCACCCTATCCACCAATTTTAACTTTTTCACGATGCATCGAAAATGAGTAACTGACATTTGCGCCTATTTTTGCCAACATTTCTAAAAAGCTTTAATAAAAATAACCTATTCAAATATACAATTCATTTATTAATGAGTAAGTACTGAAAATTTCAATTAAATCTGGTAATCCACTGATTTTTGGTAAAATTTAAAAACGCCAGGTAGGGTTGGGTTTTTTTTTTTTTTTTTTTTTTTTTTTGGTTGGTTTTTAGGTGTGGGGGGGGGACTTTCTTTTCGCCTCAAATGGATCTATTTTTAGATGATACTTATGTTTCTCTACTTTAATCTGAGCAACATAGGCACATATATAATTTCACCCAATGCAAGGCCCGAGAGGCACTCGAGGTCGGGGATTACTGTGTTGTATGACCGTAAAAAAAAAAAAAAAAAAAATAGGGGGCAAGAAGTGAAGTTCATGGGTCTGTGCGAGTAAGATAACTGTTGACCCTAGACTTGAAAAGGTCTGCCAGGAATAAAGGATGATTTAACTCTTGCATAGCGGATCCCAGTTGTAAAGGTGGGACGAAAGAATGTCGTTCATCATAACACATTATTATTATTATTATTATTCATCCATCTATCTATATCCTCTCACTTTGCTTTAGTTGTATAGTAGTATTTCCGTAAAATTTTGTTTAAAAGAGATTTTAAAAAAGCAGACAGAAAATAAACAAGCAAATAATTATTTCTTTCCAGATAAAGATTAAAAAAAAAAAACCTTTTAACTCTAGAAACAATACAAAACACATTTTTCTTAAATTTTATTACGTGAAATAAATAGATTAAGAATCATTAGGCTGTTCTACAAGAGGATGCCGAGAATGCTATGGATCGAACTTTTAGAAGAAAATGGAAACAAAAAAGAACGGTTAACATCAGAAAAAGACAATTGAAATTTCTAAGGTATATATTGAGGAAAGAAGGCTTGAAAAATTTGATACTCACAAGACAGATCGAAGGCAAGAAGGACAGGAAAACAATGCATATACTACGTAGCGAGTAAATGGATGACTGAACAAGGTTTAGGAGAGAAAATAAAAAGGCAATTTATTGAGACCTAAAAAGGACAGGAAATTGTGGAGAGACATGATCGCCAACATCCTGAAGTGACATGACACATAATTCATTTATTTATTTAATATTAATAGGTCAGTTAATGCGATTCATTACATCCTAACTGAATACCCGCACACTTCATCATGCCCTTTGCCAGACTAAGCTTAAATACTGAAAAGAAATAGGAGTTTCTATAATTTGTTTTATTTCCTTATTTTTTAATTGTGACGGACTCTCCCTTATTTGGGAGGGGCATGTGTGTGCGTAATATCCTTTCGTTGTGCTTGTAAGTCATTACAGTATAAATGTACGCCTAAAATAGACTAACGAACCCCGTCATTTGCTTCAATGTACTTGGGTTTAGTTTTAACCCCTAACTTGCACTCACTTACACACACATACACACAAATAAACGCGCACACGTGTCAAAGAAAGCTATATTTACATCTGTGTACTTAATGTGCTTCGATTCCTCACATTACACGCACTTTAGGTTAAAAAAAAGAAAAAAAAGTAAGAAAACACTTGCACTTACGCACATGCAAAAAAAGTAAGAATATACAGTTTCCTTTTTTTTTTTTTTTTTTTTTCTTTTTTTTTAAAAAAGAAAGAAATAAAAGAAAGCTACCCGTCGTCACCCGCCCATCTCTCTCTCACACACACACGCGCGTTCTTCTCAGCTGAAGGCAAATACAAGTCTTATTGCTAAAAACACATAGCTATATCCACGTAAAGGGAGGAAGTGGCTGACTTTTCTGTTGGTGTCTGGAAACTGGTTGAGAAAATACTGCCAACCACAACTTAATATAAAACTTGTCGTTTTTTTTTGTTTTTTATTTCTTATTTTTCTTTTCTTTCTTTCTTTCGCCTTTGCTATTTACTACCACCTCCTCTTCTTATTCTTAATAATAATAATAATACTGTTTAAAAGCATACGGGGTTGCTGTGACCTGTTCTACTCAGCAAGTCTACCTGCTAC
>OZ010584.1:13483114-13603114 GCA_963932145.1 Acanthosepion lycidas
TAGACATTGGTTCTGTTGTAATACTTCGATCTGTCACATGGTATGACGTCGTAGAACCACATCTTGAACTTACGATTTCTGTCTGCTATACCGCGATCGTTATTGTTGCATAGCAATTTTCTATGTCAAATTAACAAAATATCATTTTTGACATTGGATATCTTTGTTTCATGTTTGTATAACCAATGTGAGGATGGCTCATGCAAGCCGAAAGCTTAGGACCAACTTTATAAAAAAATATCTAAATGTTGGACAATTTTTGTCTTTATTTTCACCAGAAATTAAAGCAAACATTCGAACGGCTCATGATCAGACACACTAGACATTCATTGTCTGTCATATATATATATATATATATATATATATATATATATATAATAAAAAAGCTCAAACACTAATATTCCATGGTTATAATTTATTACATTGGAATCGTAATCATAATCCAATTCATCAGACCTAAAAATTCAAAATATATATATATATGTCTTTATTGCCTTGTTTGAGGTGAAATAATTTAAAAATGTTATGTATTCATTTGGGTGCGTATTCTATGTGGGTATATATATTATTTAATGAGATGTTAAGTCTCATGTTCTTGAATAATTGTGTACATGAAGATTTTTGTTTTTTGCTCAGAAGTTTTGGGTAATTTGAACTGTTTGTGTGTGTGTGAAAGTATGCAAATTTGCCGCACCCTTTGTGACTAGTATCTTGACACTTGCTCTTTGTTTCCTTTTGTTGTACTACTTTGTAAGAGATGGTGGAAATTACTGCATTTGATGATGTGTATCACTCACCATCCTATTTAGATTTAGATTTAATCATGGAGTTAGGCTAGGTAGAAAATGGGGAAATTTTTATAGCCCATCAAATATGGTTGATCAAATTCACTGAACTTTTGGGCAATGTTTTGATGATTATGTATGACATAAGGTAATCAAATTTTTCTTTCTTTTTATTGCACCCCCCCTTTTTTATTACTGACAGTTCACCCAATACAAGGCCCATGAGCCATTCAAAGCAGAGGGTTACTGAATGAGATTGTAAGGGAAGGGGGAAGTAAGAGAGTATTTTGAGGATAAGTAGGATAGATATCAGTCAAGCTTTGACTTGAAGAAACCAAAATTGTAGTTGGCAAGGAAGCATTCTCTTGGGAGTTTGTTCTACAAAGTAACATTTCTCAAAGAGAAACTGTCTTAGTGCAACTTGCTTTTTATCAAAGGAACACGAAAGGAATAAGGATAGTTTGCCATCATGAACATGGCATGGCATGTACTAGCTCTGAAAGTTCAAACTGATGGCACTAAGGAATGTAACCCTTCTGAACATCTGCCATAGTAATAGCGATAGAGTATTGATAGGCTGTGATAAGAGTTGCAAGGTGGAGAATAATTCATCAACCACAAGGCTACCTAAGCATTTTTTTTGAACTGACAAGGCTGGATAGTGAGGACTGAGCAGCACCAGCCCAGATATGATTGCAATACTCCATTCTTGATTTGATTCTTGTCAAGCTAGAGCATGAAAGCAAGAGTAGAGGTATTTTCTGGAATGATACAATGAAGAGGAGGCATTGTAGAGTAATGGATAGCGGTTTAGATTGAGGAATCGGTGAGCCGAGTTCAAATTCCAGTCGAATCCATTACATTAACTTATATGCTAATACCCCTTGCGAAAGGTAAGAATCCTCCTGTTCTGCCCCCAGCTATGGGTAAATAGCAGGACAGACCATGTTCTATAGCCTTGGATGCCAACTGGTCTACCGCAGAAAGAAACGGCAACCTACTGTGGGAAAAAATCTGCCTTGTCAGTCATGTATTGAAAGATACATGATCACCTAAGCGTGTATAACGTAACTGAACTGACAATGAACCAAGCATTCTTCTAGCACCTTTTGTGAATATATGCAATCAATTTGAGGTTAGGAGTGAGCTTTAACCCCAGTAGGAGATCAAGGCAAAGGAGCCTCTTTGAGGGTATGCCTACTTGTCAGGATTCATACAGGCTTAGGGTCTGCTCGGTGATGATAAAATGTTGCAAGTTTGTATTGAATGATACCAACCAGTATTTTCTTCAATGAGCTGTGAGAGTTGAGTCAGAGGAGATGTCAGCTGACAGGCACTGAGATATTTGGAGGTGCACCCATACACTGTGGTAACATCTGCATATATATTTACTAAGGATCTGAGACTATTCTTAATTGGTGGGTTTTGTTTAGTGGCATATAAACACCTCTATGGGTCATTTAATGCCAAAATCTAAATATTTTGTATGCCATTTTATTTTTATTTTTTGGAGATAAGGGTCTCATTTTATACTTTGCTCTGTTTCAAAATTAATCTAAATTGACTGGAAGGAAGTTTTTCTAAAAAAAAAAATAAAAAAAATATTTTAGTGCTGTTTTTAGTTTGTGTTTATTGCAATTTAATTCTCTTTATTAAAAAAATCTACAAAAAATAAAATATACTTTTTGAAACTTTGAGGGATATTAAACTGATTTAAAGTATAATTAACCCAATTTGAATCAAATATTATTTACTAAGTTTAAAACATCACAGAAATGCATTTGAATTAAAGTTAATTAACATAGTCATCAAAAAACATTTTGTACTTAAGACAATAGTGTCCTTAATAAATCTTATTTATAAAAGCAATTAAAAGCTTTTCTAATTAAATAACGTAAAGCTTTTCTAATTAAATAATGTTTTAGTTTTATTGCATATTTTATTTATTTTATTTTTAAGAGCTAATTTTCAGTAAATGGTGTTTCTAGTTTATAAAAAAAACTTTATTTAAATTCTCCAATGAGTCTGGCTTTTAACTAATATAAATATGAAAGGGATTAAATTTAATTCCTCAAAATTTCACAAAGTTTGGGTGGAGGAGTAACAAAAAAAAATTTTTAAATAATAAGTCCTGAAAATTTCATTAAAATATGACAATTATTTGATTTTTACAAGAATGTGTTTTTTGCAGAAAAAAAATACACTAAAATTTCCTATAATGATCTTTGGTCCACCACCACCACCACCACATAAAAAAAACAAGATTTTTAACAAAAATTTCGAAAGTGCTAGAAAGTATTAAAAATTTAATAGAATAATCAAAAAATACTTTGGTCTTTCCTCTCAATAATAAACATTTTGATGATGCCTTTTTTCCTTATGGTATGCTCTTTTTTCAGCAAATTAGTGGAAGTACCTAAATTGAAATGTAAAAGTGGACACAAAGTGTCAATCTCAGTGTCCACTTACATATGGTTAAATGGTTTTATTTGGTACACTAAAATTATACTTTCCAGAAGAATTTAAAAGGGGAAATCAACTCAGGACCTCTGGGAAAATATAACTAGCATGTTTTTAATTTTTGACCTGGTGATGAACATGGCAAGGAGGGAGAGATTGCATGGCATGTAGGTGGGGGGGGGGGGGTTGTTTCCTTTTTTTTTCTTTTTTTTTTTTAAGTCATTTACCACTTTGTTGATGTAGAATCTGGATAAAATGTATCTTGTAAATGGGTTGTGTGTGTGTGTGTGCTCATATATTTTTTGTGTGTACATAAAATGAGAGAGCATACATTTATGTTTGAAGAAGTTAATCACACCTGGATTAACTGCTACCATAGAAATTTACATCATTAGTAATTTTGAACATGGAATTTAACAGTGATAGCATTGTTTTTCTGACAAAATGCCTTATATCGGGTACATTTGAAAATTATGAAAATGAAATTAAACTTTGCAAAAGAAATAATTGTTCCTTTTTTTTTTTTTTTTTTTTTTTTTAAATAAAATAACTTCTGAATTTACTAATTTTTCAGTTGAAAATCTTTTATTCTTTTCATTGATATTTTTTATTTTTTTGCTACTTTGCAAAGATGAAAAATAAAATGAAGTTGATGTTTGACATGTAGGTCTTAAATAGTAATTTGTGAAAAACTTACTGAACTAGACCATTGGAGGTTGACTAAAATATTTCTACCCAAGTTCAGTCAGTTCCATGCATGATACATGCTTGGGTGATCATGACTCTTTGGATTCATGACTGACTAGGCAGAAGATTTTCCCACAAGAGGTTGGCGTTTCTTTCTTTGGAAGGCTGGTTGCCAGCCAAGTCTACAGAAACCCAATCTGTCTGAAAAAGATACCTTATGTCTTATTGGGATTTATCAAGTACCTCAAATTTTTTAGACGTAAAATAAAAGAATTACTTTTGCAGTGGGATTTTGCTATAGCAGATAATAATTGTTTTTGACAAATTTAGTTTTTATCAACATTTGAATGTTTTTCTTTTTGGAAAAGTACAGTGGAATTGGACATTTTGTTAAAATCTAAAACACCAATGTTTCTGAATGTTTCTTTTTCGTGTGCCTTTTCTCATCAGGACATAGGCAGTGATGGCTCTCCACAACTTCTTGCCCTTTTTAGCCCTTAATAAATTGTCTTTTTGTTATCTCTCCTAAACTTTGTTCTGCTATCCATTTACTCAAGCTCACTAAGTATGTTATACATTGTCTTCCTCTGTCTTCCTTGCCATCAATCTGTCCAAACCCTCTTTCCTCATTTGCCCTAGAAATTTCAACTGTCTCTTACTGATATTAAGTATAAGTTTCCTTTTTATTTCCATCATCTCTAAAACTTTGTCATTGCTTACATGTTCAGAGTCTATTTCTGTTGCTTCAAGTCTCTTCTTCATCTTTGAGGAGATTGTTGAGCACTCTGAGCCATATAGGAGGACAGACATTACATAACAGCCTGAATGTTTACCAAATTAGTTTGTATAAACTTTCCTGAATTAATCATATTAATCCCTCCCACAATGTTCTGCCATATGCACTATAATTAAGTAATATAACAGAATAACTTAATTAACTCATTCATAGTTAAAGCAGAAAGCTTTACTGCTATTATTTAAAGTGTTAAATCATTAAACTTGTACTAAAAGAAATTCAAATTTGAACCCATATCAAATTCAGGCAATATATCAGTCCCTATATATATCTATATGTATGTATGTATGTGTGTGTGTATGTCTATATATATATATATATATATATATATATATATATATATATATATATATATATAATATTATTGGGACTGTTGCTATGGTAATAGTTAAAGTATGCAGTGTAAAGCTGCTTGGCACAGATTGCATGCACAATAAGTTGTGTTTCTGCTTACTTTTATAGCAGTGCTTGGAAGGAAAGTGTGTAGATTGTGGTCATTTCAACACACCACAGTGGTTGAGTCCATGGGTCCTTCAGTGCTAAAGGCAGAGAAAATTGAGCATAGAATCTGCATCAGATATGTTTTGGCCGAGCACCATCTTCCCTTTGTGACTTACCTCTTTTCAAAAATCAAATACCATTTGAAAGGAACAGGATTTTTTTTTTTTTTTTTTTTTTTCTAATTTCTAAACTGAAAAAAATTAGAAGTGGTGGAGCCTATGGCCATACGTTGAAACACGGTTTCCTGTACAATCACCAAAGTTAAGCAATGTCAAGTCTGGTTAGTACCTAGATGGGTGTCCACTTAATACCAGGTGCTGTAAGCTTGGATGCGTGAGTGGCATAGTGGATGTTAACTCAAAATTGTTAATTCCAATTGGGTTCATTTTATTCACTTACATGCAAAATAATCTTGGAAAAAGTATGAATCCACCTCCCTCCCCCCCACACACACGCACTGTGGGTTAATTAGCTAGTCTTGTATCATTAAATCATTAAAATAAAATAAAAAATTAAAAACAAGTGGTGGGATCCTGTTCATCATATATTTAAATTTTTTTTTTTTTTTTTTAATCAATTCACCCCAAGCAAGGCACTAGTGCCTTGAAGCTGCAAGGGACTATTGGAATGAAAGAGAATGAAAAGACTTTAGAAGTAACCAGAAACCTAATCCTAAACAGGGAACAAGAATAAACTTCTATTAGTGTTGGGGAGGTGTGCGAACCAGACAATAGACAAACCTATCTCCTCTTATTATAATATAAATAAATAAACCCCCCACTTTTTTTTTTTTTTTTAAGTTATGCAAAAATTTATTTAAAAAAGAAAACAAGAAATCCCTAATTGGAAAAAAGGAAAATATTAGTCTGAAGTTATCAATGACATGGGCCTCGTTTCAAATTTGACAATTGTAAATAAAAACAAAAAATAACTCTTTTTAAAAAAATGAGATTTGATGCCATTTATATTATGAACAGAACCACCTTCTAAAAATGATTTAAAAAAAAATTCAATATTTCTTTATCCAAACTAATGTCATAGGTAAATCATGCTCTAATGAATGCTAATCAACAAAAATTAGTTATAAAAATTCTGCTATTTATGAGCTGACCTTTTCCTTCAGTAGTACCAATTAATGATAATCAAGTCTTTTGTTTTGCAACAATTTATCTAAGCATAATGTTTCAAAGGCATATCTATTTTCAAATTGTAATTAAAATCTGTCTGCATAATATATGTATGTATATATGTATGTATGTGTGTGTGAAAATATATAGAAAATAGGAAAGAACTCATTAGGTAAACAATCCGAAATTCTTTAGTTTTTTATTTTATTTTTAAAATACAAAAGTAGTCTAAATATAATTATTTATTTAAAAATATGATCCCTTCGTTACATAAGAGTTCTCATGTTTCAAAACAAGAGCCGAAAACTTCAATATAATTATTAGAATTAAATTGAATTAAAGTGCCAAGCTCTGTTCCATCTTCAAGCAAAATTTTTGGAATAACTAATTCTTGAAATTTACATGTTTTTATAAGCAGATTCATTATTGAAATTAAAATTACTATGGTAACGGCTAGAGCGTTTATTTACATAAGGGTTAATAATTTGTATCAATATCTCGGTTACATTCAAAGAGTTCAAGTCAAGGTAGGGTTGGGGTGTCTAAATTTAAAGCGGAAGATGACATCGTCTAGTCTGGTTAAGTGTCTATGGAGATTTATTTATTTTTTTATTTCCTTTTATTTTCTTTCCTGAAAAGGTTTTGTGTATATAAAACTCATAATTAGCTAACATTTGTTTTTTTGACGACTTCATATAGGTTTTTTTTTTTTTTTTATATATGATTGGGTTAAACTTTAATTCAATTTAATTCTAATAATTATATTTAAGTTTTCGGCTCTTGTTTTGAAACATGAGAACTCTTATGTAGTGAAGGGATCATATTTTTAAATAAATAATATATATAATATATATATACACACACACACACACACATTGAGCACTGTCTTTTTTCTTACATATATATGATCTATAGTGTATGTATGTGTATATGAACACTTGCTCGTACATTGACCTATATTTATCCATTTGATTTTTTTATATATATATTAGCCTCTTATTTAGTTTTTCCAGCATTCTAGAAGCGTTTATTCTGAGCCTTCATGTGTTTAGCACTGCTGGAATTTGAGTGAGCATCTTTCTATTTTTACAAAAAAATTTCATCACTCCATTCTCACTGTTAAATCAGGTGAGGTTGATAAGAGATGTTTAATATACACGGCCTCTCTTATATATACGTAAAAGTGCATGTGGCCAAGTGGTTAGAATATTTACTTTCTGACCAGAGGACTTAGGACTGAATTGCACCATGATTGAGATTTGTTAGGAAGTTGAATTCTTTGTTATCAGTCTGGAGAGAGACCCCCCCCACTTCCTGAGTGCAGCTTTTGGAAAGTATCTTAAAACCATCATGTCATTAGATAGGTGTGCTCACAAAACGAATACCCAGCCATTATACTATCATAGTTTCCCATTGTTTTCAGCATAGGAGGGTACAGCAACTCACATAGAACTGAGCTGAACAGCCAGACGACCTGAATTTATTATTTGATTATAGTGGTGAAGAGTTCTGAGAACCAACCACACTGGTGCATGTAGTATACCACAAGGCCACCAAGGGAACCGCATCAGGTTTAATTCAAAGTTATCCTTCTTTTAGACTGATTGCCAACCAAGGCTATAGAGCCCAATTTTTATACTGCTAATTTTCATATATAAGGTTAGTAGAAATTCTCAAGAGTATTATTTGCATATAAGTGAATGTAACAAACTGCATTGGAAATTAAACTTAGTTCTCTGATTTTGCTATATGAGCCACTATCTGTTACACCAGCTTACATTATATATGTTCTGGCAGTCCAGTTCTAAGGACTAACCTACTGGACCCTCATATATCAAAATGTCGGCTAAGGAAAGTTTTCCTTTTGTCTTTATTAGTATTGTATTTTTTACAGATGTATTTTTAGCTATATCTGAATTTTTACACACACACACACACACACACACACACACACACACACATTATATATATATATATATATATACACACACAAATTTGTGCAAATTTGATTGAAGGTTTTTTCCTTTCCTCCTCCTCCTTTGAATCATTTTTATTGTTTTACCAGGTGAATTTAATTGTAAATTGTACAATGTCTTCAGAGTGTTTATATAAGCAATTATCAAAGAATTTTTGTAAGTTGATAAGGTTTTGGGTATTAGCCTTTTTGAATGTCGTGTCATCGTGTTTTAGTGGGTGCCAAGTCATGTCTTCACACCTCAATTTGTGGCAACATGTTTGTTTTTTTGTTGTTTTTGTTTATTATGTTTTTTTTTTTTTTTTTTGCTTTTTTTTGGTGAAGTAACTCCATTCTTAAGTTTGAACGTGGGTTTATCATCAATAACAGAATCCATGTTTTCACATACTAATTAATTTGAATAATAACTTTAAAAACACTGTCCTTAAAAAAGAAACATCAACCCCCACCCCTACCACCTCAAACCCATGCCTATTCAACTCCAATGGCAAATACCCACTGAGATACCAAAAAAAGTCCATCATAAATAGTATAATAAATAGAGCACATTTAATACTCTCTTTAGGCACAACAGTCAATAATGGATTCAAAAAAATATAAAAACAATCATTTCACTTAAGCACATAATAGGCAGATAAATTAAATTCCTGAAAAAGCATAACAAAGAGACTCCCTCATGAGTACAAGTATACTAAAGCTAATTTTTGGATTAAGTTAACTCACTACAATCCAAAAATATCATAGATACTAGCAGAGGTATCCAGCATTGTTTGGGAACTAATTTTGTTTGAAGATAAATATTTATTTGTATAGATTATTTAAATGACTCAGGGATGAGGGTGAAGTAATCACTCATAAATTCACTACCTCAAGTTAATTTACGTCCCTTTCTACTACAGAGCGTGACATGAAATATATAAATACACAACAGTAACTATTATATAGTGTTGATAGGGGAAAATGGTCTGGGAATAATCCATTAAAGAATTCAAGTATAAATACTGTTGAATAATTTATATCTTATGCGAACAAATGTAATGTCTTAACTCATTTAACTGGACCTTACCAAGTTGTTTCAAGTGAGGATTAATGAAGACTTGGCAATCTTTTTCCAAATTATGTTTTCTAGTTTAATCTTTACTATGCAAATTTCTTTCTAGAATTGTTCCCCTTGCTATTGCTTTTCTTTTCTTTTAATTTTAAAATTTTAATTTTTGTACACTAATAAAAGAATGAATGAATAATATTCTGATGCAATGCATTATGTAATGCATTGCATGTTTTGACATTGAAAACAAAAAAAAAATTGATGCAAAATAAAAAAATAAATATATTAAAAAAAATACCTAAATAATTCAATGTACTTTCACTTTTATTAAAGTTGAGTTCTGAGGTGTAATAAGATGCAAAAATCACTAAGAAGGCTTTAATTTCGTCAAAAGTGACGTGTTTTTGTGTGTTTACATACGAGAAGACACTACCATTTGTTTGCTCTTTTTTCCACCCAACTCATATTTATTTGTCTCATTGACGAATAAAGTTATTATTTCATTGTTTATAAATAGACCAAATAATTCACCTTCAGAATAGCCATCAGATATATATTGATGGTTGGCAGTAACTTCCATAAAATTAGTCGGGCATAGATGATAGTAGCCGCTAGTGGTCATCACTGCTTTCCTCCACATTACTGGCATGGTTATCATCTGCAACCACTTCACCGTCAATATCCACTCACGTAAAGCCTTCAAAATCTTCATCAGAGTCCTAATCAAAGAAAAATTCCTGAATAAAGGTTTTGTTGGATATTGATGTGGCCATTTTTGTTCACAAAAAATTGCGAAAAAATTAACATGGGTTTAATCAATGTTTCGCCTTTATGTAGATTTTATTCAGATTTATGTAGAATTCAAAATGGTGTTGAAAATCAAAGTTTAGCCTCATTCCAAAGCAGTAGTAGGGAATTTCCAGCTTAAAATACCAGAAATAACAGTTCACAAGTGTTTATTTACAGAAAACATTTCAAGGCAACAGAATGTACATAGAGTAGCAAAGGGAGAGAAATCTACAGCAATTATTGTTGCCTGCAGTGTGGTAAAGGTAAATAATAGATTTAAAAGTGGTTTCCTAGTTGGGATGCATAAAAAGATTTTTTTTTTTTTTTAATCTAGTGTTCAGTCCAAGGTCAATTCAATGCTAAAGATAGAGGGGGGGATATTAAATGAGGATGCTACATGGGTGTAAGACAGTGGTTTCCAATTTTATTTATCTGAGCCACATTTTTGGAATGAAAATTTGCTTGTGCCTCACCAAATTTGATGGGATAAGTACATTTAAAAATAAAAAAGACAGTGATAGGGTTAAGGGAGATAACCGCAGGTTTAAAGTCAGAATATTATCATTGATAACTCTCTCCTCCAATTTGCAGACCCTAGTTACATTTTTAATACTTGATAGAATGCAAAAATATCACAATGATAAAGTCAGACAATAATTATTTATAATTATTATTACTTTATTTTATACTGGGTCTCATGCAATCAATTACAAGTAATCCGTAATAATATTTTAAATTTTGAAATCCTATTTATTTTTGGCATATGAATTTTTTGAAACTGTTTCTAAATCTTTGTCTTTCACTCATTCCACCTCACCTGCTATCCTCTTCTGCTGCACCATCTGAGAACCACTGGTGTGGAGGAAGGGAGTAAAGATTGAATATTATGAGGTTATGTAAGATAGATAATGGTTAATTTTTTACTTAAAGAGCTTAACATTGTAGCGATCAGAGAGGCATGCTCCTCAGTAGTTCGTTCCACATATCAACAGTTCTGGAAGTGAAGCTACCTGAGTTGAACCTATTCTTCACCAATAGAACATGAAGAGAATGGGTCAATTCTGTGTAAGTGGCATGGCAGATCCAAACTGCAAAGATCTCGGCTGGTTGAACCAAGGGATGTAGTATGAGGTTAGCAATATTTCATCTCTGGGGAAAGTGGTTGTAGGCTGGAAAATTTACTCGAGCTCAGCTGTTTTCATGGGCCAGTGCATCCCCACAAGTGGTCCAGGCTTATGATTTCCAACCAGGGCTATAGAACCCAGTCGGTTCTACTGCTTAACCCATAACATGGGGGAGAGATGGATTTTTACTGTTCCAAAGAGTATTTGCATGTAAGTGAATGCAACAAACTTGGCAGGAATTTGAACTCTGCTCTCTGATTTCTCCTTCTAAGCCACATTCCATTACACCAGCCACACATCCTCCAGCTCCCAAATTTCAAAATTATAGTAACTGACAAAGGTTAAAAGATGGTTGGCAGAAAGTCTGAAGACAATATGAGCAACAATTTCACCCAGACTGTTTCTGTAACCTTTTGGCTATGAAATTAGACTGCACAAGAAAGGAAACTGATAAATTTAGATACTTCTGCAGTAGAACATTCCACCTGGAATGGTATCTCTTCAAGAATTCTCTGGCTTACGGCCACATCATGTTGAAACACTCCCGTATGATCACTAAAGTTAAGCAATGATGAGATTGGTCAGTACATAGATGAGTGACCACTTGAGAAGACAAGGTGCTGTAAGCTTGGATGTGCAGATGGTGTAATGGATAATGGCTCAGATTTGTTAATCAGAGAGCCAAGTTCTAATTCCAGTCAAATTCATTATATTGACTTTCATGAAAATATCCTTTGGGGAAAAGGTATGAATTTACTTTTCTCCTCATTGCTATGGGATAATTAGGTAAGCTTGCATCACTAAACCATTATTATCTCAAAAAAAAAAAAATTCTTACAATCTAAAAATATTTCCTGGTTTTAAATAATCTTTATAGGGTTTATTAGCTTTAGTAAATGAAGGAATCAGTCAATTGATCAATGAAGCAAAAAAAGAATTCTCTGATTCTTAATAGTGTTGACATTAACACCTTATTAGAATTGTAGATTTTAGAAGTATTCTATTACCCCCACCTCCTTTTTCTATCTAACTAGATCCAGTATTTTTTTTTTTCATTAAAAGATTTTAGGGGTGGGACAAAAATGTCCCAACAACTGGCATTATTCTTAGCCTGTTTAATTGTTAAGATCCAAAGGATAGAGGGAGAGAAAGATAGGGAAAACATTATCATTCTCACCCTCCTTTGATCTGAAGTTGGTTTTATTTTTTTATTTTTTTTCTAAAGTCAAGTGATCAAACAAAAAGTCCTGTAGAAATTAATTGCCATCCGCAGAAGTTGAAGTAGCACAAACTCTCTAGGTATCAGAAGTTAAAAGCTTATATTTGGTTCATTGGGCAACTGCAAGTTGGATGAAAGGGAGACGAGCCTGCTGCTGCTTGGAACTATCCATTAAGTTTCGGGAGGGGGAATAACTGAATTAGTATCCAGTAGGCTTACCAAGCAAGGGTTGATAATAGATGTGTAATTTCTGACAAAGTAAAAACATAAGATATAAAAACCAGTTGAATGTTGGAAAAAAAAAAAATTCTATTTAAGTGTTTACATGAGTGTTTTCAAAACAGAAATAAAAACTCTTGAGCAGATTTGCAAAAAAAAAAAAAATAAAAAAACTGGGAATGTGAAGGGCAACATTGTAGAAAATTAGCCATGAAACACAAGAGTAAATTCTTTTTTTTTTTTTTTTATGTGGCAATTATGGCTTGCCACAACTTCCTGTCATTTGTAGCACTTAATAAATTTTGTCATTTTAATATCTCTCCCAAACCATGCTATGCCATCCATTCACTCAAGTTCATTAAATAGGTTATGCATTGTTTTCCTCTGTCCCTCTTGCTGTCAATATATTTTGTGAGTATCAAATTTTCCAAGCCCTCCTTTCTCATTATGTACCCTAGAAATTTCAAGTATCTCTTTCTAATGTTAAGTATAAGTATCCTTTTTGTTTCCATTTTCTCTAGAACTTTATCATTGCCCACATGTTCTGTCCATAGTATTCTCAGCATCCTTATGTAGAATCACACTTCTGTTGCTTTAAGTCTCCTACATTTGTGAGGAGATTGTCCAGCATTCACTGTTATATCGGAGAACTAATATTACATAACAGTTCAGGACTCTTTTCTTTGTTTCTAAGGATATTTTTCTATTTCTTAATACTTTGCTTAGCTTTTGGAAGGCATATTTTGATATCCCAATTCCCCTCTGGATTTCAAAGACTGTGCAGTGTTTAGTAATATTTAAGTAGATGTTGACCACCCCTTTTTTTAGTGAGAAGTAGAAATGTTTATATGTGGTTTTTGATGGTTTCTTAAAGGGATTAATTAGATACAATGACGGTGAAATATTGGTTGAATAAAGTCTGGGATATGTTTTAACAGATGGAAAATGTAATGCCGAGATCTGAACATGCATTGGACTAGCATCCCAAAAGCTAAGTTAGGTACTGAGAAACTAAGAAAGGAATGCTAGATTCCTACATGATATTCATCCTCTTATATAGAAGTAAATGTTGGACAATCTCCCCACAAGTAAGAAAAAAAATAGAAGCAGCAGAAAGGATACTGAAAATTCCATGGATGGCATGAGTAAGCAACAAAGTCTTAAAGAAAATGGCAACAGAAAGAACACTTTTACTCAGAATTGGGAAAAGATAGCTGAAATTACTTGGATACATAGTGAGGAAGGAAGGCTTGGAAAACTTAACCCTCACAGGATATATTGAGGGCAAGAGAGATTAGGGAGGGGAGTGAGTCACTTACCTGACAAGTTTGTGTGAATGTATAGTGGAACTGGGGGAGCAGGGCCTTAGCAAAGGGAAAACCTTGTGATAAGCAATCATGGCTCTCCACAACTTCCTATGTCCTGAAGGGATGCAGCACAAAAGGAAAAGAACTATAAATGGCTCTTTTATTGCCCTGAATGCCCTGTCAAGCATTTTGCTTAAAGCCACACCCCTTCTCCTCCTCAATGTCTTATCTGAAATAAATTTGTTTAAAATGTTAGATATTCTTACATTATCAAAGTAGCAAGGCTTCTTCTGTGTGTAACATCCCTTCAGAAAATAGGTGATCATGGCTCTCCACAACATCATTAGTTTGGTTATGTGGCTCATTAAACTGATTGTCCTATGGAGTTCACCTTTGCACCTGGTCACTTTGGTAATGTTATGAAGATGGATTTAGTGAGGTCCTCCAATATGTGGCCACTGTTGTATATTTTGTTTATTCCTTCTGTGATCTTGTTGATACTAAATTTGTCAAAGGCTAAGAGCACTTCTGATACAATCCCATCAAGCCCTGTTGAATTGTTCCTGTTCATTTTCTCCAATACTGATCTTACTTCAACTTTTAGTATTCCTGGCCTTTCTGTATTTTCAAGCATAAGTTTCTCTCTCTCTCTCTCTCTCTCTCATCATGAAAAAGGTCTTTGACATATTCACTTCATATTTGGAGTATTTTCTTTTTCTATTATCAGTGACCCTTTGATTTTTTATAGGCCTGTTCATTGGCTCATTTTTCGGTCTGTTAATTCTTTTTATTCCATTGCCTGCACTTGCTGTTTTTGTATTGCTCATTATCTCTATTTCTGCAATTTTTCGCTGATCCGTTCCTCTTCAGCCTGCTTACATGCCTGAATAATCGATTAACGTGAATTAAGAAGTAAGGCTGTATCTCCCAAATGAAAAATAGCTGATAATGTTGTATCATGACAACAAAGGGGGCTTTCCTATTTGGTCAGATACAGATTAGAAGGAATGCCATGATAAGAATACAATTGAAATAATCTTGACTAAGGTGTGCCACCACATCCTCTTGTCTAATCTAGACCCATTTCTTTGTCTTTCTTACATATATAGCTTACAGAGATATCACATTGAAATACCCATTTTCTCATACAATCACCAAAGTTAAGCAACGTTGAGCTTGGTCACTATTTACATGGCTGACCACTTGAGAATACCAGATGCTCTAAGCTTGGATGTTCAGGTGGTGTAATGGATAATGGCTTGGAATTGGAGATTGGAGTTCCAATTCCAGTCAGGCTCGTTATATTCATTTACGCACAAATACCTTTGGGAAAGGTATGAATCTACTTCTTTTACTCACAGCTATGGGTTAATTAGTATGACTTGTATCATTATTTTCAAAATATTCTAACAATTTAAAAATATTTTGTTGTTTTAAATAAGCTGTAAGGTTATCAACCATCCGTAAAAAAACAAATTCATCAATTTAAAGGATGAGTGGTCATTTCTTAAATGGTTAGTGATGAATCATAGAGAATACAGCAAAATCTAGGAAAGCTTTTATAAAAAAATAATTTTTGTCTTAAAAAATTAATCTTGAACACCTTGCATATTTTTCAACTTTGGTTTATGAAACAGTAATTTCTGTTTATGTACTTGCAATAATTTTGATGATTTAAAACCAAATAAATATATAAAGATAAATAGTTTCATATCTATAACAATTTTTTTTCTTTTCCAATTCCAGTTGGGTTCATTGTATTCACTTATGTGCAAATACCCTTTGGAAAGGTATGAATCCACCTTTTCTTCCCTCAGCTATGGGTTAATTAGTAGGACTTGTATCGGCAAACCATTATTATCTCCAAAATATTTTTACAATTTGAAAATATTTTCCGGCTTTAAATAATCTGCAATAAGTTGATAAGCCATAAAAATATCAAACAATTTCTTGCATAGTGTGCTCTAAAAGTAGCCGTCAGGTGCACACCAAGTCAACAGAAGAGAAATTTATGAAATATTTCTTTTTCTTATTTCTATAACAATTATAAGCTAATAAAACCTTATGATCTCATGAAATTAGAGACGAAATCGCATTCATAATTCTGAACTTTGAAATTTGTGGGAAACATATATATATATATATATATATATTCAAAATAATAAAAATATTATAATCTTTCAGTGACTATCCTGGAATATCTTATGCTTTTTAAATAGTAACTGAACTATTCTCTAGTTTCTTCACAAATTTGCAAAATTACAAGTGTGTGTATATATATATATATATATATATATATATATACACAGGGTGTCCGTAAAGTTTGTGTGCACTTTAAAAAATGTATAACTTTATTTGTATTTGCGATAGAAATAATTTCTAAAAAGTATTAGAAAGAAGTAAATCTATATTTCTTAAGGTTTTATTGAAATTTTATTTAAGTTTCCACATGTCCTCCATCATTAGCAATACAAAGGGCAATACGATTTTGCAGTTCATGGAAAACATTTGCTGATTTACAGTAATACCTAAAATCAGTTATTTTAGCTATACTTAAAACTAGGAACATTAAACTTTATAACATTTTTTACAGATTATTTCTCTTGCAAATACAAATTAAGTTATACATTTTTTAAAATGCACACGAACTTTATGGACACCCCGTTTATGTATGTGTGTGTGTATATATATATATATATATATATATATATATATATATATATATACACACACACCCACACACCAAGTGTAACAGCAAAATTGTACAAATCATGTAACAGCATGAGATAATAGTCCATCCCACAAAATGTTTAATATCTAAAAAAAAAAAAACACTAATCTAATTGAGTTTCTTTTTCCCAGATTTTCAGATAAGACATTTAGCCATCTTGACACCATTTGTCATAAAAATCACTGAGAAACCCTTTGAATTATTCAGCTAGAAAGAACAGGTTAAAATCATTTTGTGTCAGCCCTACTATGTCTTCCCAAATGAGCAATGGTGAGAGGAAAAAGATCATTCAGGTCTTCACTAATTGTAATAACATTTGTACTCTGGCTTCCATGTTCAAAGTCCATTCAAGAACCATCAAAAGAATGATGAATAGGTTTAAAAAAAAAAAAGAGGGAACAGTGGAGAGGGAAACTGGCGCAGAAGATCAGAACAAGAAGAGGATCATCATTTCAACTTAAAACTAAATACATTCTTATTTTTCAAAGTTAAGTCCAGTAGTGTTATAAAAACCTTGGAGAATTCCAGTAAGATATCTTTAATCATTTTTAAGATACAACAGTTCAAAGCTTAATCTAAAAGTTGGATAATTTTGCTGTTACACCCAGTGTGTGTGTGTGTGTATATATATATATATATAAAACATTATTTTCAATATTCTATAATACTGGAAAATGCTATTTCAGAAGCATGCAGAAGAGGATACATATTCACATAAAACAAATGTATTTGGTCCAAACCTGGCATCTGAACTCCAGTCCCATTCCCACCACTGTAATGTAGCTTCCCTGTGCCTTTTCTATAAATATTTTCATGGTAATTGTTCTGATGAGCTTTCCTCTTTGACTTTATGAATTTAAGTGCAGTACTAGATTGGCAGCTAGGTCTCATCATTTTACATTTATGATAGATAGATATTACCGTAAGTTCTATGCTAACAGTTTCTTCAATCACAATTCTTGCTTGTGAAACTTCCTTCTGACTTCTTGCTTTCCACTCAATTTTTATCTTCAAAAATTCAAATGTAATGTCAATTGTTATCTTCTCTCTTCTTAATTCCTCCTCTTTTATTTGTGGAGCAGACTCCCAAGATGATGCTTCATTGATCAATGCAACCTTAACCTTACCTTCCTTCTCAATTGTTGTACAACTGTCAGTTAGAAATTAATGTCTGTTCTTCATTAATTGCACTAGATTTAATCATAGAAGCATGGAAAGCCTATCAAAATGAACAAAAGTTCCAATTTCTAATTGATCCCCTAAAATCTCTTTGCTTGTCAGTTGTATTACACATTTAAATAAGTGTATGGTTACCTGCCTTGTAAAAGCTTCTTGACTACTTTCTTAGCTGTGTGCAAGTCAACTCTTTAACCTTATCATCATTGGAGAATCAGCATCCTCAGAGTGCTTCCTTCATCCATGTTGTACACCTCTAAAAGCTCTTTGACAGAAACCACCTTTTGCTCATTTGTGAAATCTGTCAACATTCTAGGAACCTATTTTGTGCAGCAAGAGACTGCATTGAACTGTAGGGATTATCATGGCTCACCCAAAAGCTTTCATGGTTTTGCAATAATGATTCTTTTAGCTTTAATGAGAGCATTAACCTGTTTGATCAGAAGTCACGGGTCTGTTGAGGTCAGTTTCTTCTTTTTCCCTAGGATTGTCATAAACTATTCTTAATATGTTTACATCCAGTGCAACCTTTCCATAAATATTCACTAACCTTCTGTAAATATTTGTGGCACTCCCTATTTCCAAAAACCAAATTCTATAGCAGCTTTTGGCTTTCTATATGTGTCCAGAGGGGCAACCATTTTTGGAATAGGAAAAGAGGAGGTTACATCACAATTTTTTTTTTCACTTTAATTTCTAGCCACTTTATAATTCATAGATGTTATTTTTCTGGTGGATCATCAGATGTGGCGATTGCTGAAGGTCAGTTACTACTGTTAAGGTTAGATCAGTAACCTGTTTAATTGTTGACCACAGTGAAAAACTGCAAGTATAACTTGAATGGAACACAAGCCTCAGAAGTGTATCACAATGCAGTTGTTCATGGTGGTGAGAAAGTGACTGAAGCTGAGATGCCAGGTTAGGACCAATTACATTGCAGGTTCTTTGTATTTTATCAGGAATATCTAAATTCATAGCAGAAGCATCAGATCAGATTTGGCAGCAATATTCATTGCATGGATGATTTTTTAGACATATTATAATGAAGTTTCTGGTAATCTTCACCACGTTAAAATAATAGCCCATTGCACCTATCAGCTCACAAACACTTTGCAGGAAGTTTAACCCAGTAAAGTAATGATACTCCATAACAGCTAAAATAGCTAGGGAGTAAAAAAAACAAATATTTTCATGGCAATTGTCCTAATGAACTTTGCTCTTTCGCAACTTGACCACATAAATTGAAGTGTAGTACTAGATCCGACAACTAGGTCAGTTGTCATTTTACTGTTGATATATATATATATATATATATATACATATATATATATGCACACACACACATATATATATATATATATATATATATATATATATATATATATATATTATATAAATGCAGATGTCAGTGTGTTACTATGTCACATTTTTTTCAACTTTACTCCTAGAGGCTGTAGCCCAACATATCATACCATTTTGGAATCAGGCCAACTGTGATCAAATTAATAAAATTCTGGGCTGAATCTGGACCTGCAATCCTGAAACTTTGGATTCCTAACAGATTTTATAATAAATATGAATATGTCAGTGTCTCACACTTTTTCAACTTTACTCCTAGAAGAACATTTTGAAATCAGGCTGATTCCATGAGCAAATTAAAGACATTCCAGGCTGGATTCAGACCCGCAAATTTTAGATTCCCAAGTTTCCATTATTGTGAATCTTTGTGGCAATTTTATTTCTTTTTATTTTCATTTTTATTTTTTTATGTGATTTTTTTGCAACAAATATTTTTGTACAATAACAATTTTTATAACTTGGAATAAGTTTGAGAATAACTGAAATTAATTGCAAAATCCAGCAAAAGTCACCCATGAAATAAAAATAATTGTTTTTATGGAAAGTAAAGACCTATGTACATCTAATTGTTTTTAAATTAAGTTGCAGCAAAAAAATTATTGTTGAACTTTTAAAAGGTAAGCTTATATATTAATGCAATACTTAAATGCAGCGATAAATTTTTAGTTCTTCTGTAGTTTATTGTTGCCTATCGCATCTCCTCCTCCCTACCTATTGTGATGAAGGGCCAATCAAGAGCTAGCTTAAATGCCACTTGATAGGACAGTTTTTAAGCCAGTGTGTGTGTGTGTATATATATATATATATAATGTAAAATTTCCAGTGAACAGTGACTCTGCTAGTTAATATGGCATTGAACTCTCTTTTCCCTATGTACCTCTATAGCAAATAGCCTCTTAGGAAATGCTTATTTTATTCATATATATATTCTATCACTAAAATTATTATTACTCCGAAGAAGTTCTTGGAGCAAAACATGTCACTTCAAAGTTTTTTTTCTCTCCCATTTTGATTTTGTCATTCACTTACTCACTCTTAGTCTACTATATAGATTTTCATATCTTATGTATTTAAGGTGCAGTGGATAAATTGGCATCTAAATTACACAAAAATATTGACATATCATTTTATACAGAGTGTGATGGGTTAATTGTTGCCATTTTATATTTTTAATTTTGTGCATACATGTTTCTTTTTGATTTTGTCAACTGCACAGTAGAGTTGGGTCAGTTGGGCACCATCTGTGAAAAAAAAAGAGCACAATGATGCAATTCACTCAGCCAGAAATTTGGAAACAACATGCTGTTTGGTATTTGCACCAAAAGCTCAAATATGAACATTTCAGAGTGTTTGAGTGTCGATCTGAGGACAGTACAAAAGATTTAGAAAGAGTTGGATGACATATCCAGTCAACATCATGGTTTTTGGAGTGATCATTCATGATGGTGATGTTATGCCTCCATTCATCTTCCCACAGGGCCTCAGACTTAACGAAAAGGCCTACATGAAGTGCCTTGAGGAGAAAGTGCTACCCTGGGTCAAGAAAGTGGCAATAGGAATCTGCACCATGCCACACAAGCAAGAGAACCCAGTCATGGCTGTCAGAAAATTTCATGCAACCACATTACCCCTTACATCTGGCCAGTTAACTCTCCAACTTGCAACACCCTTGATTATTATGTGTGCAGTGCAGTTGAGCAGGAGACTAACAAAACACTTTGTAACACCAATGATGAACAGAGCATTCACCAGTTTTTAACAAGGAGACAGTCAAGAAAAGTTATCTGGAGGCCATGGTTGAAGCCAATGGCAATTTTATTGAATAAATTTAACTCTTTCGTATTTCAAGATATTTTTGTGTAATTTTGGTAAATGTATCTGTTAAATAGGATGTCAGCATTATTTTCATTTTTGAGCAATTTAGACGACAATTTATCCATTGCACCCTGTATTTACCAAAATCCTGTTGCCAGAAATTGGGTCTTCCAATGGCCACCCACTTGACCCAGGGCAACACTACCTCCTCAAAGCACTTGATGTTGGCCTCCCTGTCGAGTTTTTTCTTTTCGGAACAACGAGAGTGAGTTTTCATAATCACCATTACTCATTCAACTCTTTCTGAATCCTCTGCACTGTCCTCGATTGACCCCCAAACACTCTGAAATGTTTGTATTGAAGCTTCCAGCATGAATGCCAAGCCAAACGGCATTCCATTTCCAAATTTCTGGCAGAGTGAATTGCATCATGGTGCTCTTTTTCTCACAAATGGTGCCCAACTGACCCTACTATACTGTGCACTATTATCTCAAAAAAATTCTTACAATCTGGAACATTTTCTGTCTTTAAATAACCTGCAAAGGGTTGATAAGCCATAAAAAATTAATCAGTTCAAATTGACTGAACAATGTCAACAGTAAGTGTGAGTTTTCTAAATGTTCAACTGCAGACCGTGATGAATTTCCTGTTTCTGCAAAAGCAAACTCCTAGAGAAATCTATCAGTGTCTTCATTGAGGGACAAGTGTTCATTATATGCAAAACTTCCAGCCTGGTGATTGAGAGATTCCAATTATAATATGGTCTGGAAGGCTATCAATGGCATCAGCTAAAATTACTGATCATGTTCATGATCATTGCCTAAGTTTTTCCAATCAATAAATCACAGTCAAAAGAATTGCTCAAGCCATAGAAGGAAACTGTTGGATTGATAGTTCTTGAACATTTGGATAGGCAGAAGCTGTCAGGCATGTGGGTACCAAAAATATTAGAATGCCAACCAAAACCAATAAATGGATTCTTCCATGTTGATTTCAGATCTTGCATGATCACCGAAGTTGAGCAGCGTCATGCCTGGTCAGTACCTAGATGGGTAAACGCTTGCAAATACCAGGTTCTGTAAGCTTGGATGTGAATGTAGTGTCATGCATAATGGTTCAGAATTGAAACTTGGTTCTCTAATTTCCAATTCCATTTGGGTTGATTATGTCCACTTTGGTGCAAATACACTTGGAAACATTATGAATTCAACTCTTCTCACCTTGACTATCAGTTAATTAGAATTTGTATCAATAGAAATCATTATCTCAAAAAAATTCTTACAATCTAAAAATATTTTCTGGCTTTAAATAAACTTCATAGGCCATCCAATCTATACAGTATATGTCAAGGAAGTCACTTACATCATTTACATTATTCAGACTGTTATCCTCATCTTCATTGCCATATTCACAACCTTTTGGCCATTGTACGCTCCAACCTTCTTCAGGTGATTGGAATTTCAAACCAAACCCTTTATTTTGTCCACTGGGGTCGATTGTTCTAGTTCCATGTGCCATGGTTCATCCAGATGTCTTGGTTATTTCCAATAAGTTTAACTCAACTCTCCAAGTTTTTTGGTTTGCAACTGCTGTAGCCTGGTATTGAATTCACAACTCTTTGGGTCTAGTCACTGAATTTAACCAATATCTTCATTCACTGGGCCATGTGTCAGTGGATGAAATAAAGAGTTTAGTTCGAAATTCTAATCACCTGAAGAAAGCTGGAGTATACAATGGCCAAAACGTTGTAAATATGGCAGTGGAGATGAGGATAACTGTCTGAATAATGTAAGTAATCATAATACCTCATCTCAGAAATATAGACAATAGTAGTCAATGAAGTCACTGACAGAACAAATGCTATATTTATTAGAAAAAAAAAATTTATTCTTTATATATATATATATATATATATATATATATATATATTATTTAATCTATATTTATTAGAAATATAGACAGTAGTCAAGGAAGTCACTGACAGAACTAACGCTACATTTCTATATTTATTAGATAGATATGTGGTTGGATCAGTTTATTTAGAGTTTTAGAAGTTATAGATGGGTGTAGGAATTTAAGAGATTATGGGATGTAGCAGTGAATTTGGTTTATGGATTTTAACATTTCCATATAAATAGCCAGGATGATATTCACCCACAATTTTAACTTTCATTTATCTTATTTCCGTGTTGCTATACTTATTTAATACATATATACTTATAAACATAAAAATGTCTTAAAATAACTGTCGGACTTTGTGCATTTCATAATGTGTGACGTCATTTCTTTAATTTGGATGCGCTTTGAGCAGATATGAATGTACGTGAGAGATTCATGGAAGATTGAAGTTTAAAAGCAGTAAAATCTACCTTGCTAATCGAACGATCCTACGTGGCTCGATCGGTTAAGGCACGTCAGGCTAAATGACGGTTCCGTATAGGATACAAGTTCAATTCCTGTCGGAGGACAAATATTTTCTATGAAAATTTCTCAGACATTCAAGCCATAAATGTTGTTTAATACTGTTTATTATAAAACGGAGTATTTACTTAAATATTTGTATCTATAAAAAGAATGTATAAACATAAAAATGTCTTAAAATATACTTGTATATTAGAAATAAATCCTACTTATCCACCGACGATTTCCTTGACATATGACATTCTAATAAACTTAACAATAGCATCCTAACCTCATTAGATATTGAAAGCCTGTTTACTGATAAAGAAACCATAGAAATATTAAGACAAAACATTTCTAAATATCCTACACTCACACATCTTAATATTAGACCGAATATTTTACACAAAATTCCTAAAAAGTTGGATAGCAGAACTTTTCAATATTATACGACAAAATATGTTTGAAAGAATTAAAAATTTCCCTTCCATGCAACAATAGCTTGAGGGTAGAATCTCTGACTGATGTCAAATTATTCAGGTTTTGATCTCGACTTGAAGTAATTGGATGTCTAGCCACACTGATGAGCTGTGATACAGCAAAACAGTCTGTCTGTAGATGATTACACACACACACACACACACACACATATATATATATATATATATATATATATATATTCTTTTCAAAGTGTTTTTATGTTTACTTTTTTTCCCTACCTGCCCTTTGTAAATTAGTGGTAACCACCTGATTAGCTTTTAGTTATTTTAGTAAGGTTCTTCATTTTCAATGAGTTTCTTTATCTCCCTCTAACTTATTCATATTTACTAAACTATTTAAATCATAGTTCACACACATGCTTTCCACACTCTCAAAGAAGCTAGAACTTTTGCATATTGGTTTACAGATAACAGGCCTCTTCTAAACTTTCAAAATATTCAGTTACAGTAATTGGATCAGCTTCTCCAAAAGTTTATTCTGAAAATCTCGATTTTCTTTATTTCAAATACTTTTTGATAAATGTCCATGCCAAAACTCTTTCTATATAAATTTTAATGTCAAACAGCCATTTTGGCTTTTATTCATTAGATTTAAAAAAAAAAAAAAATCTGTTAAACTTGGGAAAAAAATAATGTTTTGAGTTATAGTTAATTATCATTTTAGATTTTAAAGAAAATACATTAATTTTTTTAATTGTACAATTTTATTTAAGCATATTTAACTAAACTCTACTATTGTAAAGATTGTATACAAGTAAGTAGTTGGTTTTATCATAAGTATCCCTCACCTGTCATGGAAAAGGCTCAAGTTAAATTTTGATACCTTTTATATATATTACAACCAACCAACCAACCACACACACACACACACACACACACATATATATATATATATATATATATATATATATATACACACAGTGGTAAAATGAGAACAAATGGAGTATAATGCCATTGTCCATAACATTTCATATATATATATATATATATATATATATATAGCTCAGTTTTTACTTACTATTGTCAATTTTTTTTTAATTTATGGTAGTCATCACTAATTAGCAGACCAAATATATATGACAAAGAAGGAAGTTTGTGTAGGTTTTTTCTAAGCTAGAATAATATCTCCAAAAAAAATTTTACAATCTAAAAGTTTCTGGCTTTAAATAACCTGCAAAGGGTTGACTAGTAATAGAAAACAAATGAATCAAACCAAGCTAGAATGATGGATTTAAAAAAAAAAAAAAAAAATCTGATTTCCATGAATTAGCATCAGCCCATTAATATCGAAGATGACTATTTGTTATCACCTCAAAGTCACTAAATTCAATAAATGTATTCGGCTGAGAGACATGCATGAAAACCTGTCATTATAAGAGTTGTGGCAGAGTAAGTTCTAATCCCACATTTGGATAAATTGAAAAAATATTGAATTCTCATCATGATCTGAATTTTTTTTCCTTCTGTTGATATAATATAAAGATGTAAGTATATTAACTATAAATCCATATTTGAGGATTTCTGTACTGTACAAGCAAGTCTTCCTTTGTCTGTTGTCTCTCCAATATATATATATATATAGAGAGAGAGAGAGAGAGAGCAAAGGTTACTCACACACAGTCTGTTATTAACCCTCACTCTACCAGCAAAACTTGTTTAATTGGTGTTAAACAACTTTTCATTTCATAATGCATTTCAACTCCTCAGACCTTCACTGTCAGTTTCTATCTGTTTCTTTCATTATAACTCGCCCTCTTACCACATTCTAACACACACACACACACACACACACACTGTCTTTTTAGTTTCATATGTTCGGAGGAGTTCCGAGAAAATGCTGAGTCAATACTGAAGGGGCTTAAGGGAGCGGCCATGTTGGTTCCATTTTTTATCAACTTTATCTCTACTTCCCTTTTTTCTTTTTTCTTTTATACAGTTTTTTTTTTTTTTTTTTTTTTTTTTTTTAAATTTCTAGCCATTCCTATACTTTATATCAAAGTATCATGACTGTTAGTTGTGTCCAAAACCTTTGTAACTACCCAACTATCATTAACCTTTAGGCTCTTAGCTACATCATCAAATTTCTGACCAATCAGAACACTGCTTTACTATTGGTGAATCAACTGAAGTTTCTGCAGTTTTTAAATTGTTATACACACACACACACACACACACACACACTAATATATTATGTAAAGAAAGAAAGAAAGAAAGAATGAAAGAACTTGATTACTGTCTTTAGAATTCCTTATGACTTAAAAATGTTTCATTTTGGAATTGAGAATAAGCCAATGATTTTCCATATTTGGGAGAAAATGTAAGTTCTTTGTAAATTAATTCCATATATATAATTTGTGTCTTCATTTAAAATTGTCTTTGGCTATAACATCTCATTAAAGCTAAGCATATCAAAATTTTAAATAAAAGATATTACTAAATACCAATAATGATTTAGTACAGTTTAGAATCTAAGAAGACTTGTAATTATTGGAAATACCAGATTGGGAGATCCTGTTAATTCCTTTCATATATATATATATATATATATATATATATATATATATATATAATTGTCTTTCTAGATTATATAGCCTTATTTTATCCACCACATTTGTTATTTGTTATAGTCTATAATAATTTAAGTAGAATAAATTTTGCATATTTCTCTCAACTGTTATTTTATAACCATTATTGACTGTGTAAATGATTTGAATAACATTTCTTTAAAATATTTTAAGGATTTATCCTCAATCAGGAAATGTTTTACCTGGTGTTTGTCAAAAACATTTTAGCACACAACTTCCCACTGCCTTTTTTAGGTTCAGGTCTATAACATCCAGCACCCAATTAGAAAAAGGAAAAAAAAAATTAGGGAAAAGCAGCTGACTAAAAATTGAATAACTAAGAATACAAAATGTTGTAATTGTTTTCATCTTGAAATATCAGGAATTCATTTAATTGAAGTTCTAATCGCTAACAGTTATGTTTAGTGTAACGTTTTCAAAGCTGCATGTTTCCTATATTGACTTGAACTTGTACACTCCTTTTAATTCAACCATAAAACCCTGCGTGGATAATTGTCAATACATATCAACTTCTTGAACGTGGACACGTGTCATCCCTTTGCAATTCTTGCCACTTATAAATTTTACATATTTATACAATCAGTGATAATTGTACTTTTTACTGTAATCAATGTCCTCTTATTATTGAGAGATTCACTTGTGATTTAGTGAGAATTTATTCTTAAGGATTGTCTACTAATGGCATTAGTCATTGTAGACACATGACAGAAATGTGTGTGAGTTCATACACTTTCTTCATATGTCACTTCTGCACACTTTTTATATATATAAATATATACATACACACACACACGCACACACACACAAAGTTGGAAACTGCTATATACATTTAAAATATTTAATAAAATGTCAATGTTCACAATTAACATGAAAGTAATGAAATGTTTGCTATTGAAATAAAAGGTAACAATGTATAATTTTTGTATTTTTTCACTTACCTTTTAATAATCAGTTTTAAAAGGATAATTCACTGTCGTCCTCTACCTCCTGCTCTTTCTTTTTTTTGTTTAGTATTTTATAAAAATTCCTGGAAGTTTCCTTGTGGTGTAGAGGTGATGTTGAATGATTTAGTTGTCGTTATTGAAATTTTCAACCTCAATAACTGTACTTTTGTTTTTAACCAATAGGAGTACCTTTCCCCTTAGTTGGCAAAGAAATGTAACTCTGAAATTTGATTTGCAAATTTTGTGTAATTTAATTTTTTTTTTTTTTTTTTTTTACTTTTTCTTTTTCTTTTTTTCAGCACCTTTTCTTTCGTTTTATCTTTTTTTTTTTTCCTTTTTTTTTTTTTTTTTTTTTTAACTAGAGAAAAATTATCCAAACTTTTTATGATTTAAGTTAAAATAAACATGTACTGTTATATATGCTGTTGGCACTTTTTGACTATTATCTTGCTTGTCTTCATTGTGTGAAGGCTTTCAAGGGAATGTGTGTATGTGAACATGTAAGCATGTATAGGTCCCACTGTAAACTAAACTCACATATGTATGTGGATGTCCAAGCCCATTGACAAAATGTCTACCCAAAATGGAGACATACTTGTGGTTTTCCTGTTTTTTTCTCATCAATTCAAAGGCCAATTCTTTTTATTTGGATCCCCAAGGAGTTTTAAATGTTGCCAAAATGATTTTATACCTTTCAGCTACCCCTTTATTATATATTTTTTAATTTAATTTTTTTTATTTATTTTATTTATTATTTTTTTTAATTCTATTCAAGATAACTTTGATTCCATCTGCTATGAGTGATTTCAATCTGATTGGGAAGTGTTAGCTAATGTTCTCCTAATGATTAATAAGTGATTTAAAGACATGATAAGCTATCTTAGTTTTTTTTTTTTTTTTTTTTTAATAGAGTTCATCCATTGACCTTTATCTTCATCAATTACTTAACACAATATGAAAAACTTTTTTTTTTTTCTGTGGAGGTGAAATTTCTTTCTTTTGAAGGGAAAAAGAACAAAAAACAAAATTTGTTCTCTAAATCAAGAAAGTCTTAACCCCCCCCCCTTACTCTCATATTATTTCTCAGACTTTCAGCCAACATTTTCCACATGGTTATCTGATTTCTCCCCACCCCCATTGTTATTTGCCCTACCATCTGCTGATTTCTTGAACATTTATTTATTTTATTTTTTAAATGTACATTTTAGTTGGATTTATTTCATTTTTTTATTTCCTTCTTATTAAATGTATATTTTAATTGTTTATCTTAGCTTTCGTGGATATATATAAAATGAACCGAAGAAAAAAAATGTTCTTTTTGTAATAATTACATAATAAAATAAAATTTACAAAATTATGTTTCTGTCCCATAATCATTGTTACATTTTCATACATCTTTCAAATGTGAAATGATATTAGGTTGGTGCAAAAATAATGACGTAATAATGTCGTTTTTTGACATTAAAAATACGTCAAAAAACGACATTATTACGTCATTATTTTTGCACCAACCTAATAACAATGATTATGGGACAGATAATATAAAAGCTTATTTTCTGTTTTGCATGACTAGTTGACCAGTACCATCAATAATAACATAACATTATACTGCATATACTTATGTATTGTATGACCCCCAAATTTTCACTTATAAAAAATGATTTTATCATGTATTCCGTGTATAATGCAAGTTCCTTTTTTGAGAGACCAAATAGACTAACATCTTTTCCTCTATCTCTTTATCCCATCTTCTTGTTAAATAAGTTCAAAAAGTGAAAGAGAATGATAAAAGTATTGTTAGTAATGCTATACTTGTTGCGTAAACGCATACAGCCATAAACAACCGAGCGAGAAACCGCTAAACATATTATAAACGTAAACAATGGAAGAGATTTATATTTACTATGTTTGTATTTTATAATATGATACTAAAATGTAAATATTACATGCATTATTATTAGATATAGTTTTATCAAAATCATGTTTATTTTAAATACACCTATACTTTTGACTACAGTAAATGGATATATAATTTGGTCAGTGGCGTAGTCAGGGCCAGTAGTACATATACTAATTTTATCTCGTGCATGATGTGACCCCCTCCCCCTTAAAATTAGCTTAAAATTTAGGTCTTCAAAAGTCATGTGATACTGAGTATATACTGTAATTAAAAAGAATTTCAAACATTACATGTTTTTGCATTTTTCTTGTTTGTTTCTTTCTGAATATTGATCAGTAAATAACATTGTTTACTTTTTGAAGAATTCAAATTTCTATATCTCCAAAAGAATATACCAAATTACTTATCATTATATATATACTCTTTTGTTGATGTAGAACCATGTAATACACATGACAGAATAGAAGTCTTTGTGTTACATGTTTCATCTCTAGGAGGGACTTTCAGGCTAATAATGGTTTCACCATGAGTCAGTTTTATATATTTTGTATTTTTGCATTTATTCTTAAAATTAAATCAATGAAAATGTTTGACTTATGAAGGACATAGAAATTTTGAAATTTGTGCCAACATTCAGTAAAAAATATGCAGTTTTTATTAATCACATGCTTGAGATTACATACATATATGTAATTTCAAAATAAATTCCTGGTAAACAGTGGCCAGCCACAACTGAAAGTTTCATACATTCTCATGTAATAATCAGGTAATATTAATGTTCTGCCAATTAATATGGGATTGAGCTCTTTTTCTCTGGAGAAGACTCCCTTAAGAGTTACTTATTTTATTTAAATTATGAATTCAATCAAATATGAATTAGAATCTGACAGAATAAAAAACAAATAGGAAATGTCTATAAATTTAACGGTTCACTTTTATTTAAGCTTCATCAGAAATTTCTGGAAATGAATTATTGAAGAGAAAAGTTCTGGTACTTTCAGTTCTGTGTTTATTTTTCATTAGAGAGGCAGACCACATGTGTCTTTGTTTTGTGGTGTTAATGTATATGTATATTTGGATTCCAGAGGGCATTTTTTTTTTTTTTTTTTTTTTTTTTTTTTTTTTTTTTTTAAATTTATTTTCCTATTTTTATAGGAATGAGTTGAAGTTATTGGATAGCCAAGCTCAAATACCAGTTGAGTTTGTTTACTTACGTGCAAATGCTTTTAGGAAAGGTATGAATCATTCTCTTCTCGATCCCAGCTATGGGATAAATAGTAGGACAGACTGGATCCTATAGCCGGTAGGAAGGACAACTCTAAATTCAAAACCTGCAACTATGGGTTAAATAGCCACACTGACCTGCAATTGGCCAAGCTCTGTTAGTACAGCAACACCCCTGAAAACACGGTCAATCAAGGAGGAGTTCAACAAATATGAGAGAGAAGGTCCTTGATTTGGAATCCATGTTCTTTCAGTGGCCCTGAGAAGGGTTGATATTAAATTTCTTGTATTTGATGTCTGCTTTTATCACTCTAAGATATTTCTAAAGACTGATTTTACTACTACTTCTATGTGCCATGTCTATTCAGGGCATTATCAATCATGGCTCTCCACAATTTCCTGTCCTTAATAAATTTAGTCTTTTTATTATCTCTCTTAAACCTTCTTCTTCCATTAATTTACTCAAACTCACTAAGTAGGTTATGTATTGATTTCTTCTGTAACTCTTGCATTCAATCTATCTTATGAGTATTAAATTTTCCAAGCCCTCCTTCCTTATTATGTTCCCTGGAAATTTCAGCTGTCTCTGATTCTGTGTCCTTTTTATTTCCATTGTCTCTAAAAAAAACTTTGTCATGTTTGGTCCATGTTATTCTGTTTCCTTCTGTAGACCCACATTTCTGTTGCTTCAAGTCTCTTCTTTGTACACAGATTGTCTAGCATTCACTGTCATATAGGATAACTGATATTACATAACAGTTCAGTAATCTTTTTCTTTGTTTCTAACAAAAATTTTTTCTGTTTCTTTATATTTTGCTTATCTTATGGAATGCATCTTTCACTATATCAATAATACATTTATAGTTGTTTAATTTCTGAGTATTGAGAAATCAGAGAGTCGAGTTCAAATTCCAGTTGAATCCATTATATTCATTTAGGTTCTAATACCCTTGAGAAAGGTATAAATCCTCCTCCTCCTCTTTTTCTCCCCACCCAGCTATGGGTAAATAGCAGGACAGACCGGGTTCTATAGCCTTGGATTGCAACTGGTCTACTGCAGAAAAAAATGGCAACTTACTGAGTGAAAAAAATCTGTCTTGTCAGTCATGTATCGAAAGATACATGATCGCCTAAGCATGTATCATGCATGGCACATAAGTGACTGAATTTTTAAAATATACATTTTATCAATTTACATATATGCAGATGACGTCAGAAGTTATGCACCAAAAAAAATGATTTCCTGATTTTGCATATTAGCTGCTATAATCAGTTTAAAATATATGTCGGCAATCATATTCTTGATTTTTCTTGGAAAATTGACATTTTTATTTACCTTTAGCCGCTTTTGTTTGCCAATTGCATTTTCATTACTATTGCAATTATCAATTTAATTATCATTATCTTTTTCCATTATTTTTTTCCCTAAATGTTTAGGGAGTTCAGAGCTTTTTATGCTTGTCACCACACTATTATCAGTGTTACCTCCCTTTCTAGTCACATGTCATCAGAAGAGGTCATCAGAAAGGTGACAAAAACTGGAAGGAGTGCGAGTAAGAAGCAGCACCTAGTCATACTCACCTTGGCCACCCCTATTTATCACTTTCACTTTTAGTAGCAAATGGCTTTGACACTGACAACCATCTTTGTTTTTAATCAAAAATCTCTCCTTTCTAGTCGTGGGGGTTAATAGATTTCAAATAACTTTCACCAACCCCCATCCCCCTCCCCACCACTGCCACGCGACTATATTCTTATCATTTTTCACTCCCTTCCCCACCTAACTTTGACAAACTTTTAACATCTATGTTCATCCCTTGTGATCCCTGTCATCAGTCTCCTTTCTTTGCCTTTATCTATCAATCAGCACCTTGCAATTTTACTTGCAAATTTTTTTTTTTTTCCATTTGTCCCCAAGTAGCATCCATTTTAGGATTTCTTTTACTATTCCCACACTTTCTTTCTCTCACTCTCTACTTTTCACTCTATAACTTTTTCCATATTTTTCCTTTTCGGGCCTTTTTCTGCAAGTCGAACCAGAGGAGATTAAAACTCCAATATTCAAATGGTTTAAATAAATATTACTATCAATATAGCTAATAAACTTTTTTTCTCTTCCGCATCTTCTTTCTTCTTTCTTTCTCTTTTTCTCCTTGTTCTTGTTCTCAATCAATAATTTATTGATTTGATTTTTTTTACAGTCTATCAACCTTTTGCAAGTTATTTAAAGCCAGAAAATATTTTAAAGTGTAAAATTTTTTTTGAGAGATGATGATTTACACGTCCTACTAATTAACCCATAGCTGGAGGGAGAAGACATGGATTCATATCTTCCCAACAAATAAATATCTGAAGTTAAATAAAATTTTACATATATAACATTAAATTTAAATTGTTTTTTCAAATATATTTGTTGTTAATCAAAGAAGAGCACAAGGCCATAGAGGTGAAGCTCTCATTGATTATTGAATTTGCTAAACTATTGCTACTTGGTCATGGGGGTGGCTACATCCACATTACATTGAAACACTAGTTCCCATTCAGTCACTGGTATTAAGCAATATCATGCCTAGTCAGTACCTAGATGGGTGACTGCTTAGGGGTATTATGCACTTTAAGCTTGGATGTGCAGGTGGTGTAATGGATAATCGGTCGGAATTGTTAATCAGAGAGCCAAGTTTCAATTCCTGTTGTATTCACAGAAATAGCCTTGGGAAAGGTATGAATCCACGTTTTCCCCCAGCTATGGGTTAATTATTAAGACTTGTATCATTAAACCCTTATTAACTCAAAAAAAATTTTTACAATCTAAAAATATTTTCTAGCTTTAAGTAACCTGCAAAGGGTTGATAAGCTGTAGAAAACACAGTATTAGGTCAATGACAAAGGCTTGCTCATCACTATATTATAGTCAATACTCAAATTATTTAAACCAAGTCTGCCACAAGGTCATAAAAGTAGAGCACACAGGATTAAACTTCTATCACATTCTGTAAGCAAGCTTAACAGACTTTAAATTTGCCACACAAAAATACACTTGCTTTCTTCATTCGCAAAAAAAAAGCTAACACCCCCTTAATAAAAAAAAAATGTGAACACCACCAACTTAACTTAAAAATAGAGTAAATCCAATTTTTTTTATAAGTTATTCTTAGCATTGCTTGAGAATGGAAACTATTAGGTTGGTGCAAGAATAATGACGTAATAATGTCGTTTTTTGACATTAAAAAATACGTCAAAAACGACATTATTACGTCATTATTTTTGCACCAACCTAATAGCTCTGAATTTTAAAGTTAAATTTTAAGATTTAAGTCTGTTTCGAAACATAGTAATTTCTGTGTAGCGATGGTGACATTTAAAAAAAAATAATTATAATATTATACTCGACTATGTAACAAGCACATTTTTTTGTTTTTTGTTTGTTTGTTTTTTGTTTTTTTTTAAATAAAAATAAATGTTAAAGAACTCTGGATTAAAAATCTGACTGTTCTTTTCTCTTATTTGAACATGTATAAACTTCAAAGCTCATGAGAATTAAGCAGAGATATTAATTACCTCTCTCTTTATTGGTCATATATATTAGTACCTTTTTGTTTATCATTTCACCTCAAGCAAGGCAAGAAAGCCACTAAGAGGCAAGTGTAAAAGAATATGAGAAACAAAACATTAAGCAGGGGGAACAATAAAAGAACTTGAATTAAGACAGAAAATACCAACTGACATTGTGCAAGAGAAGAAATTGTTAGAATAAAACTTACAATTGTATCTAGCCATTTCAGCTGTAAAATGATGTGACCCAGCTGCCAATCTAGTACTGCACTCAAATTTGTCAAGTTGAGATACCAAAGTACTGTACTTATATGCACAATTTAAACTTAGTGAAGCAATTATATTTCTAATATCTTCAGAAAATGTTGTACGGTAATAGATTACATTTCTAATGAAAGTTATAAGCAATTAAATGACAATGTGGGGAAATTCTCTGTAATGTGCTTTATCCTCTGAAAGGACTTTCTTCGACTAAATGTTCTTATTAATGGAATTATGTGTCAGAGGGACGGGGAGGGGGGTAGAAGATATTAACGCAAGTGCTGGTTATAATTATGCATTGGGAGGAAGCAGTGAAGATGTGGGAATGCTAAATCTAAATTTTTTATGCTTTAAAAAATAAATTTATTTTGTTGCATCTGACATGTCTGGATGCACACCTTAGCCAATCTTCTTCAGTTTCCCTATACTTTTGTTTCTGTTTTTATCAATGCAGTTTTTAAATATTATAAATATTGTTTTTATTATATTATAAATATTGTTTTTAATATATTATAAATATTAAATGTTTAAATAGCACCTTAAAAATTATGATCTTGTCTTGCTATGCAAGGCTATAACATTTAGCTTGTCATAGATAAGATGTTAGTTATATGATGGACAACTTTAATTGAAGATTTATCTCCCTTGGCTTGTAAATTCAATGCTGATTATGGTATTGACAGACAAGTGAGAAAAGGGTTTTCTGACTCAGAGAGGACACAATACAATGTAACACGAACATTCCTGTCTGTTGGAAACTACACAGAATTTCTCACACCCATTCATTTTCTTTTGTTTACATTGTAAGTGAAATATAAGCCACCTGAGGTTATTTTGATTGTTTCTTAACATATCTACATAATTCTTTTACTCATATATAAAGCTTATATAAATAGATAAAATCAGGGATTGGCATCTACCAGTATGTAAATATTAGAATATATTTCTATGTATATCTTAGTCTGTAACTATCCAAGCACCACTTCCAACCAAAATGGTTTTCTATGATAAGCAAAGGAACACAACTTATGGCCACATCATGTTGAAACATTGGTTCCCATATGATCACTGAAGTTAAGCAACATTGAGCCTGATCAGTACCTAGATGGTGACCGCTTGGGGATACCAGGTGCTGTAAGCTTGGACATGCAGGTGATGTAATGGGCTCAGTACTTAAATGGGTAAGTGCTTGAATGTTCAGGTGGTATAATGTGCTTATGGCCAATTCACATTGAAACACAGGTTCTCATACGATCACTGAAGTTAAGCAATGTTGAGCCTGTCAGTACTGAGATGGGGTGACTGCTTGGGAATACCAGGTGTTGTGAGCTTGGATGTACAGGTGGTATAATGGGCTTACAGCCAATTCACATTGAAACACCGATTCTCATAGAATCACCAAAGTTAAGCAATGTAACTAATATATATATATATATGTGTGTGTGTGTGTGTGTATATGTCATTCATAGACAGTACTGTTTTGCTGTATCACAGCTCTTCAGTGCGACTAAACAATCGAAGGCCTCAAGCCATCAGTTTCTGCCACTGAGCTATCTTCATTTGACAGAATGAGGCAGCTAAATCTAGCGTATTGTTTTTACAAATGTCAATCAGCTGGAGTGCTCCATTCATTTTACTGAAGAGCTTTTCATTAACATAGGTTGCTATTTTTCTGGCTTTAAATAACCTGTAATAAGTTAAGCCATAGAAAATGAATGAATCAATCAATCAAAACCAAATATTTCCTTGAGCCACATGTGGTTTGGCTAACCATCATTGACCAATTCTATTGTACTGAGTAGTCCACTCTTGTGACATTGTACGATACTCTAATGATAATATAGCTGTTTCCTTATAAGGAAATATTCAGCAAGTAGCTAGGCCTACTTTCCATTGAAATTTGTCTTTCTTCTAAAAATAGGAAATAGGTTTCTCAAGTTCAGTGATAGTGATTGTTACTACACTTTCTAATATTGATGGGGTGTTCCTTCCTAACCTTTTATTTGAAGTGTGGAATGGGGTGTATAGTGTAATAGATAATGGCTTGAAATGATAAATAAAGCCAAGTTCGAATTCCAGTCAAGTTCATTACATTCACTTAAGTGCAAATACCCTTGTGAAAGATATGGATTAATCTCTTCTCCACCCAGCTATGGGTTGAATAGCAAGACAGACTGGGTTTCATAGCCTTAGGTGGCAACCAGTCTACCACATAAAGAAAGGCTGCCTACCGCAGGAAAATCTTCTGCCTAGTCAGTCATGAATCGAAAGAGAAATCACCGCCTATGTGTGTATCGCATATGGCATTAAACTGACTGACTTAATGTGGAAATACCAATATCTTGATTGTGTCATTGTCTTTGAATTACCATTTTAGTTGTTGCTGCTTTTGAAAGTCCTCAAGTAATGTAGCTTCTGCTTGTGATTCTGTAGCACTAGTTCACTCGGTCAGCCATTTTTAACCATTGATCTTAGACAGCTGTCAGTTTAGATATTTTTGAATGGGTTTAGCAACATGTATAAACATTTTTGAATGGGTTTAGCAACACATGTATAAATATTTTTGAATGGGTTTAGCAACACATGTATAAATATTTTTGAATGCGTTTAGCAACACATGTATAAATATTTTTGAATGCATTTAGCAACACATGTATAAATATTTTTGAATGCGTTTAGCAACACATGTATAAATATTTTTGAATGCGTTTAGCAACACATGTATAAAATCCTTATGAAAGTCTCAATCGGACAAGACTAAGAACATGATTCAAAATTTTCAGGTTAGTTTTGATTTTGTAGGAAGTTACGGTGTTGGTTGAAAGTACTACTAGCACAGCTTATTTTATGTTCAATTTCTTTATCTCTGAGGCTAACTGATCCATAGATAGACAAGACCAAGGCATTAAAATGTTTGGCATTTATTAATTCCACATTCAGGTGGCATCACTACTTTCATTCCAATCCCAGATCATAGTTCCTGTTTTGGAAGGGTTTGAGAGAAGGAAAGAGGAATAGATATAGATTGAAGGAGAGGAAGATAGATGGATATGAAGGTAGGTAGGTAGGTTGGATGGATGGATGGATAGATAGATAGATGTGGATGGAAGGAGGATGGATAGATATGGAGGGGGAATTAGATATAGATGGAGTAATGGAATGGAGGGGGAGAATAGATATGGGTGAATAGGAGTGAGTGGTGGGGTGGATAAATAGGTATCTGATAAGGATGGTATAGAAAAGACCATTATATATATATATATATATATATATATATATATATATATATATTATTGAGAAGGCATGGTGGAGTAATGGATAGCAGCTTGAATTGAGGAATCGGAGAGCCGAGTTCAAATTCCAATCGAATCCATTATATTCACTTACATGCTAATACCCTTGGGAAAAGTGTGAATTCTCTTCTTCTCCTTCCAGCTATGGGTAAATAGCAAGACAGACTGGGTTCTATAACCTTGGATGGCAACTGGTCTGAGAAGGACAACTCTGAATTCAAAACCTGCAGAGGGTCGTTTGGGGACCTTGTGGCACGTAGTGCACCAGGACTCTGTATTCGGCCCTTCAAAAAGTGTGGATGGTCTTGCATGGAACCTTAACCACTATAATCAAAATCTCGTGCTGTTGTCGGGCTATCAGTTTCCTGGGAACTGATCTGCTTGACCCTCATACGTCGAATTCGATGGGAGAATCGAGTATATATTAAAGAAACTGATAGGAAGACAATTTTTTTCTTAGAGAAATTATTTCATTAGATTCGCATTTCAATTCAATTAAAAGTGAAGTTTCAATAAAAATAAGTGTAATTTCTTGTTCTTGTCTATCTCTAGCTGCCAAAATGTGTAAATTTGTTTTGTGAAATGAACACAATTTTTATAAATGCTCTCAATAAGTGTTCCATGCCAAAAATATTTTAAAAAAAAAAGAATTCTTTTAAATTTCTCTTATTTATGCAACTTAAGTAATTGACAACTAAAGCTTTTAATTTTTTAAAGATTATTCACATTTTTCAAAAGATTCTGAACAACAAAAATTATCTTTTTAATGTTAACTTCTAAAATTTGTTTCCTTGTTTTGCATAGATGTTGAACCACAAAATCTCTACTCCAATGATTTTTTTTCTTCTCATGGAGCTATCATGTGATAAAAAAAAAAAAACTTGATAAATTACAAAATATCAAATGTCACTTTTGAAGATTTGCGGTTCTTGGAGGATATCACCTTTCAGCCATAATGATTTCAGTTCTAGATTACATTACCCCTTTTTTTTTTTTTTTTTTTTTTTTTTTTTAGATATTTAATTTCTGGGCATTTCTGGAGATGACTTATTTCTGGGCATTTCTGGAGATGACTTATTTCTGGGCATTTCTGGAGATGACTTATTTCTGGGCATTTCTGGAGATGACTTATTTCTGGGCATTTCTAGATATTCTAGATTACATTATTTTGGGTTTGTGATGGGTAGAAGTGGAACAAGAAAAAGTTGGTTACTACTTTGCACATTCAGATAAACTTACAAAGAATTTCCAGAGAATAAGACCTGGTTAGTTTTCAGTCAAGTTCAAACTGAGAAACTGGTAATTTTTTTCTATTTATTCCCCCCTCCCCCATATGTTTCTTAAAATCACCTATGGAAATATCATAAATGAATAATATATATTGATTAGATATTTTTAATGTACCAACTCTAATTTCATAAATTTATTTGCAAATGTCTTTAAGAAATGTTTAAATATAAAAAAACAAAAAAACATTTAAACTATAAACAGAATTTTTTTTAAAACTCAATTTTATATTTTGAATCTTTTCACTTTGCTATGTCTAAGATAATTGGGAAGAAAAAACTTGAGAGAATAGAAATATGGTTTTACAGAAGGATGCTGAGAATACCATGGACAGAACATGTAAGCAATGAGGCCGTTTTTAAGGAAACTGGAAGCAAAAAGGACATTTATACTTAGAATCAGAGAGGGGTGTGGAAAGATAAAAAGGAAGAATGAAAGAAAAGGGATATAAAAAAAGAAAGAATGGTGCTGTTGGAGAGAGTGAGGGAAAGAGAAATAAGAGATTAGTATGAAGAGATAGATGGTGAGAAAAAGGGAAACAAAAGAGAAAGGTACAGAAAGCTAAAAGGAAAGAAAGAGAAATAAAAAGTAGCAAGAGAGGCGTTAAAGAAAGGTAGAATGAGAGAGAGAGAGAGGAATAACAACAAATAATTTTGTTCAAGACTCATTGTGCAATTTAGAATTCACAATTCTTAGAGGATGCATGGTGGAGTAATGGATAGCGGCTCAGATTAAGGAATCAGAGAGCCAAGTTCAAATTCCAGTCAAATCCATTACATTCACTTACATGCTAATATCCTTGGGAAAGGTATGAATCATCTACTTCTCCCCCTAGCTATGGGTAAATAGCAGGACAGACCAGGTTCTATAGCCTTGGATGGCAACTGGTCTACTGCAGAAAGAAATGTCAACTGACTGCAGGAAAAAAATCTGCCTCGTCAGTCATGTATCGAAAAATACATGGTCGCCTAAGCATGTATCATGCATGGCACATAACTGACTGAATTTGTTTTTGTGATATGGTCAGCAAATGCTGGACAATCTTCTTGCAGATGAAGAGAAAACTTGAGGCACAAGTGATATGGCTTTACAGAAGGATGCTGAGAATACCATGAATGGAACATGTAAGCAACAAAGAAGTTTTTAAGGAAACTGGAAACAAAAAGAACACATACTTAGAAACAAAAAGAGACAGTTCAAATTTCTTGAACATAATCAGGAAAGAAGGCTTGGAGAAATTGACTCTCACAGGGCATGTTGATGGCAAGAGGAACAGAGGGAAATGGCACGTAACCTAACTAATAAGCTTGTGTAAATGAATGGCATAATGATGGTGAAAAGACAAAACTTTCTAAGAGCTAGAGAGGATAGGAAGTTGTGGAAAGCCGTGATTGTCCACATCCTGAACGGACACAGTGCATAGAAGATTGTTCATAGAATTATCTTTTAAAAAGAAACATAAAGTATACAGAATGAACATCGCTCATCCGGCAAGCTTAGTATCAGGAGCTGAAGTAGATTTTCTAGACCATTTTTTATGTGCTGTTTTCCTTCAGGGTATGGGCAGTCATGGTTCTCCACAACTTCCTATCCTTTCTACCACAAAGTAATGTCTATCTCCTTACAATCTCTCTCTATTTAACAGATAGGTTTCCAGGCCCCATTGAAACGTAAGTTAAAAATGGCAAGACACATATACTCTATTGTATTACTGAGATAACTTACTCCTAGGTAACCAAATAAACACCCCTCTATCGCTTGTTGATTTGGGACCCCCCGACAATACTGGAGCTTATTAGGATATTTTGGAAATGTTCTATATTAGAAAGGCATAGTGGAGTAATGGATAGCAGCTTGGATTTAGGAATCTGAAAGCAGAGTTCAAATTCTAGTCAAGTTCATTGCATTCATTCATGTGTTAATACTCTTGGGAAAAGTATAAATCCATTCCCTCTTCCTGTAGCTATGGGTAAATAGCAGGCCAAATTAGGTCCTGTAGCCTTGGTTGGTAACTAGTCTAGGATAAGGAAAACTCGGACCAGAGAGGGTTGAGCTCTGTCAGGATATCTTGCCAAGGAAACACTACTGCTACTGTGGTACACTTGGTGCTCCTACGACCCTAATGGGTTACTTGAATCTGTGTGTTTGCTAGGAAAACATTTTCCTGCAAACTTTCTTTTAGTGGATGTTCAATTCTTTTAAACTCTAAACACAACAATATTCAAAACAAGTGAAATATTTTTGATTTCATTAACCCATTTTTAGATGGATTTTTTTTTTTTTTTTTTTAATAATTTCCCAATTATTCCATTTATTGAAACTCTCCCCCCCCTGCGTTTGTTAGATTTTTTTTTTTTTTTTTTTTTCCCCACTCCTGAAGTTTATTCATTTTATTTTTTTGTTTCCTTCTTCCCCCACCAATTTATTACAAACTCCACTCTTTTAATTGCTACCCGAGAGAGTATAAAGACCTAATCCAACATCAAACTATGGGCATCAGTGTAATCATATTTTTTATTTTTAATCGATTTCACCCCATGCAAGGCAGTAAAGCCACTGAGACACAAGGGGCTACTGGGCGTGGAAGAGTTAGAAACAGGAGAAAGAACAAAAGAGTAATAAGGAAGACAGTAGATAGCTATGTTGCATTTAAATTTTTGAATATCAACAAGGAGCATTCATTGCTTTTTAATCAAATATGCATAAATGATTTTAAAAGATTTAAGATTTTAAAATATTAGGTTGATGCAAAAATAATGTCGTTTTCTCACATATGTGAGAAAACGACATTATTTTTGCACGAACCTAATAAAAAACATTTCTAAAATAATTTCATTCATTTGTGAATAAGTCTTGAAAGTTTCATTAAAATTTGATAATTATTTGATTTTTGTAATTTAGAAATCAGTGTTTTTCACTGCCAAAAAAGATGCCAAAATTTGCTATGCTAATCTATAATCCACCTACTGAAACAAGAAAAAAAAATTTTTTAACCAAAATTTCAAACATTTTAAAAAGTATTAAAATTATGACTAAATAATCAAAAAAACATTTTGTCTTTCCTCTTAATAATAACAAAGATTTTGACAATAAAACTTGGTTTTTATTAGGTTTGGGCCATTTTTTTTTTTTAATCATGGTATGATTTTTTTTTTAAATGAATTAATGGAGGTACCTAATATATAGGTATAGATTGTCCTCATGGGATAATAGTCTTGAAGAATAAAGTGTTTGTTCAGGAATTTTGTGTGATAGTAATTTTGAGTTCAATCCCTAGGCCAGGTCAATGAGGAACATTTGTTGGTTTTTAATCAAACCTGCATAAATTATTTTAAAAAGATTTTAAAATAATTTCTAACGTTTCTAAAATAATTTCATTCATTTTGTGAATAAATCCTGAAAATTTCATTAAAATTTGACAATTATTTGATTTTTGTAATTTCAAAATCGGTGTTTTTCATTGCAAAAAGACGCCAAAATTTGCTATGGTAATTAATTTATAGTCTGCCTGCTGAAACAAGTGAAAAAACACAATTAGCAATCAGTTTAAAATATCCTGAAGGTTATGTTGATCAACAGACACCTGAAGAAAGCCAGAGAGTACAACAACTGAAACATTGCGATAATAACAAAGATATAGACATTAGTTCAACTGAAACTGCCCATTTAAGTAGAGGAGTTTTAAAATCTCAAATATTGTAATGTCCAATTACAAGTGCAGTTTGAATCCTGGGTTTGTGGAACAAAAATTGTTTGGAAATTATGAAAAGCAAATGATTTTCTTCATACACTCAAATATGTGCACCCAGAGTTAAGAGTATGAGAGATGTGCCATTATTGTATCAGACTATTTAAGTGTTTGGAAAATGTTGAAATCAATCATAGTTCAGTTTCTCTTTCAGCATGTAATACTTTAATATTTAAACTGAAAGTCAAAAATAGCACTTTAAAATGTACTGTTAACAGACTTAGTTTACTTCAGGAAATTTAAGAAAGCATATTATATTTGAGAAACGATGATATTTTCCTTTGGCCTTCAAATGTAAAGGACAATTGGGTTTAATTTTATAAATATGAACCCTTTGTCTTTTTTAATCATTATATACTTAAAATTACACGGATGAGAATGAAAAACATTTTATGAGAAAATTAGATGAAAATCCAGTACAAGGCCATTTCTATCCATATGGGTACAGGTAGGTAAATTTTTGTAAATGTGCGCTTATGCAATATATATATATATATATATATATATATATATATATATATATATATATATATATATATATATATATATATATAGAGAGAGAGAGAGAGGTGAATGTATGTATGTGTGCAAATTATATCTTTATAACAATATATTAAGGCACTTAGATATATCTTAAGTATACTTCTACATAAATGTATTCCATTATGGATTTGTGTGTGTGTATATATATATATATATATATATATATATATATAAAAGAAAGAGAGAGAGGGGTGTGTGTATATGTATGTATATATATATATATATATATTAGTGATTTACTAAGTATAGCTTAGATGTGGCACAAGACTGCTAGTATGGAGCACCCAGTGAGGATTGAACTCGCTCCTCAATCATAATTTTCCTAGAAAAACAACTTTGTATATATATATATATATATATATATATACACGCACACACATACAAGCTGAATATGGTTACATTTCTTTTGGTTATCAATTCACAATGAGGTTATTAATGAAATATTTGAAATAATAATATACCCTGTTTCTGTTCTCTTAATGTGTGTACGGATGAATGTAAACATTTTGTGTGTGTCCAATTTTCTTGTATAAGCTGAAATATACAATTTAATTTATATTTCAAGGCAATCTATTAGAATAAATAAAAAAAGGAAAGAAAAGCATTGGACTAGCTGGAAATCCCTGCATAATGACAGCAGTTTGGGCTTTCTTGTTCCATAATGTTGCATTTCTTCCACTGAATTACAAAAGGCTTTTCAGTGTATGCCATCTTTTCTCTCATCTCTAGAGAGATTATCATTTCACCAAATAACACCAAAACAAAAACAAAGCTGTTGGTGACATTTTATTCTATGTTTTTGTCTTTCTCTCTCATTCTCAGAATCCAATATTAAATGCTTTGTCATTGGTGTACATACTGCATGAAGGATATTCTTTTGATAAGCTGGCCGAGGGATTTCAATAAGCTCCCATCAAGGTTGAATGCCAAGGGTAGATGCAGGAAGAGAATTCTTTGGGTTGCTGTACCATGACTATTTGAAGAAAGACTAAAATCAAAACTTCTGGAGATTGACTTTGCCGAAGCATATTCAAAATGAAAGAGTAATAAGCATAAACAGTATTGTTTTTTTTAGTCATTTTGCCCCATGCAAGGCAATAAAGCCACTAAGATACAAAGGGTTACTGAGTGTTGAAAGAATAAGAAAAAAGAAACATTATTACGGAGCAAGAACAATAAAAGAGTAATCAAAAAGGCAGTAGAAAACAATTGATATTGCAATTGAAATTTTTAAAGATCAAAGCAATGGAGCCTGAAGAAATTTTCACATGCAAGAAGTGTGAGAAAAGGAACTGTTAGCCAGAGAACTTATGGTTATATCGAGCCAAGTCAACTCTAAATTGATGAGATCTTGTTGACAATGTAGTACTGTCCTTAAATTCATAAAGTCTAGGTACTATATTGTTGAGTTCCTCCAAGCAATTACAATGAAATTATTTTTAGAAAAAACACAAGTACATTACTGCAGTAGAAAAGTGACTGAAATCGAGATGCCAGGTCAGATCCAATAATATTACTGATTCTTCTTTGGATTTTATCAAGAATCAAAATATATAGCAGGAACACTAGACCATATGTGGCAGCAATATTCTTAAGCATGGACGAATAGTAAACTTATAAATATGTAAGATAGATTCTGGAGCAAAAAATTGTCTCACATGATACAGTGAACCAACCTTCCTTGCAGCTGACCCTATCAATTATGTATTAATTTATAGAAGAAAAGTTGTACACAGATTTCTTTCTAAGTATTTTTATGAAAAATTGATAAGATTTAATTTTTATCCCTTGAATTATTTTCATATTGAAATTTATTCTTCAGAAATAATTTCAGAAATTTAATTTCTCTTTTCATTTTAATTATTCCCCTCCTCTAATTATCCAAGGACAAACAGTTGATTCGGTAACTATAATGTTGCATTCGAAGGTACTTGGTACAATTATCAGTTGTAACTGCTACTAAAGGTGGCAGTGTCTCATTTTTAAGGACAGTATCTCCTTGCCATTGATAGGGATGTTCCTCCACCAAGCAAATGTAAGATATATGGAAAATCATTTTGCCATTGTATGCACCACCAACTTTTGCCAACTCTTTGTATTTCAAATTTAGGATTCTTTTGTTGGGGTTTAATCTCCTATTTATAATACCTAATGTTCTCTCATCTAAGTACTCATTAGGTTTGATGTTGCTTAACCTCAGTGATTGAGCAAGTACCAGTGTTTTCAGCATGATTTGACTATAGCCAATTTTCTGTTATAATTAATAGAAATTAGTGACTAAATTTATTGAAAGTTCAAGTTTTGGAAAGAAAATACCTCCCATACTAATGTCTGGATTTTGGTATACAAGAAAATAAATAAGATGCTAAAAAAATCTTGAGCAATTCTTCTGAGCAGAAGCACCATAGAATCTAAGGAATTATTTTTGGGTCAACAGAATGAAATATCTATATATAAAACAAGGTGTATCTGTACCTATGTATGTGTATGCCTTCGCCCATATGCAAGAGATGTCTAAAAAGTAAAGTACAAATGTTTACTTTTTACAGTATTTATATCATTCAGACATTTGTCCTCATCTTTATTCCCATATTCACAATGTTTTGGGCGCTGTACATTCCAGCCTTCTTAGGTGATATACTTTGGAATTTCAAACTGAACCCTTTATTTAGTCAGGGGTGGGTGGGGGTAGATTGTTCTAGTTCTACATGCCATGCCTCTTCTGGATATCTCAGTTTCACTTAATTCTCTTTAGTAACTCAACTCTCAAATTTGTTATTGACCTCTGCTGCGGCCAGGTATTGAGCTCCCAACACTTTTCCTCAACGGTAGCACAACTCTGAGTTTCATGCAAAGTTGAATTGTCAGGGCTGCTGAAGATTTCATTGTGTATGAAACTGAGTTGTGTTTCCGGCTGGTAAAGAAAGAAAAAAAAAGAAAATGTATATATATTAAGTTGGTGCAAAAATAATGACGTAATAATGTCGTTTTTTGGCGTTAAAAAATACGTCAGAAAACGACATTATTACGTCATTATTTTTGCACCAACCTAATATTTATCAATAATATAAATTATTAACTCTGTTATTATACATCAAGGGACTATTTTATTAGCACCAGCACTCGATGGGCAATATTTATATTTCAGATATAATAAATCAATTCCTTCTTTTTTTTTTTTTAATGGAGACATTTTTTTGTAATCAGTTCCTTTACCAATTTATTTATTTTTACTCATAATAGGGCGGCTGCTCCACTGAGATATTTTAACAATCAGTTTTTAATTTGCATCTGACAATTGCTAAATGCATAAGTCAGTTGAATTGAATAGTGAGGGAATAAACTATATATATATATATATATATATATATATATTAATATTACCGAGGCTTGTGTTATTAAAGACTAAGGAATTTTTTTCGTTTAATAATCATTCTTACAATTTCTTCTTGCTTTCTCACAAGTTTCTTTGTTTTGGGGTCTAAATTGTTGAAAAAAAAGACACCAGTCTTTGGTGTATTGTCAAGCACTTTTGATTGTCATCATGGCTGTATGTTTTTGGTTTGAAGTAGGTTGCTTTTTATTTTTATAGATAATATTTTTGGGTATTCAGGCCATGTTGTTGGATCAGTTCATTAGCAGTCAGGAGGGGTTTGGCATTTATTATTTAGGGGTTAGTTATTAAATATATTTAATGTTTCTGCCAGTATTAAATCCTATTTTATTTATGTTGTGTTTTTAATTGTGATGGCTTTGAGGATTTGTAAGCGTTTTTTTTAATTTGTTTTTATAGAGGATTTTGGTATTGTTGATTATGATTTTTCTTATTTTGGGGGATTTGAATCTGTTATTAGTGGTAAGGTGATTTTTTTTAATTTTTTTTTTTATGGCGCTGGTGTGATTAAGATGGTATGTAAGATGACTTGAGAGAGTTGTGGCTGTGTGCCCGACATATTTGCTAGGGTGATTATGCGAGAAACACTCTCGAAGCAGGCATGTAAACCTGTACACTGCATTGGTTTTATTAAGGAATGGTTTGTAGGGAGTAGTATTATTTTGGACAATTATGTTCGAGATTTTAAATTTGTAGTATATTATTAATTTATTTGTTTGTATTGTTGGACGGGTTTAGTGTATCTGGATGATGTTAGTTATTGATGGTTCATAAAATTTATAGTTGCTGTGCATTTGATTCCTATAGAAAAGGTTAATAGTGTTATTGTTTGTCTTTTTTTTTTTAGTGTTTGATATGTTTAAGTAATTTATTGGGGAAATGGTTGTTTATGAGTGTTTTATATTTGTAAATTCTTTGTAAAATATTGTTCTGGATGAGGAGATATGAAAAGCTATTAATTAAGTTTTTGATTAGGGCTATTTTATATTTATCTGGACATTCACTATGAAAGTTGAGCAGACAGGAGTTTTTACTTGTTGGCTTTTTAAATATTGATGTATTAAATGTATCTTTGTTGTTGGAGTGTATGAGTATGTCGAGAAATTGTATTTTGTTGTTGATATTTAGTTTGACTATGAATTTTAAAATGGAGTTCTCAAAGGTTTAAGTTTATTGTGTCGTGTTTTTCTGTTATAAAGATGTTGTCAACATATCTGGTGTAAATAGTTTGGTTATATAGTTATTAAATATGGTGTTTTTGATGTGAGACATGTAGAATTCATTGAACGTAGGACCAAGAGAAGAACCCATAGATATGCTGTCAGTTAGGGTATATATTTTTCCTACTGGGTTGTGTGATGCATACTAGTAATAGGTTGTGTGGTGCATGCTAGTAATAGTTTTTCAAGGATTGTAGGTTTTATGGCAGGAGGGGGATTTGAAGGATGGTTATAGACATTTTTTAGTAATTATTTTTATGGTTTTGTGGATGGGAATGATAGTGAAAAAGTTTTCAACATCAAGGGATGCCGTTATGCAGTTATTAGGGGTAGTGGAGATTTGTATGAAATTGTTAGTCGATTTGATGTTGTATTTGTTAGATATGTATAGTTGGATTATACTGTTAATATTTTTGGCCATATGGTATAACCGGCATAGTGATTTGTGAGATGATGTATTGGAGGGGGTTTCCTGATTTATGGGTTTTTATTTTCCCATTGATGTAACCAGGTTGATAATTGCCTATTATTTTTGTTAGTTTATGGGAACCAGTTTCAGCATTGTTGGCTCTAATATCATTGAGGTGTTTTTTTAAGTGAGCCAGTGTGTTTTTTGTTTTTTTGTAGTTTTAAAAACTTTGTTTTGTCATTGAGAATATTAGTGATTTTAGTGTTACTCTTTTTGTTGAGAGTGACGTATATGTTAGCTTTATAACCTATACAGATTGTAATGTTGGGGTTATTATAGAGTTCATTGTCGGCGGCTTTTAATGAAGTGAATAGGTGTTTTTTGTGTTTGGGGTTAAAACAATTTTTGATTCCTTCAGCTTTCAGTGTGTGCATATATATATATATATATATATATATATATAGTGTGTGTTTCATTAAGATAGATCAAAGTCAGCAGTAAATAAATCAGTGTTATTGGTGAAAATTTATTTCTTTCTCTATTGGATCTTGTTATTTAAGTTGTGGCAATTATGTGTGAAAAATATCATTTAAGTGTCTGCCAAGGCTTTGGCGATGTACCTCCACTCAATGTTCAAAATTTTTGATGACGTCTCTGCATAGTTGTTCATTGATCTCACCAATATGCCTTATTATCTCATCCTTCAGCTGTTGAATTTTTGTTGACATAGACCTTACTTTTGAGATGACTCCAAAGGAAGAAATCTAAAGGTGTCAAATCACATGATTGTGGTGGCCAATTGACTTCACTGTTTGGAGAGATGATGCAACCTGGGAACTTCTCATTCAAATTCTGTTTGAACGTCCATTTTCGTAATAGGCTTCGATAACTTTAACACGTTGTTTGATTGTTAATCTTTCCATGGTTGAAATTACCGAAGACTTAAGTTGTTAAATCTAAAAGAAATAAATCATTAGACGCTTAAACTTAATTCACATTTAAAATCAGTTCAAGTTATTGGAATAGCCTTTTTATTTATTTACATATATATATTTCTCTTTCATCTTCTTTTACTAACCATTGTCTTTCTCCTCCTACCTCTCCCCATTTTCTGATGTACTGTTTCATGTTTTGTAGTTTCCGCTAATAAAAATAGGTATGAATTCCCGATTGTAAATATTTTGATTTGCCTCATGCCATGATCCTGAAAACATTAAGAGGCTTATGGCTACATTCTGTTGCAACACTGATTCCTGTACAATCACTGGTTAAGCAACATTGAGCCTTGTTAGTACCTCGATGGGTGATCACTTGGGAATACCAACTGATATAAGCTTGGATGTGCAGTTGGTGCAATGGATAATTGTCAATCAGAGAAATGAATTACAATTCCCATTGGATTATCTCCCCCACTTGAAAAAAAAAATTAAATCTAAAAATAACATTTTCTGGCTTTAAATAACCTACAGTGGTTTGATAAACTGTAGACAATAAATAAATCAGTTTTTCATAATATGAAAGGTTTTTTCTTTTTTAATTTAATAGATTTTCAATGTTTCTTAGCTTTTTGAGGAAATTATAATGTCAAAAATGTCTTAACTGTCAACAAAATCTTTAATTTTTTATGACTTTAATATGACTACGATATCAGGTAACACAATTTGAGACAGATGTCAGGTAAGATTCATTAGCAGGTGTACTTTAGAAATAATTCTCTCCCCTCCTACCCCTTTCACAAAGTATATCTTGTAGAACGTCTAGATAACTGAATTGGAAGTAGGGGCAAGAAAAGAAATCTGAATATTTTTATTTTAGCTGGACTATAACTTCTCAAAGATATTGTGAGAAAAGTAAAATGTCACTATTTGGTTTTCTCTCCCTCTGTCCTGTTGTGAACAGCCAATTACATAGGGAACAATAGTCATCTTATCTGATTAATTTCTTTGGTGTGAATCTGTCTGCACAAATTATTGCTGGATTTATTTGAAGTCCCCACAAACAAGAACCATTACTTACCTGTATTCACGGACGAGGAAGAACATTACCTAATGTCATTTTTTTTTTTTTTTTTTTAACTTAAAGTGCTACTTGATTTATCATCAAAACGTCACCCATATTTCAGTAATAGATTTTAATGGGTGTAGAAAGTAGGCAAAATTACATGGAATTTTTACATTTAATCACTTAAGACCAGATATACAGTGTGCGATATATAAATTGCTGTCTAAATTACACAAAAATGAAAATAACACTAACATCTCATTTTAACAGATATATTTACCAAAATTACACAAAAATATCTTGAAATACAAAAGAGTAAATTTATTCAATAAAATTGCCAGACAACTTTGGAATCTCTCCCAGACAACTCTTCCGGATGATCTCTGTGTTTAAGTTGGTGAATGCTGCCATAATCCTTGCCTTCAGTTCATCTTTGTTTTTACAAGGAGTTTTGTTGGTCTCTTGTTCAACTGTGTCCCACATAATAATCAAGGGGGTTGTAGTCTAGGGTGTTAGGTGGCCAGATGTAAGTGGGGATATGGTCACAAAATTTGTCTGACAGCCACAACTGTGTTCTCCTGCTTGTGTGGCATGGTACAGAATTCTGTTGCCGGACATAAGGGTCTTCCAGCAGCAACTATCTTGATCCAGGGTAGCACTACATGTTCAAGATATAGGCCTCTATGTTGAGTTTGAAGCCCTCACCAACAAATTTGGGAGTTCTTTGCTTATCAGAATGATCAGAGTGAGTTGTTCAAGCTTCCGAACCTTCGTAATTAGCATTAGACTCACCCACTCTTTCTGAATCCTCTGCACTGTCATCAGATTGACACCCAAACACTCTGAAATATTCATATAGGAGGTTCCAGTGCGAATGCCAAGCAGTACAGCATGCCATTTCCATATTTCTGTCTGAGTGAATTGTGTCACAGTGCTCTTTTTCTCACAGATGGTTGCCCAATTGACACTACTGTACAGCACACATCTGCAAAATTAAAAATAGCAGCAATTTACCCATCGCACCATATATATATATATATATATATATATATATATATATATATATATATATACACACACACACACTGTATATTAATAATTAAAAAGGGAAAAAAATTTGTTCTTCTTGAATTTAAAAAAAAAATGAAGTGAGCTCGACTATTATGTAATATCAATCCTTTGATATATTTACTCTGTCTCCCCACTGAGATGTGATGTGGCACAAGGTCTGGCTTGTATAGTAGTAAATGCTGGACAATTTCCTCATAAATTGAAGAGGTGACTTGAGGCAACAAAAACAGTTCTACAGAAGGAAGCTGAGAATACCATGGACTGAACCTGTGAGCATTCAGATCATCGTAGTAAATCAAATTTTCCACTGAATGAGTTGAAATTTCTTTGTTCATGATTTTGACTTATCATATATATATATATATATACACTTTTGAATAAGCCAACTTTATGTATAGTGTGACCCCTGAATTCTTTTGTGGAAAGACTGATTTTTTCATATAGCTTGTGTATAATGTGTCTCCAGGTTCTGAGCAATACTAGTAAGCCTACCATAGCCAAACATTTTGTACTGGCATAATCCTGGATATATTTTATAGCAACTAAATGGACCCCATTCTTTCTTATACAAAACTACCTGAAAATAGATACCATACTTTTTTTTTTTGTTCATGCCTGACTATGTGTCATATAGGAATAAAGTGTCACAGTCGACACTTAGGTTTGAACACAGATCACCAGAAAGCAAGCACAGTCGACCTCATCTTGCAATAAGTAGATCACATGACAGGTAAAGGAAAAATATATATGTACGGGAATTGGTTGCATCTGACGTAGTATTGTTCAAAGGAGTTACTATTATTCTATCTGTGATTTACAAAGTCTCGCCTAAAAACGGACATTACAAAACTATGGTAGCTCCTTTGCCCTGGGCCTGCCGTCTATGTAGCCTAAGTTTCTTCCCTTTTTGTCGTTACAGGAAGAGCAAAACCCCATCCACTATGTATGCCACTCAAAAATCAATAAATACCTTGTTTAAACGAAAAATAAATAGATTTTTTTTTTTTTTTTTTTTTTTGTATCTCAAATTTGCATTCATTTTCATTTTGTAAGTGTTAACATTGCTGAGGTATTGTCAAGGTTACCAGCACATAATGCAGGGTGACCCACAAGTTGTACATATTTTGGTTTATGATAATTCAAGTTATTTTAAGTAAAAAATACACTACACAAACATTTTTTGGGTTTTTTTTTTTTTTTACTTTATTTTGCTAGAAACTGTGGTTGTATAAATTTTGTTGATTCCTTTTGATAATATTACTGAATAGCGTAAATAAAGCTACTAGAATTAAAATTAATTGATATGTCACCCTGGGAAATCATCATTCACTGCATATTGCAGTGCATCTTATCAAAATACTTTAAGAATATGTAATGGAGAATTATAAGATAAAATAATACCAGTAAATATAAAGAATATAATAAATAAAAATAAACAGAGGAAGACAGAATAAGGAACACAATGGAAACATACATTTTATATATATATATATATATATATATATATATATATATATATATATATCTCAGACAAAAAAAGTATGTTGGTGGAAAAGTAATGCCTCAGTAATGTAAACATGTGCAAATGAAGATTAATGCAAATTGGAGAAAAGAAAAAAAAAACCTTGTTAATTCTTCATTTATATAAGATATTTGTAGATTTTAAGCAGCACATGAATGACATTCTGCTGTTCATGTAGCAAAAGAAATAAAGAATCTAGGCTACAGGAGGCTGGCTAAAAAGAATTTACCTGTACTATTAATGTTAAAAGGAGCTTACCTGTACAGTTAATGTAAGCCTACTTGGGAGCTTACGGTCATCAAAAATGCATAAATTTTAAACCATCCAGAAAAAAAAATGACCTATGTGTAGTGCAATCCCCTAATTTTTTTTTTCCATAAAAAACTGATACAAAAAAAACTTTGTACTATACTTGAATATATATACGATATTTTAATCTGCAAAAGATCAAAACAGAAATCGCTCAGTAAAAATTTGAAAAAAAAATTTCCTTACAGATGATGTGATTGTACAGAAAAATTCTGAGAATACTATAGACAGAATATGTGAGCAATGAGGAAGTTTTAAGGAACTGAGAATGAAATGGACATTTTTGTTTTGAATCAGAAAGACAGTTGAAAATTTAGGAACACCTAATGAGGAAAGACTGAAGAATGTGAACATTATGGGACATATTAAAGGCAAGAGGGTCAGAGAAACTGACTTTTTTTTATTTACCGGATTGTGAAATATGCATACATACAAAGTTGTCTGGAATAATTCACAGCCCGACCAAAAAGGCCTCCCCCCAAAAATTATTAGGTAACAAATTAGATCAAATAGTGTCCTTCATAGTTTACCTTTACTTACATAGATAGCTTTAAGAATCTTTTAAAGTGTTCTTAAATCTAAAATTTTGAGAACCCAACATTTGTATTTCTGTTTACAAATATATGTTGCAAAATAAAATCCTTACATTTAGCATCATGAAGTTCCTTCGGACGAAATGCATTGGAAAAGAAAAGTTTTTATTTGGTTTGTTTTATGGGTTATTTAATGCCAACAAGATTTTTATTACTGGTAATAATTTTTTTCTTCAAAAATTCATTGCTGGTAATAACCTTTTACAAAAATGTATTGCTGGTATTAAAACCAATTTTTATACTTTCATAGTGTTTTGACCCCAGTTTGTGGGTCAACTATTTTCTCATAGCTGGAGCCCTAACAGGTGCTACCATCCCAGGTGAGGGTAAACCTGGGAACACCAGCAATTAAAAGGTGGTTCCATGCTCCTCAAAACCTCCTTGCTGTTGGATGTAGTTTATCATCTTACCCAGGACGGAAGAAAAGGTTTCCTTTTGTCGATATTCATACTGTCTTTTTACAGATATATTTTATTTATTTATATCTGATTTTTTGCACACAGGCATGCACATTTTAGGAAGCTCTATGACAAAGTGGAAAAATTTTCATGTGATACATTTTGTCCTTTTAGGATTTCCTCAGTGATGTTTACGTTGATGTGGTTACAAGTATATTAAAAACAGGGGACACTGAAATTTTAAATTTTACTTTTTTTTTTTTTTTTTAAATATTGGTTTGGTGCATAATTATCAGGCATTTTTGGTAGGCAAGTTATTTGTTAATAAAAATTGCTGTTTTGTTTACTTTTTTAATAAAAATTTTATTTTCAGTTTATAAAAATACATGTTGATAATCATACGTTCTGGAGTAATCATTTAAAAGTGTTATTGTTTAATTATTATGTTTCTTTTTTCATAATAAATAGTTTTAAAAACGGCTGATAATTATGCACCAACCCAATATTTGTTTCAGTATGTAGTCTTCAGTTAGTTCAGTGTTTTTCAACTATTTTTACTTCAGGGTGCACTTGTAGAATAACTAAAACTCTGGGGTGCACTTTAAATTTTAATAAGGAAAAATTAATCATGAAATTTGAAAATAATAAAGAAGTCTCCTGAAATAAGCATTTCTTTTTAAGACATTACATCGTATATTTAAGTGGTAAAGTTTTCATTTAAAGAGATCTGTGAAGAAACTGCTATTTTTCTTTTCGGAGAGACTGATAATGACGGATTTAAATCTGTCAAGGAAGGCAAAAGGCAAAGGATTATCCACCCCTTCTTAAAGATTAAGGAACTTAGCATCCAGTTTAAAATATCAAATGAGAAAGACTTGACTTAGACATGGAAGCCATATGCTCAGTGTCTCAGCTTTTTTAAAATAAAGATTTTTGAAATATAAAAATAATTAATAAATTACTCTTCTGCTAACTTGGGGCACACTTGGCTAACTTTCAGGGTGCATTAGTGCACCCAGGCTTAATGGTTGAGAAACACTGATTTAGTTTTTTTTTGTTTTTATCCCTTTAATTATTAAATAACATAAGATAATAACATCCTTCCATTGATTTCACACACACATGCAAGGGGTCTTTGGCTTACGTTGGAGATGGGTTTTTATGGCATGATATAATCTGATTTTTGACATAAGTTGGAACTCACCTAAACAAGCACCCACCAGACTGCCTTATGCTTGGGAGCCATAATGAAGAGCAAAAAGTTTAAAAAAAAAAAAAAAAAAAAAAAATGACAACGTCATCTTCCTCATAGAACTGCATGATGATGTATTATATTATGGGAGATAGTGCCATAACCACGAAACGCTGTACGTTAGGTCCGACATAACCCAAGGACCTTCTGGATATCTATTCCAGATGTGTTCAATATGCGAAAGCTCAGAATAAACACTCTTACAACACAAAAATAAAATACATCTTAAGCAAAACATGAAGCGAAATTAACACCTAAAACAAACCCTCAGGAAAATGGCTAAAGAAGTTGCCAAAAGTGCTTCGGACAATGAATAAAAGGGGGTAGTTTTTGCATTACTTTATATGCCCATCAAACTGAAAAATATAAGAATGCAGGAAAAACTAAATAAAAAAAATTAAAAAAAAAAATTAAATTTACGTTGGTTGTCATATTTAATGAAAGATGTTTAAAAGAAAGGTTGCTGCTCAAATATCGTTTTGGAGTAGTAAGAAATACATAAATACCATCGTATATGTGATATTTACATAATATACACACCTGCACAAGGTGGTGCTGACCAAGATGAGAAGCTCTCCCCACAACCACACCACTGAATTTTTTTTTGTGTTCATTTTTGTCCTTTTTTTATTATTATAACTTCACTAGAGACCTGTTTAAATAAATAGGAAACCTTTCAGCTATTAGTCTACTGCTCTAACTACAGAGATGGGCTTTCATGTAAACATGTGCAAAGAAGATATACCGACCCCCAGTTGAAGTTAAAGTAAAAATTAATATTCCATACGTAAAACCATAAACACCTATAATAATCATAATAATAATGAAGGTTCTTGTAGAGTTTTTATTTTGATATAAATCTCCCCCATACCTGGTTTAAAAGGTTAACTTTTTAAAGAAAACAAAAAAAACCTTTAAACTCAACCACATTCGTTAGGCTTTGCTATTTCACACCAATGGTTTTTATTCCTTCTCCCTCTATAAACAGATCTCAGTTTGAGTGGAACCTCCTACATATACATAGATGCTGAGTTACTCAACCACAGAAGCCACCCACGCTTGGTGCTATTTGTGCTCCTTACCATTTGAGAAGTATGTATGTGAGGAAACAGATAAGTGGATGCTGAAAAGTTCTCAATCTGATAAAGAAAGGATTTAAAAAAAAAAAAAAAAAAAAAAAAATCCTCCTGTTTGCTCATGTTCTGGAAAGTGGCCTAGAAACTTTTCAAATTACTTTCTTTTCTTTTTTTTCCTCTCTCTCCCTCTCTTTCACTCATTCATACTATACCCAAAAACATATTTAAAAAAAATAACAAAACCATTTAAAAGTTTAAAATTTTAGGATCACCTCTCTTTTGTGCACACATGTAGTTACATCAATATAAACACTACTTTAGTCTGATGAAGTCCTAAAGGAGGAACTTGAAACAATTTTTTTCACTTTGTCACTGATTTTAAAAAAATCTACGGATTAATAAAACAAGGGCAAACGAAATGTGATCAGTACAAAACATATTTGTTAAACTAGATTCTAAAATACTCACACACATTAATGTTAGTGATACAGCAACACACACCTCCTGTGATAGTTTGTTCTAGTTCCACGTGGCATGCCTCTTCTGGTGGACAAAATAAATGGTTTGTTTTGAAATTTCAATCGCCTGAAGTAGGCCGGAGCCTACAATGGCTGAAATGTTGTGAATATGGTGATGAAGATAAGAATAAGTCTGAATAATGTAAATAATTATAATACCTCATCACATACATACATATACATATACATATATATATATATATATATATATATATATATATATAGTGTGTATGTATGATAGGATAAAGAACAAATAGGAAACATTTATCAATCTAACATGTTTCACTTTTATTAAAAATTCATCACAGAATGAGTTATGGAGTAAAACAAGAAGGAAATTATGGTATTTTTATTTTTGCACTGTATTCAAACACCAGAATTTCTTTATATATAAAATAGTGCACAGTGAGTGCTGGTGTTAATAAATTAGTGCTCAATGTATAACAACAGAGCTATATTTTATATTAATAATAAATTTTTTTTTTTTTCCTCACTGGGAGCACAACTCGGAGTTTCATGCACAATGCAATCGACAGGTGCTGGTTGAAGATATACACAATTTTAAAGTTTAAATTACTAGATGTAACTCGGATCTGTGCTAAAAGTTTCTTTTCTAGCTTGAGGAACTTTCCTCTGGCTTCTTGCTTTCCAATCAACTTTGATGTTCAAAAATTTAAATGCAGTGTCAATTGTTATCTTCTCTCTTAATTTCTGTTCTTTTATTCCCTCTCATTTTTTTTTTTTCTCATATTATCTCTCACTCAATAACCCCTTGCATTTTAGTGGCTTTATTGCCTTGTTTGGGATGAAATTATTAAAACACACACATACACACCCAGCTGTTATGCCAGCATACACTTTACTGATATTGCACATTGTTATACTTCTTACAGATGCTAACTCCTACACATGAAAATGACTTGGTGCAGGAACTGGAGCATCCTCCTCTCTTTCTCACTTAAACTAGATTCTGAAGTACACACACACACTAATGTGAGTGATACAGCAACACACACCGCCTGTGATATAATTTTGTTCATCTGACTAGTGTGTCTCTAGCTTTCTGTTGCTAAATACTTCTTCTCTTTTTAAAGCATTCATTGAGTTGTTTCATTGAGCAAAGAATAGAATTTTCATCATAACTTTGTGGAAGGTTTACCAAGAAGGTGACCTTGTTTTATTAGCATGTCTTAACTTTGTGTTTTTTTTGTTTTGTTTTGTTTTTTTGTTTTGTTTTTTTGTTTTGTTTTTTTGTTTTGTTTTTTTGTTTTGTTTTTTTGTTTTGTTTTTTTGTTTTGTTTTTTTGTTTTGTTTTGTTTTGTTTTTTTGTTTTGTTTTTTGTTTTGTGTTTTTTTTTGTTTTGTTTTTTGTTTTTTTTAGTTTTGTTTTTTGTTTTTTTTGTTTTGTTTTTTTTGTTTTTTTTTTGTTTGTTTTTTTTTTGTTTTTCTTTGTTTTCTTTGTTTTGTTTTTTTTGTTTTGTTTTTGTTTTTTCTGTTTTGTTTTTTTTTTTTTTGTTTTTTTTTGTTTTGTGTTTGTTTTTTTTGTTTTGTGTTTGTGTTTTTTTTGTTTTGTGTTTGTGTTTTTTTTGTTTTGTCTTGTTTTTTGTTTTGTCTTGTTTTTTGTTTGTTTGTTTTTTCCAATCCATTTTCAGTTTGGCACAAGGTATAGAAAGGAACCCAATAAGGATTAAATTTTTTTTTTTTTTTTACAATTGTTAATAGATTTCCAAAATGAGCTTGTTAACAATTGTACTATAGCAAACACATTTCTTAATTATGTAACTTACTGGGACATTACATGAAGAACAAATTTGCAATGCTAGCAAATTGGTTTAGAAGCTCATTAACCATGACACTATGGTAGAGTTGTTTGTATCTGTAATTTATACATGAAGAATAGACCACAAATTTCTTTTGATATGGATATATTCTAATTTGTTTTTTAAATTTTAATCTAAATGAAATGTTAGCTTTTAATTTTGTATATAAATCTAATAATAGTGTAAATCTTGAATTTGGAATGAAACATTGAAGATAATTTATTTTTCACTTAATTTTTTTTCTTTGTTACAAAAACATAAGTGTTAAAGGATTACAATCATCTAGAGGTGGCCCCATCACTTTATATATATATATATATATATATATAAATCCGTTTAAGTAACATTACAAAATTTAATATAAAAATTACATTTGAGAGCTATTTAGGTAATATTTTGTGTATGTGTATATAATAAATATATATGTATATATCACTCAACAGCATCAACTATGAATGTGGACACAAGGTGCTGACCATTTTTGGAAAATAAAAAATACATTCCTATCACTCTAGAAACATAAAAAATCTACACATTCAATTAAAAATAAGAATTATCTTTGGTAATGGCTAATGCAGTAGCTGAAAGCTCTCAGATACACAGATCATTTTGACAATTTTTTTACACACTTTATGTCCAGAAAAGTTAACACTTATACAAACACATAGAAAATTAAATAAAAAGCTTCTCAGTCGTCTTTAATGAAACTTGTATAAAAGAGGAATTCCTTCCAAAATACGCAGTGTATATATATATATATATATATATATATATATATAATTAGAAGGAAGAGTCTACGTGTGCTTCTTATAGAATGTAAAATAAATAAGTTGGTTAATAAAATAAGGGCAAACGAATGTGATCAGCACAAAAAATATTTATTAAATATTAATTACAAACCAAGACAAAAATGAAGCACGGAAATTAAGATTTTAAGTTTGGAATTTTCGGGAACGCCTCTGTCCTTCATCAGCAATGCAAGAAATAAACAAAGAAATTGGTGTGACTGCTTGTGTAGTACACAAGCATTCACACCAGCCACAAGGACAACAGTTGGTGAGTCTTCCCCATCTCCCTCTCTCACTATATATATATATATATATATATATATATGCACCGTGTACACTGGTGGGAATCATCCACATTCTCTTATTCTATTAGTTAGAAGGAAGTTCCATTCAAACAGCTTCTCAAGAACTGCTGCTTCGTGGAATAGTCTCTTGACAGGATATCTTCCTAATTACTGCAATCTTGACCCCTTCATGTCTAGGATTAAACATTATCTTCCCTGCATAGCCCTATGAACTTTGCTCCTTGCCTTTTTTTATTATTATTATTATTATATTCATACAACACTTTGCATGTTGATTTCGAAGTTTAAGTTGAGTTCTCTTTGCCAAAGATTTGTTATATCCCAGGTTGTTGGGATAAACAAAAACAAATGAAAATAAGACAAGTGTATTTTAACACATAATAAAATAACTTTTATTCATGTTACTGCCTGAGAACAGCAAAGATTAGATTGGATTTAAACCATAAATTTCACATGCATGTCAGCTTGTTACCATGTTGAATTCAGAAGTGCTGATTCCGACTGGTGGACAAGGGAAGTAACTCAATTGTATTTTGAGTTATTGTCCTTTATAGGGGAAATAAGTTAGCATCCCCCAAACATGCATAATAAACAAAAAATGTTTGTGTGTGTGTCTAAAGAAGTTTTGTTAAGTTCAACTGACAAAGTCTGACTGTTTAAGTTTCTATTACATTTTTCAATTTTTTCGTAAGATGTTATACATAAGGATCAAAGTTGTGGATATATTGTCCATGTTGATGTTTTTGTTAAAAAATATTTCAACCATATTGGCCATTATTGAAGATTGAGTGTTCTCTGTATGGAAGACCATATTTTGTTGGATGCATTCTAGCAATTTTTTTTTTTTATTTTATTTTTTTTAATTTTTAATTTTTTTTTTTTTTGTAATGCTGGGATTCATATTAAACCAACCTGATATTATGTATTAAACAGTTATATAGATCTAGGCCACATTTACAAGAATTGAGATGTGCATGTGTGTAAAAAGTTTTCTTGTGATGTGTTTCATCCTTCATCACTTCATTGGACTAAATTTGTTATGTTGGTGTAAATCTGAATTCCTAAAGGACAAAACGCATCATAACTTTTTCCAATTTGTCATACATTTTTCTCCAATATTGTTCTTGATATATAAAAAAAATATATGTGAAATAATGATATATATTTTTTCATAAAAGAACAATATTGGAGAAAAATATGACAGTGGAAAGTTTTTTTGTGACACATTACATCCTTTAGAACTACATCAGACTAACACTTACGTAACAAATTTAGTCCGATGAAGTGATAAAGGATGAAACATCTTACAAGAAAATTTTTTCCACATACATACATACATACATACATACATACATACATACATACATATATATATATATATATATATATATATATATATATATATATATATATATATATAATAGGATTAATACAAATAATTTGTCACTTAGCTGACTGGTGTTATACTCAGCACCTCTACTCCAGAGTTTCATAAGCAAAACATTGTGTAATTGTTTGGTCCACTCATCAGGGGATTTCCATTCCCCTGCCAATACCAAATGACTGATACCACATCATTTGAGGACTTTCAACATCAGCAACAACTAAAATGCACATGTAACTTGGAGAGAAAAAAAAAATCAATATCTTGACATTCTACACGTCAGTACTGTGCCAACCCACCACCAGTACCAGAAGGAGCAATAACAGTGGATTTAAGAAGAAATGTATTTTCTTGAAAAATTGTTTTAAGAGAAAGATTTTTATAAATTTCAGTCAAAAGTAGCACTGGCTTCTCAGTCAGTGAATGCCAAATGTTTCATATGTTTCTCAAGGGCATTTGTGTGAGAGTGATTGCAATGAATTCTACCAGAATTCAAACTCAGATTGCCAATTTCTCATTTCTAGCCACTAAACATTACATTGCCAGCAGGTGTATAATTATTTGCTGCATATTTAACACATGATATCATGGATAAGATTGGATAAAAAAAAAAAAAAAGACTCTAGCTTTCCTTATGACTGCCCACATACTTTGCCACTACTCTCTTACTTCACTTTTATTTTCAGCCCTAACAAAGTGGTGGACTCTCCTGTCGTATTCGACATATGAGGGTCAAGCATCCCAGTTCCTACTAACTGACACCCAGACACCAGCACATATGATTTGGCTATAGTGGTGAAGGCTTTGTGCAGAACCAAACACACTTTTTTGAAGGGCGAAATACAGTTTGGGGACTTAGGTTACTGCATGCCAAAAGGTTCCCAAACAACCCTACACAGGTTTTGAATCCAGAGTTGTTCTTCTCCTAGACCAGTTTCCATCCAAAGCTATAAAACCTAGTCTGTCCTACTATTTACCCATAGTTGGAGGGAGAAGAGGATTAAGTCTCTTTCCCAATGGTATTAGCACATAAAATGAATTTAATGGATTCAACTGGAATTTAAACTCTGCTTTCTGGTTTCTCACTCTGAGCCATTATCCACTACTCCACCATGCCTCCTACTAGTAGAAATTTCAACTATTAATTTCTTGTGCAAATGTGTAAAAATTAATTTGTTAGGTCTTAATGCATATGTTAGAAAGAAAATATCTCATTACTTCATATATGATATGCCCAGTTATATATAATTGAATCCTGTTTATATATATATATATATATATAATATATAATATATATTCATCCCAAGCAAGGTGATAATTCCACTAAGACTCAAGAGGCTACTGAGAGTGAAAGGAAAGATTTTAAATGGAACAAGAAACTCAATCCTAAACAAGAAACATGAGATAAACCTCTACTCCTGTACAGAAATCTGGGGAGGATTATGAACCGGGCGATAGGTGAACCTATCTACTCTTACTGAAGAAAAGAAAGAAATAAGTAAATAAATAGAATTTCAAGATTTAGGAGAAGATTAAAAGTATAAAATTTTAGAAGGAACTGGAAACCCAATCTTAAGCAGGAAGTAAGTTCCATTGTCCTCTCTCTCCTCACTAACATTTTCTCTCACTCTCAATGACCCCCCTCCATCTTAGTGGCTTTATCGCCTTACTTGAGGTAAAATGATAAAAAAAAGAAGTAATTATTGCTCCCTATTTTATGTTGCATATAAATGTGACTAAATTATTATTACAATTTTAATATTTCATTATTATTATTAATTATTACTACAATCAATATTGTATTTACAAAAAGGCAACTGTTTAAGAATTAACTAAAGCATGACCATTTTTTTTCCTTTGAATATTTCACTTCCTCTGATAAAACTGATAACAATAAAAAGTTAGTTCTGTATTCAGTAGAGCAGAAAATAGAAGGTTGGGGTGGGGTGGATTCTTTTTTTTTTTTTTTCTTTTTTTTTTTTTTATCATTCATTTAAAACCCTCTCTTTCCTTTGCTCCGGAAATAGGCAGGCGGCTCAGATAACTTTACGGTTGGGTCATAAACCAGTAATGTTTGAGAAGAGGAAGAGAGACGTGGTGTTCTAAGGCTAGGCAGAGGAAACTTGTAGGTGGGCCATTCCTCAACGCTTTTTATCTCTTTCTCTCTCCCCCACCACTACCTCTCACACACACACACACACACACACACAACCTTCTGAATTATGGAATTTCTATTGACTGTTTAATAAACAAGTAAACTGCTGATTATAGGGTATTGTGGGAGTTTATGATTTTATACGAGATTTCCAGGCTTTCTCTCTCAACTACTGAGAATAATTCCAATGATAGGCCATCATTGCGATAAAGGTTCTTCCTGAAAATTACAAATTATTCTTTATTGCAAGCTGTTCTCTATTGTTTCTGATACCATCTTACATCCTTCAGGTTTTTGTGATTTTTAAATTGACCGATCATGTATTTTGTTACCGGAAAGATAATAATAGACAAGACTTTATACGATCCCAAGGAATTCAAAGGAGTGTGCATTTTTGAACATTTGTAATCCTTTTTTTTTATAGGTCTTTTATCATCTAAAAAAAAACCCCCAAAAAAATTATTTTAGATTGTGTCAGACTTGCATTTCTCTACCTCCCAAAAATAGCTTCATCAAAACAATTTTTTTTTTTTTTTTTTTTTCCAACCAGTTTTATCCATATAGATAACTAACCATATGACAGATTGTTTTTCATATATGTATATTAAAAAAAAAAAAAAAAAAAAATCAATATATTATTTATATACCTTATAAATTATAAACTTATAATAGCAGTATATTATTTATATGTTAATTCAGAATTGAATCCAGAAGGACAAATGGAAATCTGAATCCATTTCTTCAATTGGCTGTTTGGTCAGAATATAATCTAGATTACAAAATAAGAACTCTACAAGTGACTTTGGGTCCAACTGTTATACAATTACTATAAATTCATTGAAAGGAAAAAAACTGATTAAATTTTCAAAGTTAGGATGCTTGTCACCATTGGTAGTTGCATAATTAAAAGAAAGAAAAAACTTATAATTCCAATGATTTATTTTTTTATGGAAATATTTTGGCTAGCAGGTGCCAGTCTTAGTCACTCCTTTATTTGAGTAAAAACAGTACAAAGAATTATTAAATTTTGTTCAGATTAAACAAGTTTTTTTTTAAGTCTATAAATTGATCTAGTTTAGTTACTAATCATTCTTTTGTTGTATAATGTAGAAAATGTTTCCATGGTTTCAGTGTTAATGATACACTTGGCTTACTCTTATAAGAAGATTTTCAAATAACCACAAATAACAAAATAAAATATTTCGTTGAAAGAGATAAAATAATATCTTTTTAATAAAATATCATTTTATCTTGTTTTTTAACGTAATATTACTTCTCGTTTATCTGAAAATGTTTTTTTTTTTTTTTGATGAGATATTACATCTAATTTTTCTGAAATAATGTTTTTTTTATGTGATATTACATATTATTTTTGGAAAAAATGTTTATTAATGAGATATTACGTCTCGTTTTTCAGGACATGTTATTTTGATGGGATTTTATGTCTCATTTTTCTGAAAAAATATTTTTAAAGAGATATGTTGTTTTTCTGGACATTATTTTGATGTGATGTTACATCTCATTTTCTGAAAAAGATGTTTCTTTAACAAGATATTGTACTGTGTTTTTACAATTATACATTAAAGACATTTTAATGAGATACTTTTGTTTTCTTTTCAGACCAAAAAAAAAATTTCTTCCCAAATATTTCTCTGTAATATTGCTATCATTTTTTGTCTTATACAGGATATTGCTGAAACACCTCCCACACATACCGCCAAAATAATGGGAAGACATTAGTAAAATGAAGACACCATTGTGACTAATATCTTACCATTATGCGGAAGGTATTTCTGCCTCGCTCTATATAGGTGAAATATCCGTTCCAAAACATTGTTTCTGTCTAAATTTCTGGGATAAGTTATCACTATTTACACTTGGACTATTGTCCTCCTTTTTGTTATTATCACAGTTGTTTCAACCATTGTGCTCTCCAGCCTTTATCAGGTGTTTGTCAATCATCAATATTAGCAGCAGGCAGAGTTGGTTTTAGACTCAGATTCCACCAGATAATAAGTGTTGCTTGTGAATTTAGTGACATAATATTGTGAATTTTAATCCCTGTACCGAGAAGTGCAGACTTAAACTAAGTGGAGACCAAATGAGCAATAACTGAGCAATACTAAATAAGAACAAAGTGGTATATTGAGAGACATGGGCAGTAAAAATGAGAACAATCTATCCATGTAGATTGAATAAAGAGTTTAATTAAAAATTCCTTGAAGGTTACCTGAATCAACAGATACCTGAAGAAGGCTAGAGGGCACAATGGCTGAAAGACTGTGATAATAATAACAAAGATGAACTTCTGTGATGAAGGGGATCATTATTTACATTCAGACTAATGTCCTTGTCTTTGGTTATTATCACAATGTTTCAGCAGTTGTATCTTCTAATATTCTTCAGTTCTGTCAAGTACTAAAAAGAAAAAGATGAGATATCACTAGACATGGACAGCAGAATGAGAACAATCTATCCATGTAGATTGAATAAAGGGTTTAATTTGAAATTCCTTGAAGGTTACATGGATTAACAGGCACCTGATGAAGGCTGGAAATGTTGTAATAATAGGAACAAAGATGGGGACAATAGTCTGTAAATAATGCTGGAATGTTCTTTACTTGGTGTTGTCTAAATGACATTTATCTATTGTAGGTAGAAATACTGTAAGAAAATGTAGTTATTTTGGGAGAGATGAATTTAAAGGAAATTGTCCTATTTTTGGTACGATATGTGTTAGAGGACTCATTGGCATTCTCAAATGATAGCTCATTCCAAATGGTTCAGATTATTGTCCATATTTTTTAATGACCAAATTAGTCGCCTTTTATATACTGTACATTTCCGTGTATAAGGCAACCTTTAGATAAGGTAATGAGGTAAAAAATCTAGCAAATTTTAATGAATTTATCCTATACCTGTAGTAAAAGATGACTGCTTATTGATTATGATGTTATTGGAAATGTTGTTACTTAGTGTATCCTTAGAATTTCAAAATAAAAGAAATAACAAAACCGATTCTATATCCTGTTTTTCATACATACGTCTACTAAAAGAGAAACCATTGTTTTGCTTACATTTCATCATGTGATCCCTTGTGAATACCAAGTCTTCTATATATGTGAACAGTTACAAACAGCCTGGTGTACTAATGGCCATTTACTTCGACAATTACAAAATACTGCTAATAGCAGTATGATAATGTATGGTAATTGTACATTTCACTTTCAACATTTTTTTTTTTTTTAAGTCTGTTCTTAATTTCTGTCTAAGCCAGCTGAAATTTCTTAACCTATACCCATATCAATTATGGAACCACTAGCAAAGCAAAGAAAGTATGAAGTGAGGTTTAAATTAAAAGTTATTGAAGTACGCAATCATAACTCGATGTTTACATTTCCTCAGCTGAGCTTGTATGGATACAAGTTGATTTCGTTCCTATGAAATTATTCTTCAAATAGGTAATTTATTATGAAGTTGTATCAATATAGTATATAAGGCAGAAATGGTTTTATTACTTTTATCATCAGTTTATTTGATAATGTTTATCTTTTCATGTACGCTATTGGTTATCCACTGAGGCTGATATTAGCCAACTGATAAACATCACTCAAAATTTACGGTTTCTTTTTTTAGAATTGTAATATAAGATGACCCCCAATTTTTAACAGTGATTTTTGGGATCTAAAGGTCATCTTATACACGCAAATATACAGTAATTATTCTTTTTGTTTTGAATTGTTTTTTATGGCTTAAGAAAAAGTCTCTCGGCAAATTAAAGATTAGTAGCTTTTAATTTTAGAACTTAGGAGCAGAAAAAATACGACAATTTGTTTATTTTTTTTATATTCTTTTTAATTTAACGTCTCATAGAAAAACTACTTGTAATAATAGGAGGGGATAAGTTGAAAGAATACAACAAAAATAGGTAATACTTGTTTTATAACTTGGAAGCAGAAAAAATATCAGGATTTGTTTTTTTATTTTTTTTTTTTTTTTTTGTATTCTTTTAACTTATCCCCTCCTATTATTGAAAGTATTAGGTTGGTGCAAAAATAATTTCGTTTTCTAACATACGTTACTATGTAAGAAAACGAAATTATTTTTGCACCAACCTAATAGTTTTTTCTATGTGGCATTGAGTTGAAAGAATACAACAAAAACAAGTAATAATTATTTTATAACATCAGGATTTGCTTTGGTTTGTTGTTTAATTATATTTTTCTTTTTTGGGGGGTGGGGGAGTTGAATTCTTTCAATTTAACCACACATAGAAAAACTGTTTTCAATATGAGCGACTGAATTAAAAGAATACAGGGATTGGGTAGGTGGTGGTTAGAAGGGCAGTAATTCATTCAGTTTAAATAGTTTTTAGTTTTCTTTATATTTAGATCAATATATTCTCTGGTTTTCAGGTGTTATAATTTATATGTCAAATCTTTCCCCACTGCCTATAAAGTGGCTTAAAGCAAATTTTAAAAAAATGAATTATTAGGTTGGTGCAAAAATAATGACGTAATAATGTCGTTTTTTGACGTATTTTTTTAACGTCAAAAAACGACATTATTACGTCATTATTTTTGCACCAACCTAATAAAATGTTTGTATGAATTTGTTTAGACTTCAAAATGAAACTGAAGTTTACAAAAAACAGAAAATAAATCAATGTTAATTTTTACTTCAGAAAATTTCTTTAAAAATGCCTGCACTGGAATTTATTTATTTTTTAAATTGCTGTTGAGAATATAAGGTGTATGCAAAATAATATACTGACATTGATTTTGTTGCATTTCACTATTAATTTATTGGAAATATTTATTTGCCTAAATTCTGGATTTTCAGAGTATTTAGTGAGCAACAAGTTTATATCATCAATAATTAATAAGGCAAGTTAAATGAACATTTATTTTATGGTTTGTTCTCTTGTAAGTTTATTTCATTTCTTTTAGTCAACATTTTTGGTTGACCGAGTAAGAATAATCAGTCATGTCCTCACCCTTCTCTCGCTTCTCAGCCACAAATTGAACAGAATTTGATGTGTGAAGTGTTTTGTTTTCTCCCTCACTCTCTCTCTCTAAGCCATGATAATTATATGATTATTAAAATGTGATAAAAATCTATTAGGATTTTGAATTTGTGGTTTGTTTCTCTTATCATGTGATGGTGTCTTTGTGGTATTTGTTGAGAATAAGTTGAACTACTACTTGATAGAAATTAAGTAGCTAATCACTTGAGTGAATTGTTTTGAATTTTTTTTTTTTCTAGAAAGATGCAAGTGAATTATGGTTTCATGTTTTTTATATATATATATATATATATATATATATATAATACACACGCATGCACAAGGAATTGTGTATCTGGGTTTGTTTTTCTATTTTTGCTTCTTTTCTTTTTCTCTCTCTCCTTTTCTTTTTCTCTCTCTCCTTTTCTATTTTACTCACTCTCTCTCCTTTTCTATTTTACTCACTCTCTCTCCTATTCTATTTTACTCACTCTCTCTCCTATTCTATTTTACTCACTCTCTCTCCTTTTCTATTTTACTCACTCTCTCTCCTTTTCTATTTTACTCACTCTCTCTCCTTTTCTATTTTACTCACTCTCTCTCCTTTTCTATTTTACTCACTCTCTCTCCTTTTCTATTTTACTCACTCTCTCTCCTTTTCTATTTTACTCACTCTCTCTCCTTTTCTATTTTACTCACTCTCTCTCCTTTTCTATTTTACTCACTCTCTCTCCTTTTCTATTTTACTCACTCTCTCTCCTTTTCTATTTTACTCACTCTCTCTCCTTTTCTATTTTACTCACTCTCTCTCCTTTTCTATTTTACTCACTCTCTCTCCTTTTCTATTTTACTCACTCTCTCTCCTTTTCTATTTTACTCACTCTCTCTCCTTTTCTATTTTACTCACTCTCTCTCCTTTTCTATTTTACTCACTCTCTCTCCTTTTCTATTTTACTCACTCTCTCTCCTTTTCTATTTTACTCACTCTCTCTCCTTTTCTATTTTACTCACTCTCTCTCCTTTTCTATTTTACTCACTCTCTCTCCTTTTCTATTTTACTCACTCTCTCTCCTTTTCTATTTTACTCACTCTCTCTCCTTTTCTATTTTACTCACTCTCTCTCCTTTTCTATTTTACTCACTCTCTCTCCTTTTCTATTTTACTCACTCTCTCTCCTTTTCTATTTTACTCACTCTCTCTCCTTTTCTATTTTACTCACTCTCTCTCCTTTTCTATTTTACTCACTCTCTCTCCTTTTCTATTTTACTCACTCTCTCTCCTTTTCTATTTTACTCACTCTCTCTCCTTTTCTATTTTACTCACTCTCTCTCCTTTTCTAGTTTTCTCTCTCCATCCTTTTCTAGTTTTCTCTCTCCATCCTTTTCTAGTTTTCTCTCTCCATCCTTTTCTAGTTTTCTCTCTCCATCCTTTTCTAGTTTTCTCTCTCCATCCTTTTCTAGTTTTCTCTCTCCATCCTTTTCTAGTTTTCTCTCTCCATCCTTTTCTAGTTTTCTCTCTCCCTTTTCTAGTTTTCTCTCTCCCTTTCTAGTTTTCTCTCTCACTCTCTCTTTTCTAGTTTTCTCTCTCTCTCTCTCCCTTTTCTAGTTCTCTCTCTCTCTACCTTTTCTTTCTTGCTCTCTCTACCTTTTCTTTCTTGCTCTTTCTCACACTCTCTCTCTCTACACCTTTTCTTTTTTGCTCTTTCTCACACTCTCTCTCTCTACACCTTTTCTTTTTTGCTCTTTCTCACACTCTCTCTCTCTACACCTTTTCTTTTTTGCTCTTTCTCACACTCTCTCTCTCTACACCTTTTCTTTTTTGCTCTTTCTCACTCTCTCTCTCTACACCTTTTCTTTTTTGCTCTTTCTCACTCTCTCTCTCTCTCTCTACACCTTTTCTTTTTTGCTCTTTCTCACTCTCTCTCTCTCTCTACACCTTTTCTTTTTTGCTCTTTCTCACTCTCTCTCTCTCTCTACACCTTTTCTTTTTTGCTCTTTCTCACTCTCTCTCTCTACACCTTTTCTTTTTTGCTCTTTCTCACTCTCTCTCTCTCTACACCTTTTCTTTTTTGCTCTTTCTCACTCTCTCTCTCTCTCTACACCTTTTCTTTTTTGCTCTTTCTCACTCTCTCTCTCTCTCTACACCTTTTCTTTTTTGCTCTTTCTCACTCTCTCTCTCTCTCTCTACACCTTTTCTTTTTTGCTCTTTCTCACTCTCTCTCTCTCTCTACACCTTTTCTTTTTTGCTCTTTCTCACTCTCTCTCTCTACCTTTTCTTTTTTGCTCTTTCTCTCTCTTTCTGTGCAAAGCTTTATCCACTCTAAACAAATTTACACACAGGAACTTCTTGGACTCTTGCAGGTCTCACTTGAGGCATTGTCAGCGACAATATCTGCAAATGGTCATACTCGTTCTTGACTTAATTTTCACCATAACTATTTCTTACCTGCATCATTTGCTTAGGGATTTCACATGTTGCGAATCAAGTTAACAGTCAAAAAAGAAATTTGGAACACTGAAGTTTGACGAGCTACATAAAAGACTATGATACTTACATCATTACCCAAGATATCTATTTTTCTTGCTACCCACTTCCATCAGTTTTATGCCCATTTCTACTTTTTCAAACTGTATAAAAACTTTCTTTTTGTTTCACTTCTAAAGCCACTGACCAACTTTGTTGTCGCTTGCTTAAATCACAATAAGGATTCTATTCAAATGTGATAAACTTCATTTTCAATACTATTCTCTTCTATTTGATACAAGGTCTGCCCGGAGAATGTCTATTCATTTTGAATTTCTTGACCTGATTGCGTAGTCATGTAACTTGGCAACCAATTAGAATCAACCTTACTGCACCTACATGAACAGCAACTTTCTTCTGATGTTGGTCTGCATTGAAATAGTTTGTGTACTCTGTCCCTTTCATTCACACTGACTGAGCAAATACCATATATTTGCAAGTCATGTAACTTTTGAAGACCTAAATTTGATGTTAATTTTAAGGGAGTCACATCATACATGAGATATAAAATTAGCATATGTACTGCTAGCCCTGGCTATGCCATTGACCAAATTATATATCCATTTACTGCAGTCAAATTAACTTCAAAATTAGGTCTTTGAAAGTCGCATGATATGCAAGTACATATGGTAGATTCTTCGTATCTCATGATGTTTTTTTTTTTTTTTTATATAAAAACATTTCATCACTAAGGCCCGAGACCCTACATTTGTCTCCATGCAATTTTGAGCTTTTCCAAAGACCAAAATTCCTGTTGAAAGATCATGGACGAGATTAAGGAAAACATGGTGATGACGATGATACTGAAAGCTGATTTTACAGTTTTTAAAAATTTGAAATGATACTGTAATAAGTGTGTTAGGGTATAGTCGCCAATTCTTTTTATATAAGAATGTATGTTTATACTATCATAGCATTTTATTTTCATTTGGGGATTCACTATTTGCCTATAGCTGAGACCCTAACAGGTGCTACCACCCTGGGTCAAGGTGGATCTGAGGACAATAGCAATTAAGAGGTGATTCTATGCTCCTTAAAACTGGCAATCTCCCAGTCGGAGACTTTTCTGCTGGATGTAGTTTATTGTCAAATCCAGGACTATTTTGAGAATGCAAACTGGTCAAATCCACATCAGTATGATGTGTACTTCGTAGGTCATGTCATGTTAGTCACTTCATTTTACCAAATATGGAGCTGTGCCCTTTGATCATGCCAGTCATGTTCTTATTTGGTCAAGCCACATTCCTGAATATTTTATGTCAACTATTTTAGATATTTCAACTGTTCAGTATAAGAAATGACGTTCAAACTAATTAACTTATTAACTAATGAGTTTGTGTGGAAAAAGGTTGAAAGTTTTTTGGCTCACCAGGAAACTCTTACTGCCACTGTCAAACAGAGAAAAGTGGCATGGTTTGGACACATCATAAGACACGACAGCCTATGCAAAACCATCATACAAGGCACCGTTAAAGGTGGACATAGGAGAGGATGCCATTGTAAAAACTGGTTGGACAATGTCAAACAATGAACAGGTATGACTATACCAGAATTGCTGATGGCTTCCATTGATAGACCATTGTGGAGGAGATTTAGTGTGTTTTTTTTTTTTATTATTCAGAACCCCTCCCCCTATGATTACAAAAGTCAAGGGGATGATGATGACAAAATTTAATGATAGTGATACAAACAGGCTTGTTTAAAACAAGAGGAAAAAAATTATCAAAAAAAAAATTAATTCCTTCCATATTCCATTAGTAAGAAAGAAGTTCCATTCAAACAGCTTCTTCCCAAGAACTGCTACTTTGTACTACAGACTCCTGAAAGGATACTTCCTTGATTGCTAGCTCGGAATATGAAATAGGAGAGTTGATTATGAATTCTATTCTGGTTCATTATATTAACTGACATGCAAATAGTGTTTGAAAGGTATGGATCCATCTCCCCTTCAGCTATGGGTTAAATAGTAGGATTTGTATCTGGAAAAATCATTATTCTCAAAAAAATTGTTAATGCAATATTCATACAAAAAATATTATTGTAATGGTTTTAAATAACTTGTAAAAGGTTGACAAGCCAAAAAAAAAACATACAGTCAATCAAAAACTATGACTGCTACAATCTTGACATCTACAAGTCTAGGGTTAACTATTATATTTCCTACATATCCTCATGATTTACATATTTTTACCCTCTCCCTTTATGAACATACAGCAAACTCATTCAATAATCCTCTCTACATTGAGTGGCTCTTGGGTCTTGTATTGTGTGAACAATAATAAAAAAAAAAAAAATTTTTTTTTTTTTTTTTAAGATAGATCTGGTAATAAATATAGCGACAAAGATGAGGACAATAGTCCAAATAATGTAAATAGTGTACATAATACCTCATCTCAGAAATATAGACAGATACAGAGCCAGTTTTGGCTTTAAAAAAATTTCCACTTATTACAAGAATTTCTTTTAGCTAATCACAATATAATTATATAAAATAGTGCTTTAAATTGTTAAGAAAATTGTTTATCCTATCTTCCCATGATTGAAACCTGAATGGAGAGTTTAGTTCTTAAAGCCGAACATCAGTTTGTGTCCCCAGCAACTGCATTAAGGAGGAAGCTGTTTGATGCACTTTGAACAAATGATATTGACTGCACCTTGATTGAAGATAATTTTTTTTTTTTTTTTTTTCCTTTTTATGTACTAAGTATTGAGCATTAGTAACCTAAATAATAGGCCAACCAATGGACCGGCCAGAATAATTTAGTGCTTGGGACCACACAGCTGGTCATCATTCATCCAAGACAATATCTGGTGGTCACCCATTAACCAAAGTTGGAGGAAGGAGGTTGTCTAACAATATTAGATAGGCAACCATCCCTTGTTCTTTTTTATCTATTTGTTTAGTTGTCCACCCAGAGAATGGTTATTGTCAGGGCATCAAGATGATGTTATTACCACCCAAAGCAAGCAGGCATATAAGAAGAGTATAAAAAAAAAAAATAGAAATGATGATAACAATTCAAGAAGGAGCTAAAAAGAATGAGGAGTAGAAATTTGTTGGGTGTGGCAGGTGGAGGGGAGTATTCTGGGGAGATCTCCTTGTTAGTTTTTCATATTATTTATTACACTTATTGATTATATCCCTCAATTAATGAACATTCGATTAATCCATTTTTGATTAGTGCACTAAAATTTTTTATACCAAAATTCGATTAGTACATGCATGATACTTGATTAGTATGATAAAACCTTCTTCAGTTTAACCATAGTAATTGAAAATTGATTTTTTTTAGTTACCGATTAATTAAAAATTTTCTAAAATTTAAAAAAGGGCAACTATTTTGTTTGTCAAATATTACATTTTCCAAGTAATTTCAGCAGTATTTTTAAAAAATGGACAGTTATAAATAGATCCCTTTTTATAATAAAGGGTGTTTCATTAAGACAGATCAAAGTCAGCAGTAAATAAATCAGTGTTATTGGTGAAAATTTATTTATTTTTCTATTGGATCATGTTATTTAAGTCATGGCAATTATGTGTAAAAAAAAAAATCACCCAAATGTCTGCCAAATCTGAAAGAAAAAGAAAAAAAATCATTAGATGCTTAAATTAGTGGAACACTATTCATAAGCTGATAATACAAAATACATATTTGAATATTTGTCTCTACTAAAATTTTTCGAATACTTTGATTTTTTTTTTTTTTTTTTTTTTTTCATGTCTATTTTGAAGGTCTTAAAAGGAAATTTCTCATTTTTTTTATCAAATGAAAAAAAAAAATGGACAATTTTTGTGGAAATTTACATTTATTAAAAAATATCAAATATATGTATGCATTTACTAAAATTCTAAATAAAATTTTCAGATACTAATGATTATGTTTTGAAAATTTCCAAAAATAGAAAATACATATAACATACGGTTCTTTTTAAAAAAATTAAATTAAAACTATTATCCTGGGCATCAGTCACCAGATTTAAACCCTTTTGAAAATATATGGAATTTAATGAAAAGAAAATGGAAGGCAAAAATCTTTAAAAAAAAATATTGAATTAAAAGAAGAAATTATAGATATTTGGAATAACATCGATAAAAATTTATTTTCTAAGCTAATTAAACAATTTTTATGAAGAACAGAACAATACTATACAAATCACTCTAAATAAGTTTTTCATAAAAAATCTGATTAATAAACATTGATTCATAGCATTTTCATTGTATCTTCTTATATGTACCTATATTTTAATTAAAAAGTATGCAGATTAGAAATTGTGAATGAGACTAACATTTGAGATACAAATTACATCATTTCCTATAATTTATTATATTCAATTAATGCATCATTTCCTATAATTTATTATATTCAATTAATGCATATCTTTTAATGCATACATTAATTGCACTAATCAAGAGATTACTGTATAGAAGAAAACAATGTTGCCTTTCCTTTTTTTTTTTTCTCTTTCTCAAGAGGAGGTACCATTGAATACTAAAATGGTCCAAGATTCTCCTTGACAACAATATCTTGTTAGGTTAAATTATATGAGAAGGATGTAGAAAAGTTCTTAAGCCAACCAAGTATGGATTAAAAAAAAAAAATCGTTTAATCAGTTGGTCAGATTTTGGAAAGTGCTTCTCTCCCCTATGGACTTTTCAACAGCTCCTTGTTTGAGGGTCTAAAAGGTCAATTTATTTGTTATTATTTGTAAAACTTACATACTGCTTGGTGTGTCCTTACCCCTCACCCTTCTTGTTTATTTCTCCTTCCCCCACCATTTCTTTCAGCTTCACTATTGATTATCTCTCATTAGCAAACATGTCTACTTCCAGACTATCACCCTCACCTTGTTTGTTGAGAAATGCTTATGTCAAAAGACTTTCAGTGAAATTGGTCAAAGGTGATGAGAGATCACCCAATCAGATTCCCCTGAGTAAGATATTGTAGTCAAGGTTTGTTGTTTGTTTGTGTGTGTTTTTTTTTTTAAGGGGTGGAGTTGTTTGTTGGGTGTGGAGATAGGGGTTATATCATTTGTATTGATTTGTAATTCTGTATGCAGTGTCTCATTGTCAGGGCTGGTCACTAATTGTTTAGTAATGGTTGGGGACCTTGGAGCACAGAGCTCAGCTGTGAATGTTTATTGCATGATGGGGAATGGGAGAGAACAAAAAAAAAAAAAAAAAAAAAAGAAAGAAAGCCCTAACAATGTTAGATTAGAACTACAATGTTTAGTAATGGGTTGGCGGAGGATGACTAAAAGATGGACGTTATGGGAATGAACACAACTGCCTGATTTATGCTTTTTGCTACTCTGATGATCATTGCATATTTTTATTGTTTCTGATACTCTTTTTTTTTCCTTTTTTTTTTTTTTTTTTTTTTTTTTCTATCCCACCCCCTCAGAGATACTAATTCAGTTACCTGTTGTTTGGCCAGCTAGATGATCAAATTTCAAATCTAAATTGTTTGTTTACTTAAAATAGTATATTTATAAGAAAATATATTGTTTAAATACAGTGTCATAAAAAGGACTTCAAAGGGTTCGGCTTATAATCTTTTCCTATTACTCAGGGGTTGTTGCCACACAAAAGGCCTCATGACACAAACACTCATGTCAATTTCACTTGATTTTTGTCTACACGTGGTTTGTATGTGTGCATATATTTTTTAATTCAATGGCAGATTTAAAAATGAAGCAGTAAAAAAAATTTTTTAAATTTTAAAATGATGTTTTCATTAATTGCCAAATAATTTCAGAAAAGTTTAATAAAACCTTATAATTATTTGTTTTTGGGGTTTTTTTTTGGAGGGGGGGGTCTCCATTTTAGGTTTATTGTTTGGCCCAGGGTAGAGATTGTCCAGAATGAGTAGGAGGGATAATGTATTATTCCAATGTCTTATTTCAAACTCTGTCAAATTGTGTGTGTATATATATATATATATATATATATATATATATATATATATATATATATACACACAATAAAATAATGACGGTTTTTGATGTTAAAAAATACGTCAAAAACTATCATTATTTTTGCACCAACCTAATATATATATATATATATATATAATGTAAGACAATAGGAAAACTGTATTACTAGCCAATGCATTTCATCCAATGTGGAATTTTTCGAGGCAAAACAAAATTAATTTATTAAAACAAAGTAACTATTAACAACAAACAAAATGTCCTTAGCAACTAGAAGTTAGAAAACGATATTGCATTCATATTGTCAACTGAAAATTACATCAGTATGAATAGGATAGCATTTTCTAAATTCTTCTAGTTGCTAAGAACATTTTGTTTGTTATTAATAGTTACTTTGTTTTTAATAAATTCATTTTGTTTTTGCCTTGAAAAAGTCTACATTGGACGAAACACATCGGCTAATATTAGTTTTCCTATTGTCTTTTACCTTTATACAAATTGTCTTTTTCTACAGGTTAACTATGAGAAATTTTTCACATGCGCACACACACACATATATATATATATATATATATATATATATAAAATGTGGTGTGTGTGTATATGCTTGTAAATGGCACAAGCACATGTAAATCACTCGTGCATGATGCATGCATATGCAAAGTCACTGACAGAGAATTAGTTCTTATTTTAAAATATAGATTTACTACATCAAATTTAGTTTGGCACAAGGCCATAAGGATAGACTGACCAGTGAAAATCAAACCTGCTATTGTCTAATGATTGATTGATTCATTCATTTTCTATGGCTTATCAACACTTTGCAGGTTATTTAAAGCCATAAATTATTTTTAGATTGTATTTAAACCCAATTGAAATAGGAACTCTCCAATTAACAATTCTGAGCTATTATACATTACACCACCCGCATATCTAAGCACACAGCACCTGGTATTCTCAAGTGGTCACCCAGCTAGGTACTGGTCAGGCTCGATGTTGCTTAACTTCATTGATCCTACAGGCACCTGTGTTTCAGCATGCTATGTTGAATTAAGTGCATTCGCAAGGAATGGCCTTATGTGGAAAATAATTGTTGTGCATAATAAATTATCTTTTATTATTAGGCAGTGGACTTATACATATGAACTATGAATATATAATTTAAGAAAGAATGCACATAGGTATCTCAACTATAATCACTGACCAAAGGCCATGAGGAGGTGCCGAAAACCTCTCTACCTAACAAGTGCTTGAAAAAAATTAAAACAAACAAAAAAAATAAATAAATAAATAAAAACTGGTATTTGGTCAGATTTCGGGACATGGAGCTGTCTGAGAACTTTTTCAGAGTCCCCCTCCCATAAAATTATATTTAGCCATCTTTATCATTACTACTCCCCCCTCCCCACTATTCATGAAGTAAAATATTCTTGACAATGACCTATTTAGATGAAATTGTATAGAAAAAAAACAAAAAACAATTGAATATTGACTTTATTATTGTTAGTATTTAAATATATATATATATATATATATATATATATATATATATATATATATATATATATTTGTTATGTAAATGTCATTTACATTTTTATTTTCTTCTGAAATCATTTTGCCTTTGGTCATTGAACCACTTCCCAATAGCCTCTTCTTCTTTTCACTTCCTCTTTTTCTCTCACCCCCTCTACTTCAGCCTTCTCCTCTCCTCCACCCATTTCCCCATTATCACCCAACCCATTTTTTTTTTCTCACTGTGTTCTTTTGTTCACTATTATAATACGTCTGTAGATAATTCCTTGCAAATAAAAAGACTGTTGTTGCTGCACTGTCTTTTGTCAGGATTTCTCAAACAAATGTAAATCTAGGCCTGCAAAGATCATCGTGCAGTTGAAAGAGTACATTAACTCTCTCCCCCACCCCCACCCCTTTCCACAACTCACAACCTCCTCGTCGGACAAATGATGTTGGAGTCAGAACATCTAATAAACTAATTTTCTTTTTTTTTAACTCTTTATGACTATAAAAATAAAAGCATTAAGTTCTGAAACGATTACATCAAAAAGATCTTCAGACACGGTTTGAGGTATATTCATTTTCAGTCTTAAAATGCATGTATCCCCCTCTCTCTCTCTCTCTCTCTCTATATATATATATATATATATATATATACACACACACACACGCAAGTTTGGTTAAAGACCACAAAAAGCTCTTTGTTAAAGGTTTTTGTGTTTTTTCAAAAAAATATATATATATATATATAAAAAACAATATATAATTTTTTTTTTTTTTTTTTTTTTATATATCAAGAACAGTTTCGAAGGAAAGACATATGACAAAGTGGAAAAAATTTTGAATGATGCATTTTCTACCCTAGAACTTCATCAGACTAGATTTGTTGGTGTTAGTAGGCATGTGCACAAAAACACAGGGAATTATGAATTTAGAAAAAAATTATTTGTTTTTTTCCATCACTTGTGTTATTAAATATCCGACATTATGGTAACTGATTATCTGCCTAGAATGGTGAAATGTAAGAACCTGGATGCAATATTATTGTGGCTGAACTAGCAATTAAAGCACTTTCTAGACATTTTCATCTTAGTGAATTATTTTCTCTTTTAATTAGTGTAGCATTTTTTATGTCAAAATTTTGGTCAGTCTTGTGTTTAATGTGTTGTCTTTTTTAAAATGTCTCTTTTGTATTTTTATTTTAAATTCTTGAAGTTTCTTAAATATATTCTTTCTAGCATATATGTTATTGCATACCTATGGTCGATAATGGGTATGTCCCTATTCCCATGAATACAGTAATGAATACTGTATGTGTTGGTCTGCGGTCTGCAGTTAGATTCATTGTAGAATTCACTTGAGTCACTTCTAGCAGTTGACTACTTCTTCTATGCATCGCTGGCAAATCTTATATGTGTTGTTCTTGTCCTAAGTATTATTGTTCATTACCAACTTTCGTGTGATTATTCAGTAACCTTCCTTAGGTTACAACAATATATATATATATATATATATATATATATATATATATCTCACTTTAAATGTTATTTTAAGTGGATACTCATATTTGAGTAGACACTTCATCTATTTATTAAACAGCATATTTATTTTCATCTATTGGCCTGAATGTACAAGAAATCTTATTAAAGAAAAATATGTGCTCTTCAATAGGATTGAAACCTGCTACTCCTCTGCTAGAGTGAAACCATTGTTATATCTGACATGCCTTAACTGACTCGAACATAAAGATATACCACTCAATCAAGGCCTGAACAGTGTCTTTAAGTGAAATCCTTCACGTCATAGATTCCTCAAAATTATATTTGCTGTTTTGCATCTAAATGTAAACAAAGTAATTTTGAAAGTAATAGATTTTTTAATATATATAAAACACAAACACAATAATGTTAACCCCGTACAAGGCCCAAGAGTCGCTCGAGGTAGAGGCATAGTTTATGGGAATATGTATGGAAGATGACGATTGATCCTAGACTTGAATAAGATTGTAGTGATCATGGGAACATCCACTTTGGAGTCAGTTCTACAAAGCAGCACTTCATGGAAAGAAGCTGTTCGAGTGGAACTTAGATATCAACAATGGAATACAAAGGAAATAAGTGATTCACTACAAGGTGTGTGTGGCATGGCAGGTTTTAGCCATGAAGGGTTAGGACTAATTTATATTCAGAAAGATTTTCTTTGCCATTTTGAGTAAATTTGTACCTGTATCAAATGTACCCTAAATAATGCCTACAATTCTTTTTGATGAACTTTAGACCATCAAAATTGTTTGGAATAAAAAAAAAAAAAAAAAAAATTCTCAGGAACTTTTGTTGGTTTTTAACCAAATTTATATAATGTAAAAAATTGTTGTCTAATTGTATATGTGTGGGTGCCCAGGTATTAGTGATGTGAGATATATATATATATATATATATATATATATATAATGATAGTAGCTCATAAGTCCAAGGAATAAATATAATTTGTAGATAAAAAACAAGACGTGAGACAAATAACAAACTGGCACACAAACATGTACATCTATTCATTTTTTTTTTTTTTTTTTTTTTTTTTTTTTTTTTAAAGATTTCACCCCAAGCAAGGCAGGAAGCACGCAAAGGGTTACAGAGAGTTGGAGCTAGAGCAAATAGGAGTGATAGAAGAAAGGATGAAGAGAAGGAGAGGTGATAGATCAGGGCATTTGGAGATGTCGATTGACATTACATTTGAATAGTTGATTATAGCTATCAAGGAAACAAGAAATGGGAAGGGAGTTCTACAGGCGAGAAGTGCGAGACAGTCTACTGGAGTAGAAGAGACGGCTAGTTAACAGTGTTAACATTAAGAGGGTTAGAGCAAGATGCAAGCCTAGTTGAACACTTAAATTTATGAATTCTGGGAACCAGCGAAAGCAGCTCATCGGAGCAGTTACCATGAAATTTAAAAATATAATATAAATGGCATGATGTATAGAAAATATGTAATGACTGATATGTATAAAATATAACTATTTAACTATTAGGTAAGAAGAGGTATTAAAAAAAAAAAAAAATGATCAAAAACTACAAATTGGTATAAATTTTTTATATATATATATATATATATATATGTATATTCACTGATGACACACATCTGTGTATCTAAACACACACACACACACACATATATATATATATATATATATATATATATATATATATATATATATATAAATTGTGTCTCGGTAGCAATCCCTCATTTATACATATTTCATTAAAGATGACTGACCAGGCGCTGCTATTTAGCTTTTATTCAATTTTTTTTGTGTTTGTATATAGGATTTCTTTTCTGGATATTGTGTCTATAAAAAAAAAAAAAATACAAATGTTCTATATATCCAACCACTTTCAACTATTCAATTAGCCATTATCAATAATGTTTTTTATTTTTAACTTAAAGTGTAGACTTTTTTTTTTTTTTTAGATATTTCATACTTGATGTTATCAAGTGTTGGCTTTTTCTTTTTAATTCTTAGTGCTTCCATTATTTTTAATCTTTTTTTTTTTTACATGTGGATGAGACTATTGTACTTGTATTTTCAACAAGGATGACGCAGATGGACTTTGGCAAGTTTCCATGTATGTTTAAATGAATCTTAATTGAACTATGGTCAGACAGATGTTATGAGTCTTCTTGATAGACATTTAGTGGTATGTCTAATATACTTATTCATGAATTTGGTTTGATCAGGAACACAGATCCTTAAATGTCATGTGAATTCATAAATGATCTTGATTCTCTGTAATTTGGATCTTGCAGTTGACTTATTATTGTTGACTATAAGGTTAGCTGTTTTAAACTTTTTATAGTAGATAATTTAATTTTTTTTTTCTGTTTGACTGCGGTTGTTTATTTCTTTATTTTTCTAAGGAAAACTTCATCCTGCTTATGGTTAACATACATTTGATTTTTATAGAAAATGTTATTGTTTTTATCTGTGTGTTCCATGTTGTTATTGGTTACCTTAGAGAGAAATAGTCTAATTTGGTGATCTATAAGGTAGTTCAAAAAACCATTATTAACTCACATCTGTTCATGTTGAGCTCTTTAAAGTAAAGTAGACGAAAGGAGGAATTCTTGTGCACTCACTAAGAAATTTTTTCATTTTATATCTAAGTGAACATTCAGGTGGCAAGAATTTCTACTTGTAGGTATTTTGCATAATGAGGTAGTGAATGGGTTATAAATAAATTCTACAAGAACATCTAAGAATGGGAGTTTCTTTTTTGACTAAGTTCTAGTTCTTAATTTTGACTAGGTTTACATCTTTTATGTACAAAAAAAAGCTTAATCACAGTAACTTGTCAGTTTTTAATGCAACTTGTGTGAGTATGTGTGTGTGTCATCCACATACAGGAGTGTTTCACTGTATCACAGCTCATCAGTGTAGTTAGACATCTGATTGCTTCAAGCCAGGCTTGAAACCCAAGTGATTTGGCATCAGTTGGAGTTTCTACCTGAGCTATCAGCGCACAGCAGAGGGAATGGGAGATTCTAGGGAATTATTTTTATGAATGTAAACAAATTCCAGAAAGCCATATTGCTTGATTCATTTAATGAAGAGTGTTGCGTTAGCGGAGATGGCAGCAGTTTAGAATTACCCTCTCTCTCTCAACAGTACTCAACTGAAATTATCGAGAGCATAATAATGTCATCCACATACAGGCCTGTTTCATTATATCACAGCTCATCAGTGTGGCTAGACATCTGATTTTATATATATATATATATATATAAATCTTGGAAAAGGTATGAATCCCTCTCTTCTTTCCCAGCTATGAGTAAATAGGACAGGCCAAGTCCTATAGCCTTGGCTGGCAATCACTCTAGTAGGACCACTCTGAATTTATAACCTGCAGGTAGTCTGGCTGTTGGTTCTAAGAAGTGAGCTGCTTGACCCTCTTATGGCAAAAAAATGGTGGGAGAGTCCTGTGTGTGTATATATATATATATATATATATATATATATATATATATATATATATATATATAACCCTATCATATTCTTTCTTTATTTTTTTCATTTGTTTTTTGGGTTTGTCTAGTAAATATTTAATCTCTTCTTAATTACATGAAAAAAACCCAAATCCCAATAGTTTTTTTCTTGAAATAAAGGAATATGTGAATCTTTGTGTGTGTGTGTGTTTTTGTTGTTTTCCTCTCTTCTTCAAGCTTTGATCACTGAAACTGTTTATTTATATATATATATATATATATATAAAAGAAATATAGTCTTAAGGTGTGCTATATTTATGGAATAAAGTGCTCAATATCAGAGATAGAACGTGTGTAAATATAAAAGTGAACATAGAAGTCAACACTTAAAGGCTCTAAGTGTTGACTTCTATGTTCACTTATATATATATATATATATATATATATATATATATATACACACATTATCTGTAATTTATTTTAAATTCATATCTCTTTTTGCCTATGTCAGTGGTGATTGGAAGTTACTTTATGCTGAAAAAACAAATCTTAAAGAATACGTTTTTTAAATATCTATGAGAAGAAAATGTTATAATGAATTTCTTTTCTTTTTCTCTTCAGGCATGGATTTGGTGATTGTCGAAAGCCACTGCATGAAACAGCTGTGCTTTTGGAAGAGATTGTTCATTCTCAGATGGTTTCCCTGGTAAAATATCTTTCTGTCCATTTTCTCTCATTATAACTTGCCTGACAATTTACCTTTTAATATCTTTTGCTCTTGTATTGGTTTTCATTACAATATACAAGTGTAGGTACCTCCAAAAAAGAACACTACCAAGGGTTTAAAATGTATTTTAAAAATTAAAAATCTTTATTGAAGCTTTTATATTAGTTTTAATTCCAGGCTAATAGATTAAATTTAATATTTCCAATAAACAAAATACTTTGCTTTATTTAAAAACTAATTTAAATTGATTGGAATTGTTTTTTTCTTTTTAAATTGCTAAAATCGGCCATATTGACAAATCCGTTAGCACAGCATAATTCTCTTTGACATTTGTCTATATTTATGAGACGAGGTATTGTAAATACACTATTTATGTTATTTGAACAGTTGTCCTCATCTTTATTCACAACATTTCGACCATTGTACACTTTGGCTTTCTTCAGGTGTTATCTGTTGGAATTTTGAACTGAACCCTTTATTTAGTTCACGGAGTTAGATTGTTCTAATTGTACATACCATGCCTTAGGATATCTCAGTTAATTCCCCTTGAAAACTCTCCAAGTTTTTGTTCTCTTCACAACTCTTTGAGTCAAGTCACTTTTGGATCAGTCAACCAACACTTTTATTCACTGGAAGGAGGACGGAGTGTGCAACAACCAAAACATTGTGAATGTTGCAATAAAGATGGGGACAAGAGTTCGAACAATGTAAATAGTGTAAATAATTCTCTTTATTAAAAAATCTTTTAAAAATAAAATATACTTTTCTGAAACTTTGAGGAAAAATTAACTGATATAAAGTTTAATTAATCTGAATTAAAACAAATATTACTTTTAGTTTAGAATATCACTGAAAAGCATTTTTTGAATACAGGTAGGTGTTTTTATGAGGTGTTGATTTATCGATATCTTAATGTTTCACATTTTTAAGTAAAGGGCACATAACTGTAAAATTACTTGACAAATAAAACATGTATGCCATTTTTGTATAATTTTTTAACTACTCAGTAATCTTAACTTAGAATCTTTTCCTAAAGTTTTATCTAATATTTTATTGAATTTTATACAAAGGGGCATCACATGTACTGCAGCTGCAGTAGAACTGGTGTGTCTTAGGCAAAATAGCCTGATGGATCCCAACCCTCCCCAGGCTGGTTTGAATTCAGAGTTTTCCTTCTAGACATGGCTACCAACCAAGGCTATAGAACTCAGTCTGTCCTACTATTTACCTTCAGCTTAGAAAAGATGGATTCATATCTTTCCCAAGGAAATTATTTGAACTTGGCTTTCTGATTTGGTAGTTTAAATTCTCCACAGACTTGTGCTTATAACTAATATAAACATTAAACTCTAAAAACATTATTAAATAATTTTGGCATGGTGGGTAAGAGATATAAAAAATAAAAAAAAATTTGTAACTTGTCTGTTTAATTACTCAATTGAGCTGCAATTCGTTACTGCACCCTATCTTCATTTATGATTACTAAATATAATTTTTAATTTAATACAACCTAACCACTACAAATTAATATGGAATTATAAAAGATTTAAAACTTGATAAATTATCATTAAAATTTTAAAAAATAAAAACAATTCTTGTAAAAATTAAGTATTCCTCAAAAAAAATTTTTTTTTCTTCACACAATAGTGTCCATAATATAGCTTATTTATAAAAGAAATTAAAACCTTTTTCTAATTAAATAATGTGTTAGTTCTATTGCATTTTTTATTTTACAATTCAGAGCAGATTTTCTGTAATTGGGGATCCTGTTTGACAAAAAAATTTGATTGTTTATATTCTTGTAACTAATATAAACATTAAGCACTAAAAAAATTAATTCCACGAAATTTCATAAAATTAAATAATTATTTTGGGGGTTGGGGTGGGGTTAACCGATATAAAAAAGAAATATTTTTATTAAAATTTTCTAAAAGAAAACAATAATTTAATTGATTTGTGAATAAATCCTGAAAGTTTCATTAGCTGATTTTTGCAAGAATTTCCACATTAATGTGTTTTTTACTGCAAAAAGTTGCTCAAATTTCCCATACTAATTTATGGTCACATGTTGATGCAAGAAAAACAAAATTTTTAACCAAAATTTAGTAGGTTCTAAAAAGGATTAAAAACTATGATTTTATAACAAAAAATATCCTTTCTTCATAATAAAGATTTTGATGATAAAACTTTGTTTTAAGTTTGGGGCATTTTTTTATCATGTATGCTCATTTTTTAGCGAATCTTTGGAGGTATCGCTATAAGAGTGTAGGTGTGTGGATGCTTGTAATTCTCAAAGACACTTAAGTGTTTCCAAAGTAAACTTATATTTGATGTGTATCATGAAGGGTCCTTAAATTTTAATTTTTTTCTAAATTTTGACATTTTAACCAAAAAATATATAATAATTTTAAATTGAATTTTATATTTAAAACTGTAAGCATTTTTTTTCTTTGCTTTACTCACAATTAATTGATGTAGATGCAACGTTTTTATAAAAATTCATAGCACAATATTTCTGAATCCATTAACATAAACCACCCCAATTTTAGGGTGGTTAGCATGAATGGTATAGCCTATGAAACCTATGATTTATAAGTGGTTTTATTTTAATTTCTCTAATACTGGATTTGACAATAAGGGGTTAATGAAACCTCCTGCAAAAATAAGATTTGAAAAGCACTCAAATTTATACTTTTGAGTCCAAACCTCTACAGAATTTTTTTTGTAGCATTGAAGATTGAAAATAGCTTTCAGACTGCCATTTTGTCTCTTCTGTGACATTTCTTCTCTTCACTCTTCACTGCAATCCTTTGATTTGTCCTACAATCCATGAAAATGTTTAATTAGAAAGAAATTAGGTTTTTATAATCTCAAATATTTGCCAAAATGTTAGAATTAAATTCTTGATATAAAAGTCTGACTTGGCAAATATTCCTTTCTTACAGAAAGAAATAGAAAAAAAGTAATGTTTATGAGTGAGAGAGCTAACTTCAACTTGATTTAAAATCAAGGTTATCAATTTCCATGAATTCCTAAACAAATTGTAATGAGTCGGTGTAAATTTTTTTAATTTAGCATTAAAAATCCTTAGTAGATAAGATAATTCAGAATTCATCTCTTCTGCAACTTTCATTCTTTTTTGTTACAAATAAAATTAGTTCCAAGTTTAAATTAATTCTGCACCCCCTATTTATCAGCAACTTTGTACTGGTCATTTGCTGCTCTTCGCTCTGTTATGTAGGCTGTTCTGAAATAGTGAAGTTTGCTTAAAATGGCCAACAATAAGAGTAAAGGTAAATTTCTGTGTTAAATCTACAGCATTCAGTAAATTGGTAAATTCCAGAGATTTTATGAACTTAATTAATTTTAAAGGACATTTTCTCATCAAAAATAAAAAAAGGGACCAATTAAATGGCAATTTCCTTACAGCAAATATTTGGCATTCAGCAACTAAACAGTTACCGTTATGGTCATTTGAAATTTATAAAATTAGGCCACTTACAGCAATATCACATTGAAACATCAGTTTACATCTGATCACCAAAGTTAAGCAACGTTGAGCTTGGTCAGTACCAATATGGATGACCACTTGGGAATACCAGGTGCTATAAGCTTGAATCTGGTATGATAGATAACAGCTCGGAATGAGAAATTGGAGAGCAAAGTTAGAATATCAGTCATGTTTGTGAGATTCACTTATGTGTAAATACCATTTGTAAAGTTATAAATCTATTTCTTCTCCCACCCCAGCTATGGGTTAAATAACAGGACAGACTGGGTCCTATAGCTTTAGTAAGCAGCCATTACTTTCTGCAGTAGACTGGTCACCAATCGTGGGAATTCTTCTACCAAGTCAATCATGAATCGAAAAAGACATGCTCACCCAAGTATTCATCATGCATGGCACCTAAACAAAGTATCCTGGGTATGATGATAAACTACATCCAGTAGCATGGCCTCTGATCAAGAGGTTTTCAGGAGCATGGAACCACTTCTTAATTGCTGTTATTCCAAGGCCCACCTTGACCTGGGGTTTTAGCACCTGTTAGGGTCCTAGCTATGGGCAAATAGTGTTTAGAACCCAGTTTGAGGGTTCACTATAAACGTATAAAAATTGATTTTTATAGTAAAAATAACAATACATTTTTGAAAAAAAATCTATTACCAGCAATACATTTGACTGTCAACAAAAACCCTCTTTACAAAAATATGTCAATGAAACCTGACCTACGAACTGATTTCTTACAAAGAATACATATTCTATTCATATGAATCTATTCTAAAAATCTTGTTGGCATAAAATAACCCATAAACCCAGGCATGGCACCTCAACAAGGAAAGAAGAAAGACCTCTCCAGCCCACTGTTATTGCTCTTTCTAATATTGACAGGGGCGTCCTTCCAAACCTTTTCTTTAAGGTTGTGTGAAAATTTTGATTACATCATTATTTTCTTCTCTAATTACACATGCTATCCATTTTATTTGTTGCTGCTGGAATTCTTCAAGTGATGTGATTTTTGTTTTTTGGTAAAGTTCTTTGTGATTGTGTAGTGCCAGTCTGTAAGATGTGATGAAGTATTGTTTTCTTTAAGACCTAAAAGATGAAGCCATTTTTAACCATTGATTTGCGAAAACAGTTGTATCTATATTGTAGATAGTTTAGACATTTTTAGACATATTGTAGATAGTTTAGACATTTTTAGTCATATTGTAGATAGTTTAGACAATTTCTGAACAAGTTTGAAAGCATGCATGATGTCCACATGAGTCTAGATTCAACAAAGGCTTTTTAAGAAAACATGACTCAAGTTACTAGGTCAATATTTTACCTTTCTAGCATCTTGTAGTCATTTTGGACAAAAGTAGCTCTAGTGCAAACTAAATTTGTTATGACTGCTCTGTCCACTGAAATATTTGAAATGTTCAGAAATTTGTAAAGTGTTCACATTGTTAATTTTTATGGTGGCTTCAGAATATGTACCATCTATTGTCAAGTGATAAAGATTCATAGCTGCACAACCTCATATATAAGTATAATAAGGCTGAGCAACTTTGTACTGGCCATTTGCTGCTCTTCACTCAGACTTTGTTGTTATACAGACATTTCTGAAATAGGGAAATTTACCTTGTATCGGAAAGAGGTTGGATTTCAGCATTTTTAACAAATTATTTTCAGAGTGGTAGACATTTGCCTGGATGAAATAGTTTTTTCTCATACTTCTTACCTGTGGAACTCTTCTGGCTTCTTGTTTCCCTGCCACCTACAATCTTCAAAAATTTTAATCAACATCTTCTGTTTTCCTAAAGTCTGTTGTTTTTTTGTCTTTCCTCCTCACTAATGTCTTCTCATTTTCTTTCACTCCCATTAAGCCATTGCATCCTAGTGGCCTTATTGCCTTGCTTCGGATGAAATGATTAAAAAAAACAAAAAAAAACTTAAAAGTTCCATTTGTGATATATGTCTATCACAAATGGAACTTTTAAGTTTTAGCAGCCTTTTTATCATTTTTTAAAAATTTTTTCAAAATATTTTTCTTTCGTCTTCTGTTTTATTTATTAGTTGTATCAAGCATCTGAGGTTGCGACAAAGAGGAATGGACGCTTCATCAGTTTGGAAGATTTTTTATTCCTTCTCCGAAAAGACAAGGTCAGTGGCTATGGATCTTTGGGCCTTAATTAAAAAAACAAAAAACACATGAAGATACAAATTAATGAATGATGAAAAAAAAATAATTTACACATTTTTCAACATAATCTCCTCCTTAATTCATTGATGAATATTATAGTATAGATTAGGGGTCTCAAACTCGAGAAAAGAAAAGGCTATTACATGTTGGGGGAGGGTCATCAACTCCAGAGGGACCCCTATCTAGTAGAGGCATTTTTCTTGCATTATCACCTGGTTCACACACCTTCCCCATCTTTTGAACAGGAGTAGAGGTTTTATCCTTCGTTTCTTGTTTAGGATCGGGTTTCCTGTTCCTTTTCCTGAAGTTTTCTCATTTTCTTTCACTCTGAGTAACCCCTTGTGTCTTGGTGGCAAAAGTTTTCAACGGATGTCAGCTTCCCCATAATATGAGTTGCCAAATATATTTTTTATAAAATTAGAAAGTTAACTATACAAGTTCATTTAACAAGTATAGAGGCTATATTTTAATTCTCTTTTTTGTACAAAGGTAAGAATATTTGCTCTACATTTCTTGCAGAAATGTTTTTAGATTAAATATGATTAGATTGGCCAAAAAGTTCATTTGGTTTATTAAGAAAAATTACCTAAAAATTTAAAAATCTATTGTGACTAACTTTACTGAATATATTTTCCCATTTTCTTCCATCATTTTCCCATTTTGTTCCATGTTTTTCTTGTTTTCTCCATTTTCTTCTATCTTTTCCCCCCATTTTGTTCCATCTCCCCCCCCCCATTTTGTTCCATCCCCCCCCCCTATTTTGTTCCCTATTTTAGGAAATTTCATAATTCCATCCAACCAAAAAATTCTTTCTCAGCAAAAGGTACCATTGCAGTCTTCTAGGGAACTAATTTCTTATTTCCTCTTTCAATTTTGCCAAATACAATGGCTGAATGAAAAATTCCCAGTCAAGCTGTAACAATTTTCAGAAATATGTCAAATGAAGTTATCCTGATAGTTCAATGCACCATTTTTCATTTAAATAATTTCAGGCAAATCCTTTTTGTTGATTAGTGCTTTGAACTGGTCTATTTGGGAACAGAACTTTTGGTTCCTCCTGAAGGAACTCATAATAGAAAACTTCCTTCCACTCCTACTATGTACATAACATTCTCAACTTTTGATGAAGACAAGCCTTTGCTACTAATATTAATGCTTCATTCAACTTTTTCCATAATCCCATGTTTCACAGTTTTTTAAAGGTTCACTTTTCATTAGCTACCTGAGTTTAAGTTAAATATTGATTATTTTTATTATCAAATCAAACCATATAATCATTATCAATGTGTATTTATACATTTCCTGTCCCATCTGTGGGAAACGGAGGTAAATCAACTTAAGTTAGTAAATTTATGAGTGATTAGTTCTCTTAATAATTTTAATAATCCATACAAACAAAATATTTATCTACATTTAAACAAAATAAGTTCCCGAACAAAATGAATCATTTAATCAGTTCCTCTTAGATGACAGTCTTATTTGTTCAAACCTTTCATGTGAGGCACTTAGATACCTTTGTCTATTAAGTGATTGTCTTGAAATAGGCTTTATTGTTGCCATCTTTGTCATTCTGTTGCTGGTCTTTTTCTTCAAAGAAATATTTCCATTTCACTGTTATGATTAACACATACAATTTGAAGTAAATAAGCAGCAAGGAAGTCTTAAAGTATATGGTAACAAGAACAACACTTATAATCGGAATCAGAATGTGACAGCTGAAGTTTCTTGTACACATAATGAAGAAAGAAAGCTTGGAGAACTTGACACTCACAGGAAATATCAAGAGAGATTGGGAAAAGTGGCAGCCATCTATCTGAGTTTGTGAATGAAGGGTGGAATATGGGGCTCGAAGAGAAATGCTGCTAAGGGTCAAAGTGAATGGGAAGCTGTGGAGAGCCATGATTTCTCACGTCCTGAAGGGACACAGCACATATTAGTACTAAAATCTACAAGTGAGGACTTCAAAACAACTACCCACTATCCACAAGTGGGTAAAAAGGAAACTATAAATAAACTGTCAGGATCAAGTGCCCCATGACTGAAAGTTGTGATTTCCAGTCATGGGCCTATATTTAAGCAAATGACATTATATTTTTTTATTTTGTCTTTTAAACTAATGCAAAAGTCATTTGTCAAGCTCATGGAAATAATTTACAATATTTGATTTGGATATTTCATGTTTGTTGCAGCTCTCCTCTATATTGCATGATGTCGATAATTTCAACTTCTATCAAACCCCAAGAAACATCTCGCATGAAACAAAAAAGACACTCTCTGTTTTTTGATCGAGAAGGTATAACATTTTTAAAATATTTTTAATTCTGGCTTGTGGAAATCCCCTCTAACTCTATGCTTTCCAGCCAACTTTAATCTCCAAAAATTTAAATGCAATGTCAATCACTATCTACTGTCCTCCTAATTAGTCTTTTCTCTTCCTGCTGATCAGTAATGTTTCTGTTTTACAATTATCTTCTCCTCCTATACATATAAACTACTCCTTAAGGTAACCCTCTACCTTGAGTGAAAAAAAAAAAAATCTTCCACACCCAGTAACCTCCCGTGTCTTGCCTGGGGTGAAATCAGTTTAAAAAAAAAAAAAAAAAAAATCATTAAAAACAAGAAGCTGTAAATTTTTAATTTTTTTTTTTTTTCTTTTCCTTTCAGGTAAAGTTACGGCGTCTGCTTCGCTACATGGAATTGAAAGATCTAAAGACTTCTGTTCTTCGAGGTTTAGATGATGAAGAGACTGCAGAAACTGGTAAGTTTATTTGTTGTTTTGTGGTGGAGGAAAGATATAGCCTGTCTGACATGAGCTATCCATTGATTAAGACTTAAAGAATAAACACATTAAGAACAAATGTTATACATTAGAACAATGTTTATAAATTTGACAGGTTTCGCTTTTATTTCAGATTCTTCAGAAGTGGTTACTGGGTGTGGAAAAATGAGGAGGACATTAGATAGCGATTGACACTGCATTTAAATTTTTGAAGATTAAAATTGGCTTGAAAGCATTGAGTTCCACAAGCAAGAAGTGTGAGAAAAGAAATTGTTAGCATAGAATTTACAGTTACATCTAGCCAATTCAACTGTGAATTGATGCAATCTTGATGCCAATCTAGTACTCTGCTTAAATTTAAATTTTCTAAGTTCTATAGCAAAGAAAAATTGTCTCACATGACACAGTGAATTAACTATTTTATTTTATTTATTTTAATAAAAGTTTGTTGCTTTGTTTGGCTGAGAACTCTTTAGCCCCCTCCCCAATGTGTGTGTTTGTGAACAGTCAATATGCAGTGCTAATTCACCTCAGTTTCATGCCTCGATGCAATCTTTAAACTTTGAGGCATGAAACCGATAGTCACCATGCAGTGAAGATTCCTGTGTCCACACTGTTGATATCTATAAACATTACATCTCAGATAGACGGCACTCTTTCCCTATAAATATAACAAATTTTAAACTAATGTATAAAAAACATAGTCAAAACACTTGCACAGAATGTGTGTCTATGTACACACACACACACATTATATATATATATATATATATATATATATATATATATATATATATTGAACAATAAAAAATATTAAAAAATTAAAATTACCAGACACTCGGGGTTGTATATTAATATTTTTTTGTTTTATTATTTCAATTAGGTTCCTCAATTAGTTTCAGCCAGCATGGCCATCATCAGGAGAAAAAAATTTCTGCTTGTTAGTAGCAGTGAAATACAGGAGTGAATGGCTGTTTATGAAGAAAATTAACTTTATCTCTAGTTTTCATTTGTTTATTGTTAATTTTAGTCAGTCCTTGTGTTGGTCAAACGTCCTCTTTCAAGTTGTTTTTAAGCTGGGGGAGATTCATGTGTCACAGAATTCCATTTTTGGTCATTTTGACAGTTTTATTGGTTGCTAAGAGGGGGATGTGTGTGTTAAGTGTATGTTATCTTTTGTGTGTAAGAGTGTGTATGATGTCTGTAAGTCTATATATAAATAAAAAGATAACAGGAAAAACTATTCTTAGCCAACATGTTTCATCCTCTGAAGGACTTTATCAAGGCAAAAGTAAGGATTTATTTTGTTGCACATGTTTATATACAAGAGTAAGGACTTCATTGATTTATCAAGGCTTTTAAATTTGAGAATGTTCATGAATATTCATTAGGTGGTTAAAAAAATATATATTTTGTGAATATTACTCATCTACTTTTGCTTACCAGACTTTGAATTATGGCACTTGGTGTCCTCCATATATTTTCACTGAACACCACCCCCAAGACAGAGATATAGTTAGAAATAAAAATAGATCAAACACCACATTAGATGCAATGTAGAAAGAGCTATATTGGTGAAACATCTAGAAATCTAAAAGCCTAGCTCTATAAACATAAGTGGAAACAACATTGGGACAACCCTTTAAATTCACTCATAACACGCACAAACAGGCCATAACTTGAATTTTATAAATGCCACTCTAATTAGAAAAGAACATAATGAATTATGTAATAAATACTTAGAGGGTATTCTGATGAATATTTTTTTCATCTATGAACACATGTCAAACACACTCTATTATATCGCAAATTTTTATAAAATCCATACATAAAGAATCTATGTCTACCTACAACCACAGCTTGTGTAACTTAAATTCTTTCACCATCACACAAAACTTCCCCAAATCAACATATGGACAACCACCAAACATAAATGAAAATCCTTACTAGATGGTCAAACACACGCGCATAAACAAATGCACATTGTCATTCAAATCCCGCATAGACAAACTAGAAAGAATTATGATACAAATGCATAGATGAATTCTACACATGAATGTTGCTTGGCAGGACAGATACATGTGAGGCCTGCTTAATCAATGAAAAGTGAACAACACAATAAAATACTAGAATTTCCTTTTCTTCTCCATATTTCATTTTCTAATGAAGCTGACATAAAAGCAACACATGTTAAATTTATAAACATTTCCTATTTGTTCCTTATTCGATCATTCTGTTGTATTCAAATACATATTTGATCCCAATTTATAAATTATATATATATATATATATATGAGAGAGAGATATTAACAGTATAACCCATCTTTGACCAGGTCTTTCATTGCTGGGAAGTTTTACTGTTCAATTGGAGCAGTTTAAGGTCAACCCACACGAAAATCAATATTAGTAACAACATTTGGATGCAACTAAGGCACATCCCCAAATGGGGGGGGGTTAACAATCTGAATGGGGCGAGGGGCTAAAAATCAAACTGTATAATAATAAATAATATTATCGTAATAATTTAAACTATTTATTTTAATTAGTTTTTATGAAATATATATATCCAAGAACAGATAGTAAATAGTAAGATGTTGCTGAGAGTTATATTAGGTTGGTGCAAAAATAATGACGTAATAATGTCGTTTTTTGACGTTAAAAATACGTCAAAAAACGATATTATTACGTCATTATTTTTGCACCAACCTAATAATAGACAGGAAGTAGTGGAGAGCCATTGCCGCCAACAATTTAGACTCAAAACCAGCACTGAAGAATTATCTATCAAACAAAAAAAATTTCATCAAGATCAGATGAAAACTGGAAATGCATAAACATTCAATCGCACACACACACACACACATTTTGTGAATGATAGGTGTGTGCGTGTGCGTGCGTGTGCCCTTCATGCATGTGGAACACCCTTCCAATTTTTTGCTTCCCTTTGAATCTACAATCTTCAAAACTTTAAACGCAAACCCAATCACCATTTCTATCTTTATGAAGCCTGTTCCTTTATTGTCCTCACTAAAATCTTTTCGTCCTCTTCCTCTCCCAGTAACCCCTTGCATCCGAGTCGCATTAGGATGGGGTCAAATGATTAATAAAAAAACTGCTTTTATATATATATATATATATATATATATATATATATATATGAATAATAATATTATTTGATAATTTCCAAAGAGGATATGAATCCAGAGAGAGAGAGCTCAATGTAAGAACAGAGCAAATAATAATGATGAAAACAGAAAGTTTAGAAACCCATAGTAATATTTTATTTCGCAAGGCCGATTCCTCGGTCTTGAGAAATAAAATATTACTATGGATTTCTAAACTTTCCGTTTTCATCATCATATATATGGGAAGGTAGGTTCGAATCCTGCTGGAGACTGAATGTTTTAATAAAATTTCTCAAATATTCAGTCCAGTAGACAAAAATAAATATACTGTTTAATAATTAAATGATGCATCTACTCAAATACAAGTATCCACTAAAAATAATGTTTAAGTAATATATATATATATATATATATATATATATATAGTGTGTGTGTGTCATGCAGTAGAGAAGTTAACGTCCTAATAAAATTTCTAAAGAATATGTTGCTAACATTTTTAAATCAAAGCCACTTCAAAATGGGTGTAACTTTCAAAATGGAGCTAGGGCTGAAGGAGTGGAGAGACTCATTCAATCACAAATCCTTGTTCCAGATTTGCTGTGAAATAATTTTACAAAACAAGTTTTTCTGGTTGCCTTACAATTTGTTTGTAGCCGAGTGGCCCACTTAGAACCTTCAATATCTCCAGAAAGAGTGGATGATGAAACTGTAGTAAATACGCAAGGTGTTCAACTATTTATTTTCTTTGATCTTCTCTCATTGTCAATGTGCAAATTGTGCTCAGCCTTCTCTAAGTAGAAACAAATCTATTTGTTTTATTTTTTTTTGAGTCATTTATATATATATATATATATATGTGTGTGTGTGTGTGTGTGTTAGATGAGTCTCCTAATGGGAAACATCACCGGGAAATAAAAAGTGTCCAAGATGTCTTGCTCGTAAATCTCTACTCTCATCCATTTTTCTTAATCAAAATAAAAACTGTGTTTTCAAAACTTTTTCCTTTATTTTTCATTGTTGTTAAGTTTTTCAGCCATTTTATTTTTGTTTTTTGAGCGGGGGGTGTCACTTTCCATTTGTTTGACTTTTCGGAAAATAAAAACTGGTTTATATTTTTTTCTCATTGAATTTTACTTTTTTGCTGTATTTTTCTTCCCATATTTATTTATATATATATATATATAATACACACACACACACTACAGTTCGAAAGTTTGAGGATATCGCTGGTATATATGCAAATTGGCCAAAAAGTAGTAGTTTTGTACTTTAAATAAGAGAAAATTATTATACATGCTTAAAAAAAAAAAAGTTTTTTTTCCACTCTTCTGTCAAGTTCATCCCATGTTAATTTCAGGGTGGCTTCAAACTTTTGAACTGTAGTGTATAATGTATGTGTTTGTATATATATATATATATTTATCACATTAAAACTTATTTTTAGTGGATACTCATATTTGAGTAGGTGCTCTGTTTATTTATAAAACAGTATATTTATTAATTTTCATCTACCGGCCTCAATGTTTGAGGAATCTTATTAAAGAAATGTTTGCGCTGTCCTGCAGGAATCAAACCTGCTTCTCTCAGGGCAGAATGAGCTAACGTTTAGCCTGACACACCTGGCCAGCTTGACCCCAAACAGCTGTCAGTCAGGTGAGATCAAATTTTGTGCTTACAAGTGAAATTTCACCTTTCAAAGTTTTTCATATCTGCACAGTCTCATATCCAAACATGAACAAAGAGAATTTTAAAATGGATTTTTTTTTATTATTATTATTAATCCGACAGGTTATTATCACGACATTTTCATGGATATTCATATTTGAGTAGACAGACCACTTATTTATTAAACGGTATATTTACTTTTGTCTACTGGCCTGAATATTTGAGAAATTTTATTAAAGAAAGATTTACACTCTTTGGCAGGAATCAATTATATGTATGAAGAAATATAGTCTTAAGGTGGGCTATATTTATGGGATAAAGTGCTGAATATCAGAGATAGAGCATGTCTAAATAGAAAAGTGAACATTGAAGTCAACACTTAGAGGCGACAGGCTGTTTCATGCTAGACGCAATCTTATATAGATAGATAAATAGATATAAAATATGGTTATGCACTAAAAATAACATTTAAGTAATAAAATCTGTCAGATTAATAAAAATCTATCACTTCTTTAGAAATTGTTTTGTTTACATTAGGATATGAAACTAAGCATATATGAATTTTTCAAGAGTCTGAGAAAGATTTACATTTATAAGACACTATTTAACTTTGCTTTATGGCCAAGACATGTTAATTCTAATAATCGTTTCCCCTGAAGATAGGAACACAATTTCGAATCCTGCTGGAAAACGGCATTTTTTTTTCTCTAAAATTTCTCAAATATACCGTTTCATAACGAAACATAATGTCTGCTCAAATATGGGTATCTACTAAAAATAATGTTTAAGTAATATATATATATATATAGGAAATTGTAAGAGAAAAAAAAAAGAAAAGAGTTTATTTGTGAAGTGTTCCATCCATTTGGATGTCAACAGACTGTTTGTGTTTATGTTGTTCTGACTACACATGTGCATGAACGAGAGACACTGGTAGTTTCAAAATTTTTTGCAATCTAGCCAAATTCATCAATATTCTTTTTTTTTCATCTTTGTTTTTAAATATCTCACATTGTGATAACGGAAAATCTGCCAAGAGTTGGTGAAACATTTTAAGAATCTAGACACAAATTTACTGTGAACTAATTAGCACTAAGCACTTTCTAGACATTTTTGGCTTAGTGAATTATTTTCTCTTTTGATTAGAGTAGCTGGTCAGTTTTGTTATGGTGAACAACCAATGCATTTTGTGTGTTGTTTTTTAAAATGTCCCTTTTGTATTCATATAGTCTTTTGTTTAAACTTCTTGACCTTTCTCCAATATATTCTTTCTGGCAGTTAATAGAGTAAATTCCTCCTTCAAGTTTTGGTTTGATGTTTTGTTTTGCATTGATTAAGTCTTTTATTACTTTAGATGGAAAGAAAAAGAATATAGATGAATTTGGTTAGGCTTCAAAAAATTTTGGAACTACCAGCATCTTTCATTCACAACGTCAACAAACCCAATTCAGTGAAGTCCTAATGGAGGAAATGCATCACAAATAAACTTTTTCCATTTTCTCTTACAATTTTTCCCAATACCATTCTTGATATATAAAAATATATCATTAACTTATATATTTCATTGAAGATGACTGGCAATACACCATAATTAAGCTTTTTATTAAATTTTTCTTGCATTTGTACAAGTGATTTCTTTTATGGAAAAATTGTCCAAATGATCTTGGCTGATCTAATATTAGGTTGGTGCAAAAATAATGTCGTTTTCTCACATAGTAACATATGTGAGAAAACGGCATTATTTTTGCACCAACCTAATAGTTATTTTCAAGGCTGTTTTATTGTTTAAATGAATATGTAGAATTATATATATATATATATATATATATATATATATATAGGGATTGGAATCTTAATTTCTGTACATGGTCAGCACATTTTGGCCTTGTTAATAATTGATATTTTTAAGAGTTGATATCTTTTTTTACTATTAATGCTTGAAAAACCAATATTAAATGAATTTAGAACTGGTGATTATATTGTGAAATGTTCTTGATTATCAGAAAATAGGTTTTCCATTGAAATTTTAAATCTGTTATATTAATTTAAATATTAAAATATAGCAAATGGATTTATCCAAGTTTAGCATTACTGCCTGAGAAAAGGCCCCAGTTGTAACTTTTCAACCATTAAAAATCGCAGCTGCTTTCTTGGAAGTGCAGTCACATGAATGAAGGTCCACGTGATTTACTGGCTTCTTTCCAAACACTGTCTACAATAATAAAATCAGGAAGTCATGTCAAAGTACATTTACTTGTTCTGCAAATAAGATCACCCACTCCTAGCCCAAGAATCCAAATGGTTGAACTCGGAATTAGAATTTGAACTGAAGTAACCAAAGATACTGATGATTTTTTCCCCCCCTCTATTATTTACATACTTACTATAACAGTAGGTTGGAACTGATCACTTAGTTGGTATTGTGTTTTAGCAACCAAGTTAGTCATGTCATTGCAATTGTTGTGATTTTTTCTGTTTCCCTCTGCTTTTATGACAGTACACTTTTCTGGTTTTGACATCTAATAAATAATTCATCACATAAAGAATTTTTCCTTTTCCTAACCCAAAACTATTTCAAAATAACATGGCAGCTATTTCTTACCAGCCTTTATCCATAGTTGAAGAGCCCTAGTTCTGAAACCTTTTGTTTGTGATAAAGCACTTCATTAACTTGGTACATTATATTTTGAGTAGGAAATTGAAGCTAATAGACATAGATATTGAAGTTCCAATAAGAGGTGTGCTTTCCTTAAGTAGGTAACTGAGCCTTGGTTTATCATGATGGCCTCCCATGGCCAAATTCGTAATGGCATGCTTTGGCTATATGAGTCGTTTCCCCTAACAGCAAAAAGCAGATTATATTATTTTATTCGGTTGAAACATCTCGGACATTCATGAGTCACGCCACCATCACTGTCCAGGTTCAAGGTCGGAAGGTCATTAGGCTGGCATTCTGTGTCATAACATAGCTGGTCAATGTAGGTGATTGCTGGGTGACCAACCTGTCTTGCACCATGGCTAGATGTCTGGAGCAGTAAATTACTCACAAATTCTTGTTTTACTCACCAGCTGTGTTCTGAAAAGTGCATTTTGTATTCACGTAATATTGTAAAAATATCAGAGATTGGTTCATAGAGCCGTGATTTGGATGTTATCTCCAAGAGATGTTAAGTATAGCATCCAAGTCTAGGTTCCATCAAGCTTAGATTCTAGACTTTTAGTTAATGTCCAAGCAGTGGCACCACACATTAACACCAGCTCTACAGTGGCTCGAAAGAATCTCCACTTGAGGTTGTCTGGTAGATCAGATTTCCAGATTACATCCATTTTACTCAATGCTTCCTAGGTATATAAAAATACAAGTAGATTGACAATTACTAATATTAGAAATTAAATACTAAATTATGAAAAAGCACTATGAACCTGTTATGATGATCAAATGGCAAAACCAACTGACACTGAATACAAAGGCTCCAAAAATACATCACTAATGTGCTTCGGGAGTTGGTTATGTTACTGTCATCTAGTAACGATCCCTGGATCAGTTCATGAAACGGATTCAGTAGGCATGAAGAAGAACTGGCATCACAGAGACAAAACACAATAACCAACAGATATTCCATATCAGCCAAATCATCTTGAAATTGTTTCATCCACTAGACAAGATGGTCAGCAATTCTGAAACCTCCTGATGAGTGGATGGAACAATTGCAAAATGGTTAGTCTATGAAAGTCCAGAGTCAAGGTGTTTAATATAACATCAGTCAGCTAAGTGACAAATTTTATTTGCATTAGTCCTATTAATATTCTATCTCCAATATTGAGCACTTTATTGAAAAGACTGCTTGTCTTAAATGTCTTTTCTTTCAGACTTCCACTGATTGACAGCATTTCTGGCTTTGCAATACCTTTATTATTTTATATATATATATATATATATATATATATATATATATATATATAGTGATTGATTTGTTTTTTATGACTTATCAACTTTTGAAGGTTATTAAAGCCAGAAATTATTTTTCGCTTGTAACATTTTTGAGGGGAGATAATGGTTTATAAGTCCTATTAATTAACCTATAGCAGGCAGAGAAGAAATCTTTCCCAAGGGTATTTGCATGTAATCTGCATCTGCTGGAATTAAAATTTCTGTGCCATCATCCATTAAACCACCTGGACATCCAAGCTTACAGCATCTGGCATTCCCAAGTGGTCACCCATCTAGGTATTGACAAGGTTTGATGTTGCTTAATTTCAGTGGTCATATAAGAACTGATGTTTCAATGTGATATATACACACACACACACACACATATATATATATATATATATATATATATATATATATATATATATATATATATATGAAAAGTGTCTTCAATGGTCTGCTTCTACTTAGTTTCATGTGCAAATTTTGTACACGATCCTCAGGTGGCCAATGATATATGCTGTAATGGTGGCTTTAAATAACCACCAGAGCTAACATAAAATTCTGGGTAACCAATATATCAATCAAGCTTACCATGGTTGGCATCCAATGTATGCAAGTTAACAATCACAGTCCTGATATTGGGATGGGGAACCAACTGAAACACCAAAAAATAACAACTCCTCTCATCCATGAAAGTGCTCTGCAATAAATCCAAACACAAGCTATTTACTTTAATGATAACTAAAAATACCCACTAAAGAGTAAAAAGTGGACTTTGTGGGGGTCACAAAAAGTCTTCAATGTTTGATAGCAGAGCAAATATTAGTTTTGGGAAAGGTTTCTCCAACAGTTGGTCTCGACTCGGTTTTATGTGATATTGTTCTGGTAGAATCTGTGGTAGTGGAAAGGTTGATGTTTCTAAATTTTTTTTATATCTTAAACTGCTCTACATTTTAATTTTTGGAAAATTGTATTGAGCACTTTTTTTAATTAAGCCATTCTTTTTGGCAAACATTTTTCTGTCAAAGGTTGAATTATTTAAAGCATATATATATATATAGCTTGTAACATCGAATACATCAAAAACCAGGTTAGTATTGTTTCATCATCACCAATCTGACCCCAAGTTTTCTACAGTCACAATTGAACATCTTTGGGATCTTACATTCAATTCAAACCTCAAGTGGAACCGATCTATACAATTTGTTGCTCAAAATGCTGCAAAAATGGTCAGCTCCTGCTATCCCTCTAAGAAGTACATGTTTCCTTCTGACATTCTTTGTCATTAGAAGAATCAGGAGAGTTCATTAGATCCAAAATGGAGTATTGCTGCTATGTTTGGGCTGGGTTTCGTAGTGTTCAAAATTGTTGATGCCTTTTTGTGGGGGAATGCTTGTTCTCTACTTTGCAGCCTCTCTTCCATATGTGTATTGAGTGAGTTTTAGTGTAAAAATAAAATTGGTATGTATGGTACAACAAGCTGCTATTTCTTTTTGTCTGTTTTTTTTCTACTTTCATATTTTTTTCTTTTTCTTTACAGCAGCAGAAAAACAAGCACAGCCTCCACAAAAGAAACGCCGAAAACTTTGTTATGATTTTATAGCGTCATTTGATCAAACAGGTAAATAATAAATTTATATTGATTTATACCTGTTAACTTTTTTTTTTTTTTTTAAATAAAAAAAAAAATTTACTCAATGATTCTGCTGGTGTTATTTTGATAGTATGCAAGGAAAGATAAATCATGGATGTTATCAAGCAATAAAAATGGGGTTGGCAGGACATGTATCAAAAAGAAAAAATAACAGATGAAGCAAAAGGATGCTTGATTGGTTTTCACTGGATAACAAAAACAGTAAATGACCAGATAGAAAACAGAAATAGAATTGAGGGGTCAGAGAATAGCGCAGACATGGTTGGGAAATGTCTACTCCATCAGTGGACACACATTAGCTGCTGATGATGATAATCAACTCTGGAGTTCATACCAAGCAGAATAAGGTTTTCTGTTTGCCATTTATGTTCACCCAATTCATGCAAGCACTGCACATATCTCTTCCTGCTTATCTGAGTGAAAATTACTAATACTTGATTTTAGTTGGTAGGTTTTATATCATGACAAGGAACTAGTCTATAAATTTATACATAACAATTTAACAAATGCATTATAGTCATACACAGAAATAAATTTGAATAAATTTTGATCTAAAAAAAACATGCCACACTCATCAAAAGAGAAAGTAATTTACTCAGAAGGAAAATCCTTGAGAGTGCCATCATTGAATATTATCAAAATATCAATCAAGACCTCGGTTTTCTTCCCAATATCATCTTTTCTGAAAGAATTACTACTTTCCCAAGCCAACATACACAATCACAAATATGTTGGAAAAATCAAAAGAAAAAGGTTAAATCCATCAGCTTATGGTTTTGAAGATGTACATCACATCACCTCCAACTCATACCATAACAATCTAATCCCAATCTAAATATTCATCTAAAAAAATATATCTCTTAACTATTACTTGCTCACTTTGAATTATGATACTTTGCCCTCAACATGCTTTGACTGACCTTTCAACCACGTGATGAACATTCATGAATTTTCTCAAATTTAAAAGCCTTGATAAACCAATAAACCTTGCTTTTGTATATAAACACATGCAGCAAAATAAATCCTACATTACCTTGATAAAGTCCCTCAGAGTACAAAATATATTGACTAAGAATAGTTTTTCCTCTTGTCTCTTTTTATTCATATACAGTGGAGGGGGGACAAATATTCAATTTTTATTCATTAGTTGGAAATACAATAAATTAAAAATTTTTATGTGTACAAATATTTGTTTCCATCCCACCACTGTAAAGTGTGTGTATGTGTGTGTATACATACACACATTCTGTGCAAGTGTTTTGGCTGTGGTTCTTGTATTGTTTTCAAAAAAAAAAAAAAAAAGGTCATCCTGGTTATTACTGTAAGCTAATTGCTTCTAAGGCAAGCAGTATTTGTGATGAAAGTACTAAATATTAAGACAGAGGCATTAATAGTAAGAACTATACTTAAACGTTCAACTTATCTTTTCCAACTCTGAGTTTCACAGAGATAGTTTTCACTCATCACCATGCTTGATAGTAAAACTGAATTTATTTTTTATATTAATTCAATTTTACTATCAAGCCTACTGATGAGTGAATACTATGTCTGTGAAACTCTGAGTAGGGACAAGATTCATAAGCATTTAATTTTATTTGTTTCTATCACTCTCTCTCTCTCTCTCTCTCTATATATATATATATATATATATATATATATATATATATATATATATATATATCTTATTATTCAGACTATTATCCTCATCTTCATTGCCATATTCACAATGTTTCGGCCATTGTACACTCTGGCCTTCTTCAGGTGATTGGAATTTCAAACTGAACCCCTTATTTCATCCACCGAAGTAGATTGTTCTACTTCCACATGCCACGACTCTTCCCGATGTCACAGTTATTTCCCTTTAATTCAACTCAACTGGTTAGATCCAGGGACTAGACCCAAAGAGTTGAGAGTTCAATACCAGGCTACAGCAGTGGTGAACCAAAAAAATTGAAGAGTTATAATGTAAATAATCATAATATTAGGTTGGTGAAAAAATGTCGTTTTTTGACGTTCAACTTCAAAAGAAAACGACATTATTTTTGCACCAAACTAATACCTCATCTCAGAGATATAGACAGGTGTTTTTTTTTGTTTTGTTTTTTGTGATTCCTGTTCTTAAACTACTTTGTTTCTTATGTGTTCTGTATGTAGAATTCTTAAATTTGTTGCAAGAACCACATTCTCTTTTACTGCTTTTCTTCATTTGTGATGAATGTGTCCAACTAATTACTATAGAGAGGATTAGACATGTGTAATGTAAATTTCTTATTACACTTTGCATTGTCTGTTAGTACAATACTCATGTAGTTAAATTTCCACACTTGATATTGACATCCCCAGTATGTAACTCTCACCATGGGCTGCCTCTTTTTCTGATGACCAGGCACTCCATATTCTTAGTTATTTATTAGTCCTTTCTTCTTGCTTCCCTCAACTACCTTGTATAATAGTACTTTCAGTTTTTGTTCTGAATCTGCAATCAACACATTGTTTTTGCTGAATAGTATATGTTAAGATTATATCCACTAATCATAAATTCTTAGAGATTTTCTTGTCATCTGTCTCCACCCAACCGTTTTTTTTTTTTTTAGATAATGATTTTAGTGATACAAGTCTTACTAATTAACCCATAGCTGTGGGAAGAAGAGATTCATGTTTCTCAAGGGTATTTGTGTGTAAGTGAATATAACAAACCCAACTGAAATTAGAACTCAGCTCCATGATTAGCAGTTCCAAGCCATCATCCATTACACCACCTGCAGATTCAAGCTGACAGCACCTGGTATTCCAAAGCGATCACCCATCAAGGTACTGATAAGGGTGGATATTGGTTAACTTTGGCGTTCATACGAGAACCAGTGTTTCAATGTGAAGTGTCCACATCTTCATCTTACTCATCTTGGGAAAGACCAAAGTTTATCCACTATATATGCACATTAGGCAGGTTTCCAAATATTATACATCAGTTTTCTAACATGAATTTTGTATTAAAGGGTGAATTTCTGTATCCATATAACATTGGTTGTATAAGTTTAGATGTTAATGCACCATATAAATTTGGGAATCTGATTAGCATGCTTTTAGTATTTTCTATTTCAATTTATTTATTAGAGTGAATTTGAGGTTTTTTATGAATTCATTTAGTATTAGATGCATACAATTGATTTTTTTTTTTAACTAATGTTCGCTCAATACAAGGCCCAAGAGCTAATCAAGGTAGTGTTACTGTGTGGAGTTGTATTAGCACAGGAAAAGACAAACGTTAGGAGTATAGAGTTGAAGTGGGTTTTAGAAGCAACCAGAAAGCCAATCCTAAACTTGAAAGAAGGGATAAACCTTTACTCCTACTCAAAAGACTGGGCAGGAGTGTGAACTGGATGATAGGTGAACCTATCTGCTTGTATTGATTGAATTGCTTCCTTTTTTTTTTTATGGCTTATCAACTATTTCTCTCTCTCTCTCTCTCTTCCATTGGGGCCGTTCATTCTCTCTCTTCCATTGGGGCCGTTCATTCTCTCTCTTCCATTGGGGCCGTTCATTCTCTCTCTTCCATTGGGGCCGTTCATTCTCTCTCTTCCATTGGGGCCGTTCATTCTCTCTCTTCCATTGGGGCCGTTCATTCTCTCTCTTCCAGTGGGGCCGTTTATTCTCTCTCTCCCTCCCAATTGGGGACATTCAATCTCTCTCTCTGCCAGTATGGCAATTCATTCTCTCTCTCTCTCTGCCAATGTCTCTCCCTTCTCTTGCTATCCTCTTCTTAATTTTCATTTTTTATTTCCTGTTGAGTGCCGATTATCTTCTTCATTAATGTTACTCCCACCCATTTAATTAATATTCCTTAGAAGCCAAGGAAAATTGTGCTGTGGATGTGAAGGGATGGCAGCTTCTGTAAAGTCTGAAAATATCAGTACATTTTCTTTCTGCTTTCTTGCTTTCATACCTACATCCTCCCCAACCATTCTGTGGCTGCTGGGGAAGATGACATCTGGGGAAGAAGTTCCATGTTGTGGTATTGTGGTTTTTTGGCAAAATCCAACCAACACCTTATGCTTTTTCACTCCCAGACTCACAGAGGGTGGTGCCATGTTTACATAAGGGGAGATTTGAAGTAGAGGGGGACGATTGGCAGGAACTATGAAATGTTTACTTTCGCTTAGTGCTTACCCCTGATGTTTATTGTACCCCTACCCAAACTCTGCTCTACTCTGCATTTGTGTGTGTGGTGGAATGAGGTGCACTATAAACTTGACAAAGTGCACCCATTGGTCACCGCACACTCGGTGCACTAATTAAGGTGCCAGTTGTGTTTGGTGCATATAATCATAAATGGTTTCGCAGATGTATAGATAGAGGAGTGGGTATATGGGTATGTAAATGGGGTGGTGAATATGCCCTGCTGTGGCTTGTATGGTGGAGAAGGAGAAACCTAATGGTGTGGGAGAGGTAATAATTCGGCTACTTGTTTTACGTCTCTTCTTCCTACACTTCTAGATTGTCAACTTTATGCAAGTATCATTGTTACACTTGTAAAACGGATGTTGCACATTGCAGTGATGTGTCTGGCATGTGCAGTTAGGCACTGAATGAAGCGTGTTTTGGTTAATGAGCTGTGCATGATTAATTTTAACCCTTTGCTGCAAACAACTCTGCACTTGCTAGGCAGATGGTACATGGTTGAGGTTTAAGAATCAGGCTCTAGAGTTTCCAGTTCAATTCTCCATGTTGGAGCCTTGAGCAGAATGAACACATGATTAACTTCACTTTTTTCTAAATTATCATCTGTCAGGAGTTTGAAATCATTTCTTTGGTTGAAATTCCGGAACTGGATTCTGGTTTCTGAACTTTGACCAACAGAAATGTATATAAACCAAATTGCATTCCCTCCCTCTTTCTTGCATATGCTTGCTCTCCCTTTCACATGCATACACATACATACATACACTCTCTCTCTCTATTGTATATGTATGCGCACACACTGTTTGTCATGCACGCACACACGCATTCTCTCTCTCCCTGTCATGCAAACACACACCCGCATACTCTCTTTGTTGTGCACACACACACACACACACTCTCTCTCTGTTGTACACACACACACACTCTCTCTCTCTCTGTTGTACACACACACACACTCTCTCTCTCTCTGTTGTACACACACACACACACACTCTCTCTCTCTGTTGTACACACACACTCTCTCTCTCTGTTGTGCACACACACACACTCTCTCTCTGTTGTGCACACACACACACTCTCTCTCTGTTGTGCACACACACACACTCTCTCTCTCTGTTGTGCACACACACACACACTCTCTCTCTGTTGTGCACACACACACACACTCTCTCTCTGTTGCGCACACACACACACACACTCTCTCTCTCTGTTGCGCACACACACACTCTCTCTCTCTGTTGCGCACACACACACTCTCTCTCTCTGTTGCGCACACACACACACACTCTCTCTGTTGTGCGCACACACACACTCTCTCTCTGTTGTGCACACACACACACTCTCTCTCTGTTGTGCACACACACACACTCTCTCTCTGTTGTGCACACACACACACTCTCTCTCTGTTGTGCACACACACACACTCTCTCTCTGTTGTGCACACACACACACACACACTCTCTCTCTGTTGTGCGCACACACACACACACATCCACTCTGTCGTGCATGCACTATATCTCTGTCATTCATACACACACACACACACACACACTCCCCATATATATATATATATATATATATATATATATATATATATATGCATATATATGCATGCATACACATGCACTCTCCCTGTCTTGAACATGCACACACACTATTTCTCTCTCTGTCTGTATTGTTTTCCTTTGACTTTTTCTCACTTGTTTGTCAAGATTTCTCTTATCTAAACTTTAATTTGCTACCCTTTCTCTCAACAATATCCGATATTTATCTTGTCTGTCACAAGGCTACAAATCGTAGGTTCTCCCCCTCCTTTTTCTTCTCACTCCTCCTTATCCCTCTCCTCTCATTATTCAGTTCCTTCAAGCTAAATGCATCACACATATTTGCAAACATAACATCTTTAGTTTTATGAGAACACTTGAAAACTTCATTGACATTGAAATCATTACCTTCCACCCCGCCGTCACCAGCTTTACACTAAATTGCCTCTGTACCGTCTGCACCAATTGGCCCTGCGTACATGTTCCCAATTTGTGCCTAATGTATTTTCCAAGTGTCTCTCCTAAATTCTACCTACTATCTCCTCCTCCTCCTCTTCCACCTTCAGTATATTCTCTACACACATAATTTCACATAAATCTATTCAGGCTTTCATGTGGGATTACATATCATTTTCTCAAAGATTTATACATAAGTTTTAGTAGTCATATGCTTATACAGGGGGCGATGGATAAATTGTCGTCTGAATTATGCAAAAAATGAAAATAACACTGACATCTCATTTTAACAAATATATTTACCAAAATTACACAAAAATATCGTGATATACTAAAGAAAAAATTTATTCAATAGAATCACCATTGGCTTTAACCACAATTTCCAGACAACTTTGGAATCTCCTGCAACTATTCTGGATGGTCTCCTCGTTTAAGTTAGTGAATGCTGCCATAATCCTTACCTCCAATTCATCTTTGGTGTTACAAAAAGTTTTGCTGGTCTCTCGCTCAACTATGTGCCACACAAAATAATGAAGGATATTGCAGTCTGGGGAGTTACATAGCCAGATGTAAGGGGTGATGTGGTTGCAGAAATTGTCTCACAACTATGGGTTCTCCTGCTTGTGTGCATGATGAAAAGTCCTGTTACCATAGAGTCTTCCAGCAGCCAACACCGCCTCCTCAAGGCATATATTAGGTTGGTGCAAAAAATAATGTCGTTTTCTCACATATGTTACGACAAACGACATTATTTTTTGCACCAACCTAATAATATAGGCTTCTGTGTTGAGTCTCAGGCCTTGTAGGAAGATGAATGGAGGCATAACGTTGCCATCACTAGTGATCACTCCAAAAACTTTAGTAATCACCATTAGACTCATCCAACTCTTTCTGAATCCTCTGCACTGTCCTCAGATTGACACCCAAACACTCTGAAATGTTTGTATTGGAGCTTCCAGTGCGAATGCCAAGCAGTACAGCATGCAGTTTCCAAATTTCTGGCAGAGTAAATAGCATCTGTTTTTCTCACAGACGGTGCCCAACTGACCCTACTATACTGTGCAGTCGACAAAATCAAAAACAGCACACCTGCATGAAATTAAAAATAGAAAATGGCGACAATTTACCAATCGCATCCTGTATAGACATCAACTCTAGCCATAAGGCTGAAACATTTAAAAAAAAAAAAAAAAAAATACAAAACTGTAGAATACGTATTTTTTAATTTTATTTTTATTAATACCTTGTTATTTGATTCTAACTTTGCCTAATCATAATGACTGTCATATTATCTCTGAAATTAAGCAGCATTGAGCCTGGTCAGTACTTAGATGGGTGACCACTTGGGAATACCAGGTGCTGTAAGCTTGGATGTGCAGGTGGTGCAATGGGTAATGACTGGGAATTGTTAATTGGAGAGCTGAGTTCCAATTCCTGTTCAATTGATTATGTTCACTTACCCACAAATCCCCTTGGGGAAGTTATGAATCACTTCCTCTCTCCGGCTATGTATCACTAAACAATTATATCGCAAAAATAAAAATCTTACATTTCTAAAAATAAGATCTGGAATCTGTATATTGGAATCTCCTTTCTCTCAAAAATGTCTGTTGAAATAGCAAGCTATTACTTGAAGCATTGCAAATGTTACCTTTCTTTGTCAGATTGCCTGTTGGCTCAGATGCAACAAAGCTACGAAATTGTAAAAAAAAAAAAAATACATATAAAGTGCAATAATTATTTACACTATTTACATACGGACTATTGTCCTCATCTTTGATTTTGTTATCACGTTTCAAACACTTTGCTTGCCGGCCTTCATCAGTTTGGTAACATAGTAATTGTGAGTTCAATCCCTCAGCTAAGCAGTGGAAACAGGGTGAGGGATAACTGAGTGGTGCTAAATAAGAATTAATCGAGATATCCTGAGATTTTGGCAGCAGCACAGGAATAGTCTATCCCCGTAGATTAAATTAAGGATTCAAGTTCAGAATTCTCTGTATGTTACCTAAATCAATATACACCTGATGAGGACTGGAGAGCAAAATGGGCGAAACATTGTGATAACAACAAAGATGAGGACAACAGTCAAAATGTAAATAATGATAACTCCTCATTCCAAAAATCCAAGCCAAAACAAAAATAAAGGGAAAAATATTAATTCTTTAGTTAACTTTGATCAATGACAATGACCCCCACCATATCGTTGAATCTGCTCTTTAAAATATCCAGGGGTAATCCAATGAAATTGTAAAACAGCTAATCCAAGGCAGTGTATTGGATTATTTTTACTCAGTTGTAATGATCCCCTCATCTATATCCTGGAATTTTCTGTCTCTATGAGATTGAAATTGTAAAAAAAAATACACTCAAAGGGAGAAATTGTGCTTAAGTGGTGTGTGCCTTCTCTAATATCCGAGAACTTTTATGTCTTGTTTTAAACAAAAACAAACATTTTTATATTCACTTCTCTTCCTCAATAAATTTGTTTCAACAATGGAAATCTCAGATAGGACTGAAAGTTGCCTCAAGCAACACATGACCTTTACACAGGTCAAAGAGCCAATTAGAATCCAGTTTCATTATTTCTTTTAATTTGAAAGTGCTTTATAAAAATTTAATGTTTGCTATTTGTTTAGATTACTTGATTTACTATTGAAATCCACATATGTGAAATTAAATATACGAATGATAATTGAAATTAAACCAACTTTGACTTTATTTCAACTTTTATTCTTATCTTGATATTTATTATAGATTGATTGATTTGTTCAATAACATTTCAACTTTTAATGGGTCATTTGATGCTGAAATTTAATTTTCTTTGGAGCTTTAAAGCAATAAAGATATGTTATGTTTTTCTGCTTCCACAATTGCATACATGGTAGATGATATTCAGCTGTTTTGCATATGCACTACAGTTAGAATGGAATGAACTTGACAGAAGAGTGAAAAAAAAAAAATGAAAAAGAGCTTTTAGTCATTGAAAAAAAAGAATAGAATCAATTTTCAAACTTATACTTCGAGAAACTTTTGCAATGAATGCCAAAAATTTGTGCTGCAGTAATCAAGGCTAAAGGAGGATATTTTGACAAGAGCAAAATTTAATCAAAAAATGCTTTTTTTTTTTTCTTTTTTTTTTTTTTTTTTTTTTTGTCAATAAAATTTCTAATAAAAATAATGTGGCACATTTTAAACCAAGTATAATTTACTCTTATTTAAAGTACAAAACAACTACTTTTGAAAAAAAATTATCAGGGGTGGCTTCAAACTTTTGGACTGTAGTGTACATGTTTGTTGGTTGATTGATTTTCTTTAGCAGCATATCAACACCTCTATGGGTTATTTAATGCTGAAATCTAAATATTTTGTACATTATTTTATACTTTCATCGCAAAAGGTACGTTTTTATTAGATATATAGTTGATCATAAAATGTATTGCTGGTAATTTCACTACAGAAATGTATTGTTAGTAATATTTTTTATAAAAAAAAATGTATTGTTGCTAATTTTACTACAAAAATGGACTTGATTTTTGTTGGGGGAGTGGTCATTATTTGCACGTAGCTGGGACCCTTGCAGGTACAACCACACCAGGTCAAGATGGACCTGGGAACAACAGCAGCTAAGAGGTGGTTTCATTCTCATCAAAACCTCCAATCTCCTGTTCAGTGGATTTTCTATGGGATGTAGTTTATCGTCATACCCAGGATAAAGTTATTATACACATTTCGACCATCTTCAGATGTCCATTACCATAGTATAGTATTTCATTACCCAAGAACAATAGTATGAATAAATCAGATTAGTCAACAATTTCTCATCTCTAAAAGATGTAAGTTTAAAGTCATAAAATTTTATTCAATTTTGAGATATGATTTATTTCTGTATTTATGGACACAATAAAAAAGAATTTTGGTAGGTAGTAATTTGTAGGTATTTTTTTTTTTCTGATGCCTTCTTACGAATCATTCAGTGGTCATCTGCTGTCATGCAACATCCCTGGAATTGTGATTCCATTGCCTTGATATCTTGATGTCAGGGGGGAAATCCTCAATGCATATCCAAAAAGTGAACTTTGTGATCCTTACTAGAACCCAAGTATTTATTTCCATCTTGATGATAAGTCTGATATATTCAAAAATTCCCACCTCTCACCAAACCAGCAAAGAGTCCTGTTAAGAGAAAGAGGGTTTATGCCTATTCCTTTTATAGCTCTGGATACAACGACACCTAGCAAGCATCCTGGTAGATAAGTTGGGGTAATCTCTCCAAATCTAAAATAGGCATATTTCCACATATATAAGAGAAAAAAAAGATCTGAACTGTTCACACAAACTCTATATGATAATGTCACAACAATATTCTAATTTATCTCTCAAGAAAAATTATATTATTAACCAATATGACTACATCTTTAATAAATCATCATTATTTTATGACATCAGACAATGTAACACTAATCATTTCCAACTAATAAACATGTTGCTTTGATTTGACATGACTTATCACTATGTTGTGTTCCAATTATACTCTAAAATGTGTCGGTGGGATAATGGATAGAAGCTCTGAATTAAAAATCAGAGAGCTGAGTTTTAATTTCAGTCCAGTTTATTACATTCACTTATGTGCAAATGCCATCAGGAAAGGCATAAATAGGTATTCCCCCATCTATGGGTTAAATAACAAGATTTGTATCTGGAAAAATAATTGTTTTCAAAAAATTAATGCAATATTCACTTGGAAAGAAAAATAGAGAAAGAATTATTCATCCAATCCAAAATATGTTTCAATATTTTTTCACTGTGAACATTAACCCAGATCATACCATTCCATCTCTAGGAATCCAACTATGGCTAACAGTCCAAATTTGAATTCTCCATTTATTGCCGTGAAAGTCTAAAGCCGAATATGTTTGAGATATTTTACCTGTTTTAAATTCAAGTGCCCAATTCTCACTTTCCTACCTTGACATTGTTCAAAAGTATCCATGCAGTCTTGTGAGGGATTATTTTCCACCCTACAACAAGTTTACCCCATAGACAAAATATCAGAAACCTCTTGTTACTCTATTACCATTTCCATGGAAAATGTTCTAAGAAGCTACAGTTCCTTAGTTCTACCAGTTCAGACAAGCCACCTACACTTGGATAAATCATCCTCATTCTTTCTATATTCCATTAGTAAGAAAGAAGTTCCATTCAAACAGCTTCTTCCCAAGAACTGCTACTTTGTACTACAGGCTCCTGAGAGGATACTTCTTATGATTGCTAGCTCAGAATATGAAATAGGAGAGTTGATTTTTGAATTCTATTCTGGTTCATTATATTAACTGACATACAAATAGCCTTTGAAAGGTATGGATCCATCTCCCCTTCAGCTATGGGTTAAATGGTAGGATTTGTATCTGGAAAAATCATTATTGTCAAACAAATTGTTAATGCAATATTCACTTGCAAAAAAAAAAAAAATGATTATTATTGCAATGGCTTTAAATAACTTGCAAAGAGTTGACAAGCCAAAAAATAAAAATACACAGTCAAACAAAAAATGTGACTGCTACACTCTTAAACTTTTCAAGTTTAGGGTTAATTATTATCTATCTTACATATCCTCATGATCAACACTTCTTGCTTCCTTCTATACAACAATCTCATTCCATTGGGGCTTATATTGGTAAGTAAAAGAAATAACCTACAAAGTGTTGATAAGCTGTAAAAAGAAAAATCTAGATAGTTTATTGATAAAATAACTGTTGGTTTAAATATGGATTTAATATTAGAAAGTACTAAATTCAAGCATACACTCAAATAAACTATCCTTATGTATTGTGTAAACATTATGTGAATGAGAGAAATTAATTTCATTTTTTTTTTTTTTTTTTAATTCAGTGTCCCCAGATTTTATAAATATCCCTTGAAGTAACCCAAATGAGTCTTTTCAATGTCTACCTGGGTAATGGATTCGAATTACATAACTGAATTTCACAAGTCCAGAATTAATCTCAAAATCAAATAAAGGTCAGCAAGTATTATTTGCATCCTCAAGACAGGTCTTGGTATTTATATTATAAACTCCAATACTTCATACTGTGCAAAGCCAGATATGGCAAGGAAGTCTTTGAGATATAAAGTGCATGTCTACCTAAAAAAAAAATCGCCATTCAAAATTTGGATTCAGATTCTGAAGATCAGCACTGATATGAGTTATGTAGAACTAGCTCAGTGTGACAGCCTGGGGTAATGGTTAATTAACAAAGCTGGTGGTTGATTATTACACCTGAGTAGTGATTTCAATCCTCATTGGTTGCCCTATACAAAATTCAGCATTAAGTAACCTGACAAGGGTTGACATGTCGTAAAATCAATCATCCTAACCTCACTCGACAGCTGACTTCACATTGTACTTGCTTTACTGAATGTCATCTTGTCATACATTTTTCATGCGTGCTTTTGAATTTTTTTTCTTTTCTTTTTAAGCCATTAATGGCTAACATTTTATTTATAAATTCTTAGGTTGTTTTGTCTTTAGAACCATCTGCATCTTCCTGAAACACGTTGATGCCATAGCCACCTGAAATGATGTCAATAACTCACCACAGGCTATGTTTTCTGTGCTTTGAAGGAGAAATGATTTTTATGCAGACAAACCTAAACCTTTGAACTTTCTACTTTGACATTTACTTGTATCCTTGATAAACAACTTTCTCTTTCTTTGTTTTTTTCTTTTCTTCTCTTTCTTTGTTTTTTTTCTTCTCTTTCTTTGTTTTTTTTTTCTTCTCTTTCTTTGTTTTTTTTCTTCTCTTTCTTTGTTTTTTTCTTCTCTTTCTTTCTTTCTTTGTTCTTCTCTTTCTTTCTTTGTTTTTTTCTTCTCTTTCTTTCTTTGTTTTTTTCTTCTCTTTCTTTCTTTGTTTTTTTCTTCTCTTTCTTTCTTTGTTTTTTTCTTCTCTTTCTTTCTTTGTTTTTTTCTTCTCTTTCTTTCTTTGTTTTTTTCTTCTCTTTCTTTCTTTGTTTTTTTCTTCTCTTTCTTTCTTTGTTTTTTTCTTCTCTTTCTTTCTTTGTTTTTTTCTTCTCTTTCTTTCTTTGTTTTTTTCTTCTCTTTCTTTCTTTGTTTTTTTCTTCTCTTTCTTTCTTTGTTTTTTTCTTCTCTTTTCTTTCCTTTCTCAGTACATGTGTTTTTTATATTCAGGGTTGATTTTTTTTCTTCCCTTTGTAGCAACCTAGTAATTAAATTGAAACCTCTTACTCTTTCACAACTATAGTTTTGTTTGCATGGAAGTGCTGAAAACTTCTAGACCCAGTCTACTTCCAAAAATGATTACTTAATGACCAAACATTAGGATACTAATTTGGGGGGAAATGTGTCAGGCCAAGTACTATTCAGTAATCCCCTCATATGTTATATAATAAAACTTCTTACAGTGGCAAGAGAAACATAAAGTTAGAATTTAAAAAAAAAAGCTGTTACTCCACTTTTCAGTCTTGACGGGGGCTAATCATATATCCATGAATATGTGTAAAACTGTTTAATGGAATTCACTTGTTGGATTGCTACCACTAAGATACAAAGAGTGAAAGAGAATGAGGAAACTTTAGTGAGGTAAGAAAAGAAGATGGAAATTGGTGGTGCATTTAAATTTTTTGAAAATTGTAGCAGACAGGCAAGCAAGAAGTGAGGTAAAAGAAAATATTAGAATAGAACATATGATTACATCTAGCTATTTCAATAGTAGAACAATATGACCTATTTGCCAATCTAGTACTTGAATTTATGCAGTCCAAGGTACCGTGGAGGAGAGTTGAATGATTAGCATGAAAATATTTATAGAAAAGACAAAAGCCACAAGGGAAAGAGACGGAAATCAAGGTACCAGGTCAGCACCGATAACATAACAGATCTTTGCTTTGGATTTTGTTGAGATATATGACAGAAGCACCAGACCAGATATGGCAGTAATATATATATATATATATATATATATAATATGGGGAAGCAATCTTCCTTTTATACATGTTTCATTGATGTTGACTGACAAGGAAAGTTTTATAAAGTTTTATTCAGTCTTTCTAATGTTCTTACAGTTATCCTTTTATGACAACAACCTAGAAATTGTCCATAGTGGTGATTGTCTCAAGCGCTTTTGACGAGTTCATTCATCATTTTTCAAGGGTTTTGTTTTTAGTATGTTTTCAATGTTTGTGTATTGTGTCAAAATAGCAGTAATTCTAAGCCCTGCTAGATGGAAGTAGTAGTTGTACCACATTGGGCAGGGGTTAAAAGACTGCCAACATGCTCTTTCCGTTCTCAAATAGGGTAAGCTCTGTTTAAAAAGTTTTATATAAATAGCTTCAATTATCTTAAGATGTCTTTTACAATTAGATGTTCTTAGAATTACATTGTTATCTACAAGAATTGCTCTTATTGTTTATGGGTGTTTATTGCTTGATGATACCAACATACATCCAATGTGGTTATTTTGTTTATTATATACATAATAAACAGAAATATAATATATATATATATATATATATATATATATATATATAGTGTCAGCTACAGACACTGTTTCACATCTCTTCAGCGTGGCTAAACGTCCGATGACATCAAGCTGGAATGTGTGTGTGTGTGTGTGTATTTAGGCAGTGTATTTCCATTCAAATATGTTCCTTTGAATAATATAGACATATTGTGTCTACTTATTTTTATACTGATCTTTTTCAGTTCTCTAATCAGTTTCTTGATATTGAGATGAAATTAGGTTAAAAAAAAATTATGGCGCCTTCCTTGCTGGACTCAGTATGATATTATCTAGTCAGTGAAAGGACATACCAAAGCATCAATTCAGTATCGGTCAAAATTAATAATCATTTTATAATGTTCAAAATCATTTGAATCATTTATTCAATGAAACATATGCATATTTAGGCAGCATTCAAGCATGTTTCATTAAATATTATAAACATGTATATTTATTTTTATAATAATCCTTTTTGGTTCTCTAATTATCATCTTGATAAGTTGAAATTCATCAAGGAAGTTGCCATATTTTTTGTTAACCCAAGTACTTTCCATTTCCTCCAAGATCATTCATTTGCTAAGACAAACTTAATGTAACTGGTGATTTTTGTAAATATGCTTGAATGCATTCTGTTATTTTAAAATTAACCGTTGTGATTATGATGTTGTGTAAACAAGGTGTTCATATTGCAAGGGGAGGTAACCCAGAGATTTGAAAAATGCAACATGGCGTTAAATGTTAGTCAACTCAAACATGTCTGAATAATTTCCAATAAAGAAATTGTTAGCCAACTTTTTTACTTCAAATTCCTGTAAACTTGAATCTTTTCTTATATTTTCCGTTTGCTTTTCAGGAGAATTGCTGATGTTGTTTGAGGATGACAGTGTAGATGAAGTCAAGCATGAAAGACTTATGGTAACACAGCACTTTTTTTTTTTTTTGGAAAATCTGTTTAATTTGCCTAATTTTGCTTCTCTTGCTTTATCAATATCAGTAACAGATTTATTCTTTCACCAAAGTTCCTTATGTGTCTCAAACTCAGTATGCTGTTATCTAGTCACTGAAAGGAGGACTTACCGAAGCATCAATTCTGCATCAGTCAAAATTAATAATTTTTTTATAATGTTCAAAAACATTTGAATCATGTATTGAGCTTTTTGTTAATTATTAGAAATATTCAGATTTATTACACATTTGATTTATAGGTGCTGGGAACCCACTGCTTCTGAGATATCATTTACGGATATATATATATATATATATATATAGAGGGATAAAATTATGGAAAACTGAAAGATGGGCAAATACAGACTAATGTACCTGCAATAAGACAGAGTATCAAAAGGACTTTTTTCCCCTTGACACTGCTATTATTTTAACTATTAGGTTGGTGCAAAAATAATATCTTTTTTTGACGTATTTTTTAACATCAAAAAACGATATTATTTTTGCACCAACCAATACCTTCACTTCTCAGCAATGTTTATTATCTTAAAAAGCAATAATTAGAATTGGAATAAAACCTAAACGTATGATGAAAGGGAATTTATACATATTTATTTTTGTTCTTGAGAACACTATTTATCAAATTATTTACAAGAATAATTCTATATTTACAACATTCTAAAAACTAATACAATTAAAATTAATGCAATGCAATATTTATCATTTGCCAATTTATAAAGAAATAAATTTGAAAACAATTTTTTATTTATAAATATTTACTAAATTATCAAAATATGTGAACCAACAAAAAGGAAATAGTTATTTACCATTTTATAAAGTTTGAATTAATTGGCAATTAACCGATGTTTTGCCAACCATTTCAATAAATAATATAATAAATAGTGTTTATATTTCTCAAGAACAAAGGAATGTATAAATTCACTTTCATATGTTTAAGTTTTATTCCAGTTCTAATCATCACTTTTTAAAACAATAAACATGAGTGAAGGATGTTAAAACAATAGCGGTGTCAAACGAAAAAACTGTTCTTTTTGACAGTCCATCTTACAGTGGGCACATTTGTCCATGTTTGCTGAAAGATAAAACACTTCCATAAATTTACCAAATTTATTTATTGTTTTTTTTTAAATATTCATAAACAGTTTGGTAGAATTACAAACATCAAAATAAGACATGAAATATCCTTGGTGCTTTGACAATTCAAATGTCAAACAGTGTTTTCTTTTTTATCTACGTTTTAAAGAG